>CAWUFW010002595.1:1800000-2139281 GCA_963921515.1 Calotriton arnoldi
GATGTTCTGAAACAGCAGCTAAAATTCTTACACAAGTCTTTTTCAAATAGACTTTGAAAAAAAAATACCAGTTTGTTTATGAAAAACACACATTGCAAAAATGGTGCCTTTAGTCTTCAGTCACGATACTATCAATTGCCACAGCGCACAGTTTTATTAAAATTGTCATCTACAACTTAAGTGCAGAGTGCAAAAAAAGTACTGAAAATGTGGTGTAGAGGCAACAACTGCCAGTCAAAAAACCCAAAGTTTTGAAATTAATGTGGAAAAGTAAGTTATCCAAAGATTTATGACTAGGTCTTACTTTTCTCTTTCTTCTATCTCCTTCTGTCTCTCTAGCTCTCGCTGCCTCTGGCGCTCCTCTCGCTGACGCTTCACCACCTTCTCATAATCATTGGGGAACATCGGGTCATACTCGTCAGCCAGTGGGACCAGCACATCCCCAGTGGAGAATCCACCAGGCACTGCATCCTGAAAAAGAAGAATATGAACAGAAGAGAGCTAAATTACTATAGGTTGCCCAAGGGGAACACGTAAATTGTAGTTATCTCTAAATGTAATATACAACAAAATTTCAATAAACCAGTTTCTTATACACCATGATAATCCTCAAAACTAAAATCTGGTTAGAAAGAAAAAAGGTTATTGCAGTTCCAATAGTCGATAAGGAATGGTTTCTTACATGCAATCCTAGTTCTCTCTCAGGGGAATGTCCATTGAAATCATAAGCACTGAATAGTCCCGCTCAAGTGCAGGGATCTCGGATATATACATCGACATACATATACATACACATACATACACATATACATACACATACATATATACACATATACATACATACATATATACATACATACACACATATACATACATACATACACACACATACATATACATACACACATACACATACTTACATACATACACACTTACATACACACATACATGCATATACATACATATACACATGCATACATATATACATACATATACACATGCATACATACATATACACATGCATACATATATACATACATATACACATATATACACATATATACACATATACATACATATACATACACATACACACATACATACACATATACATACATACACATACACACATACATACATATATATATCTCCTCCAAAAATGCTCTGCATAAAGGAAGCACTCCAACAGCTGCTGATTTTTCCAAACCTTTTATTAAAAGGAAACAGAACTTCCATTCCGATCATTAAAATCCTCCTGCCTTACGCGTTTCAGAGATTCATTCTCCTTCGTCAGAGGAAGTTTGAAAACACACAATTATTAAGGCTTCCACAGTTCCTTGCGCAATACTTTAATTTATAGGCCTCCGGTGTGCCTTTCTCGGTGAATGTTATTCCAGTGCACACTGGAACTTGGGGTTTTTCTGCGCCATTTTTAACCCTCCAGTGGGTTGTGTGTGATCAAATAATTACAAGGACCACTTTTAAGCCCTCCAGTGGGCCTCAGAATAGCTGTTCTGTCTCCGCATTTCATAACCAACTGTGCCGATTTCAGATACCAAACCAGTTCAGCTCTTCCGGTCCCTTTCAATTATTATGGGTGGTGCATTCCTTCACGGCCGAGCCCGCCGTGCAAATTCATCCTCCAAAAATGCTCTCCAGCTGTTGGAGTGCTTCCTTAATGCAGACAAAGGCATCGCCGAAACGCGTTGTTCTGTGTGCACAATAAACTTGTGTACAACCTTGCGTGGATTTCCTGCATTGCCCTTTGGTTGAAAATAATTTGACGGTTGCTGCCACTGTCGCGTGCACCGGCATCGCTGGCAGGGATTGGCTCAGTGCAGCGCTTTGCTACGAACTTTATATATATATATATATATATATATATATATATATATATATATATATAGAGAGAGCCACAATAGGTACTTCCTTTATTAAAATGTTTTTCAGCCTATAAATGAGGCTATAATGGCCAATTGATAAAATTTATATTTACAAAATGGTGAATGTATAATTTAGAAAACCAAGAAACTTAACAGGAGCTGTGTAATTTGTCCTTATAGATCTCATTCACAAACTTCTTATTTTTTTTTATTTTAAGGAAAACGGTGAAGAAGGAAGAGGACAATGTAGACTTATAGGCTGCAGCTCTGCATATATGAAGAGAAACACTGTGCGTTTAAGGGCTCACAGCCCACTGATATAGCATCATCCTCAGTAGGTGGCTGCTACCTCAGTTCTTTTATACCAAGCAAACGGTATTACTTAGGGAAACAGACTGTCTATTAATCGTCTCTGTGTCTTACACTGGGGAGGAGGGTGGGCTGCTTATGATTTTTATGGTGATTTCCCTGAGAGAGAACTGGGATTAGAGGTAAGAAACCATTCCTTCTCTCTCAGGGGATCTTGATTGATAATCATAAGCACTCAATATAGTAGCAAGCCCTATATAGGTGGAAAAGAAAAATAGACGACCCATAGAGAAAGTCAAGCAAAGAGATTCCGGAGGGAAGACTGTCCTACTTGAGCATCTGTTCTCGCATCCGAGTCCAAACAATAGTGTCTGGTAAAAGTGTGAACTGATTACCATATAGCTGCATTGCATATTTCAGCAATGGGAATATTCCTCATCAAAGCAGCTGTAGCTGCTTTCCCTCTTGTGGAATGAGCTTTTGGTCTAAAGGACAGAACTTTATTTGCTTTCTGGTAGCATAACAGGATGCAAGAAACTCTCCACCTGGATATAGATTGTTTAGACGTGGCTAAACCTGTACCTACAAGACCATAGTTCACAAACAATCGATTAGACTTGTGTACGCGTTTTGGTTTCTTTAGATAAAATGTTAAGACCCGTTAAACATCTTAAGTGTGGAGAGATCTTTCTGCTGGAGTGGAAGGGTGCTGAAAGAAAGTAGGGAAAGTAATGGACTGGTTAATGTGAAAATCCGAAACAATTTTGGGAAAAAATTTCGGATGAATCCTCATAACTAACTTACTGCTTTGTAATACTGTACATGATATGTGAGAACTTAAATCTTGAATCTCATTTACCCTACGTGCCGACATGATAAAAACTAGGAAAACAGCCTTCCAAGAAAGGTGTTGTAATGAGGCTTTATGGATGGGCTCAAAACGAGATGCCATGAGACTTGAGTACTATGTTCAATTCCCAAGAAGGGGAGGGAAAGCTTTCTTTATACCCACTAGCAAGTCTTTATTAACTGAGACTTTGAAAGAAAGAGGTTTGTGAAGGTCATTTTCTGTTGGCAGTAACAACTGCCAAATGGACTTTAATAGAAGAGAATTGCAAACCGGATTTGGCCAGATTAAGCAAGTATGGAAGTAGAACTTCTTCTTGGCACGTAGTTGGATCAAAGTTCTTGTCAGAACACCAGATACAGAATCTCTTCCACTTAAATCAGTAATCTGAACGCGTTGATGGACATTTAGCCTCGGAGTGTTCATACATTCCTGTGGTAAAATTTAAATGTCCATATTGTACAAGCTCAGGAGCCATGCTGCCAAACACAAAGAGGAGAGATTGGGATGAACCATCTCACCTCCGAATTTCATGAGAAGGTCCGGTCTGTACAGCAGCTTTATGGGTGGATGTTCTGAAATGTGGAGTAGGTCGGTGAACCACCATTGCCGGGGCCACTCTGGAGCTATCATAATCATTCTGGCCTTCGAGTAAGACAGCTTGATGATTACTGATGGAATTAGGGGAAATCGGAGGAAAAGCGTATAGAAATTTGCCGGACAAGTCTATCCATAGGGCATTCCCCAATGTCCCTGGTTGGTAATCTTTGAGGCAAAGTTTGGGCATTTTCTGTTTTCTGCGGTTGCGAATAAATCTGTGTGAGGAAAAACAAGATGTTTTAAATTATGTTGTTGTGTAGAACCCACTTAAAAGAATCCTGCTTAAGGAGTCTGCTTGAACATTCTGTACCCCAGGAAGATGGGTTGCAGTGATTCTGAAGTCCCTGGCTAGCAACCAATTCCATAGCGTTTGGGCTTCTAGTGACAAAGCTCTGGACCTAGGCCCACCTTGCTTGTTCAGGTCAGATAGTACATCGTTGTTGTATTGTCTGTCTGAACAAGAAGGGATTTCATCTTGAAGGATAGCTGGAAGGACTTCAACGCCAAATGAACAGCTCATAGTTCCAAGAGGTTGATATGATAAGTTATTTCCTTAGTGGACCATGTGCCCTGAATTTGAAGGTGATCTATGAATGCTCCACAACTTAACACGGAGGCATCGGTCACTATTGTCTGAGAGGGAACATCCTGATGGAAAGGTATCCCTTGAAGGAGATTTTTTGGCTTGCACCACTGTAGGAGGGATTGCCTCACTTTGGTAACTGGGAAGACAAGCTCACACTTTTCCTCTGAGTATTGACTCCCCCGGTCTTCCAGACACTCTTGCAGTGGTCTCATGTGGGGACGGACATTTGGTGCCAGAAATATGCAAGAGGCCATCGCTCCTGCAATAGATGGTACTTTTCTCACAGTTGGATGAAAGATTTCATGAGAGATTGACATTTCAGACATATGGATAAAAGTGTCTCCTCCGAAGGATACACTTTTGCTTTTATGGTGTTGATAGTTGCTCCTAGATAATAAAGTGACTGAAATGGCGATGAGGTTTGTTTCTGATGACGGACATCAAGACCTAGCCGATTGAGAATAGAGATAGTTACTTTATAATGATACTGTGCTTGCTGCGTTGACTCCTTGATAAGCCAGTCGTATAGGTATGGATAGACAATATTCTGAGCCTCAACTTCCACCTGGAGAACAACAACGACAGAAACACCACCAGGCCCTGCTGGACAACCTCGCCAACCTCGGACTCAAGCAACTGGTGAACACACCCACCCACTACGCCGGCCACACGCTTGACCCAGTCTTCTCTTCCAGCAAACACATCTCCTTCAGCCACGCCACCGGACTCCACTGGACCGACCACAGCTGCGTCCACTTCAGCTTCAGAAAGACTGCGACCCACCACCACCCGCAACAGGCTCCCCGCCGGAGCTGGAGCAAGATCACCGCCGAGCAGCTCACCGCCTCCCTCAGCCAGAACACACCCACCAACACAACGGACCCAAACGAAGCAGCCAGCAACCTCGCCAAGTGGCTGACCGCCTGCGCCGACGACCTCGCACCACTAAAAACCCTCCCAGCAGACCCGGAAGCAAGAAAACCCCTTGGTTCACCAACGAACTCAAGGAATCCAAGAAGAACTGCCGCACTCTCGAGAAAGCCTGGCGACTCGACCAGACCACAGACAACAGGACCGCCCTCAAGCACGCCACCCGCAAACACCACCAGCTGATCCGTGCCACCAAGAAGTCAGCACTCAAAGAACGACTGGACAACAACGCCCACGACAGCAAGGAACTTTTCAGCATCGTCAAAGAGTTCTCCAACCCCAGCGCCGGAAACAACGACATCACCCCTCGCAAGACCTCTGCAACTCACTCGCCGCGTTCTTCCACCGCAAGATCACCGACATACATAACAGCTTCGACGCACAGACCACGCACCCTACCGCCGAACCAACGCCCGCCACCACCACCCTCTGCAACTGGACCCCGATCAGCACCGAAGACACCACCCGCACGATGAACTCCATCCACTCCGGATCACCAACCGACCCCTGCCCACACCACGTCTTCAACAAAGCCGACGCCACCATCGCACCCCATCTCCGGGACATCATCAACTCCTCCTTCCACACCGCCACCTTCCCGGAGAGCTGGAAGCACGCCGAGCTTACCACCCTCCTGAAGAAACCAACGGCGGACCCCACCGACCTCAAGAACTACCGTCCCATCTCGCTCCTTCCGTTTCCGGCCAAAGTCATCGAGAAGACCGTCAACAGACAGCTTGCCGCCTTCCTCGAGACGAATGGATCCCTCGACCCCTCGCAGTCTGGGTTTCGGGCCAACCACAGCACCGAGACCGCCCTTATCGCAGCCACCGACGACATCAGAACCCTAACCGACAACGGGGAAACAGCAGCCCTCATCCTCTTGGACCTCTCCGCGGCGTTCGACACCGTCTGCCACCGCACCCTAGTGAAGCGCCTCAGCAACATCGGAATCCGAGAGAAAGCACTGGAATGGATCATCTCGTTCCTCGCCGGAAGAACCCAGAGAGTCCGCCTCCCCCGTTCAGATCCGAGGCCACCGAAGTCATCTGCGGCGTTCCACAAGGATCTTCACTCAGTCCAACCCTCTTCAACGTCTACATGAGCCCCCTCGCAGCCATCGCACGCCAACACAACCTCAACATCATCTCCTACGCCGACGACACCCAGCTGATCCTCTCCCTCACCAACGACCCCACCCACCGCCAGAGCCAACCTACACGACGGGATGAGAGACGTCGCCGACTGGATGAGGAACAGCCGCCTTAAACTGAACTCAGACAAGACGGAAGTCCTCATCCTGGGCTCATCACCCTCCGCCTGGGACGACTCTTGGTGGCCCCCGGCCCTGGGCACCGCACCCAAGCCAACGGACCACGCACGCAACCTGGGCTTCATCCTGGACTCCTCCCTGTCGATGACCAGACAAGTCAACGCCGTCTCATCTTCGTGCTTCAACACCCTGCGCATGCTCCGCAAGATCTTCAGATGGATCCCCACTGAAACCAGGAAGACCGTCACCCAGGCACTCGTCACTAGCCGACTGGACTATGGGAACACCCTCTACGCCGGAACCACAGCCAAACTTCAAAAAGACTCCAGCGCATCCAGAACGCCTCCGCACGACTCATCCTGGACATCCCCCGACACAGCCACATCACCGGACACCTGAAAGACCTGCACTGGCTCCCCGTCAGCAAGAGAATCACGTTCAGACTCCTCACCCACGCACACAAGGCCCTCCACGACCTGGGCCCCAAGTACCTCAACGACCGCATGACCTTCTACACGCCCACCCGCCAGCTACGATCAACCAGCCACGCCCTCGCCACCGTACCACGCATCCGCAGAGCCACCGCCGGAGGAAGATCCTTCTACCTGGCAGCCAAGACCTGGAACTCCCTCCCCACTCACCTTCGGCGAACCCAGGACCATCTCTCCTTCAGGAAGCAGCTCAAGACCTGGCTGTTCGAGCAGTAACTTACCCCTTCCCCCAGCGCCTTGAGACCCTCCCGGGTGAGTAGCGCGCTCTATAAATGCCGTGATTGATTGATTGATTGATTGATTGAGCTTCCTGAGATGTGCGGCGATCACTGTCATGCACTTCGAAAAAGTTCTGGTGGCTGGTTGGAGGCCAAAAGGAAGAACTTTGCACTGGTAGTGATCGTATCCTACTACAAGTAGGACATGATCACTACCAGTACAAACTTCTTCCTTTCCTCTCAGGAATTTGTGGTATTTCCTTGCTATTGGAATGTGAAAGTAAGTAAGATCCTGAAGATCTATGGAACAGAGCCAGTCTCCTTGATGGATTTCAGGATAGTTTTGATGTAATTCTGAATTTTTCTCTCCGTATCTATTTGTTAGCGACTTTCAGATCTAGTATGGGTCTGAATTCGTTTTTGGGACCTTTCTTTTTCACAAAGAAATATCGTGAATAAATCCCTGTTCCCAGTTGGTTGGGAGGTACAAGATCCACCACATGCTTCTGCAGAAGGATGTTCACTTCTGATCGCAGCATTTGTAGATGTTGTTTGGTTGATTTTGGTGGAATATTTGGTAGGGGACTGGTGAATCTGAGACAATAACCATTCTACACAATATTCAGAAGCCAGGCATCGTTTGTGCTGAATTCCCTTTCTGTAAGATATTGTAAAATACTTTCCCCTACCGGAGTGGGTAACGGAAGAAGCCTGTAGGAGGTTTTCCTGCTTGGGCAGATTGGTGGCCAGCTCTTCCCCTTTTTTGGGGGGGAAATCTACTTTGATTTTCGTTAATAACATCCAGACCTTGCACATTTATACTGTCGTTAAGTACATACCGTTAGTCCCCAGGAGAAGGAACTATCTAGAATGTCCGACATGGTCCATTAAAGGTATAACAGCAAGAAGGTCTGTGGATAACTGTGAAAGTATTGCTAGCACAGTGCTTGCAGGTGGGTCACAGTATCAATATGCATATCGAAACAACATTCCCCAACCAGCCCCCAGTTCCCTTTACCCATACCCCCCTCCCCCACCCTCTCCACCAAACTCACTCCTTCACGCTTGTGTGCGATGCGGGACATAGTTCTAGTAGATTTTTATATGCAGTCCTAGCTGCACAGCGTGCAGGTGTTTATATTCGGTCAGCAGAGTGACCGGGGGAGCTCTGGCACGGCACCTACGGTTAGTGTGGTCTGTGATGCTATGTCCTATAGTATATCATGTTAGTGGGGGTTCCAAGGCTATAAATGACTCAAACATTGAATCCCAGTCCAGTGAGATCGGCGTCTTCCGCAAGCCCCTACTTTCTTCACGCCTGATCGCCGCACTCTCCGCTCTCCCCCATCTGACCACCTCCATGCCAGCCAAGCGCCGCCGGGGGCACAGCGGACTTCCACCTCATGGTAATTGATAGTTTTGCTATGAGCAAAGCCAGGTTAACAAATCAGGCTTGTACTTTCTGCTTCTTGTGACGGCGCCGTAGACCCAATATACAGTATGCTGCTGTGTCCCTGCCTGCAATTTCCATTACAGTTCCTAGGATCCCTATGAGGGTGGCCCAGAAGGCCGACAGGCGTGGGCAAGCCCATAGCATGAGTATGAGGTCGGTATCGTTTGCGAGACATCGTGGGCAATGGACTTTCGCTTCCGGATATATTCTGTTTAAGCAGTGTGGCATGAGATAGGCCCTATGTAGCACCATGTACTGTATGAATTTAAACTTAGCATTTCTGGACACTTTCTTGGGCTACTCTAGGACACCCCATTCCTTATCCGGTAAATCCCACCCAATGTCCACACTCCACTTTGCTCTAAGTGCGTCAAGCGAGACGCCTGCATGGGAGCGAATGCCTCTATACAACCCCCGAGTCAAGTGACGTCCGTTACCCATAAGGTGTAGTGTATGTACCAGCTCGTGCGTGGGGGGCTCTTTTTTTCTGGTGCCCAATACGGTTTGACGTATTTAGTGATGCGTGCATGCAGTATATAAAGGGATCGCGGCAGCCCCTGCTCCCTGGCAAAGTTCTCATGGTCTAACAACATACTCTCACCAAATAGCATCCCGACAGTGATCACACCTTCCCGTGCCCATATGGAGATGCTCCGGGTAGTGATTACCCCTGCGGGTGTGGGAATCCCTATCAGAGGAATGTTGGGAGTGTAAGGGAGTCGCTGATTCATGTAGTGTAATATTCATTTCCAATAGAGTATGGAGGGAACCTTGAGCTAACGCTTGCTGTGTGAGCCCTATCTCGTGAAGGTTATGACCAGCAAGCCAGTACGCTAACCACTGCAGTTGGCACGCATAGCTGTATGCCCTAAACTCTGGGACAGGCATGCCCCCGTAGTCCGTTCCCAGTTGAAGTTTCGATAGCCCCACCCTTCTGCAGCCCTTCCCCCATATTAGCTCCAGCAGGAGAGTATTCAAAGTTTTAAAGATATCAGTCGGAATCACTACTGGTAAAGTAGTAGAGCAGTCTCGGGAGCATGACCATTTTGGTAATGGCTACTCTCCCTGCCACAGAGAAGGGCAGTGATGTCCAAAAAGCTACCTGAGTTCTGAGTGCCTTAACTGCCTGCAAGAGATTGCCGTCCAGTAACTCCCGAGGACCCCAGTATATTTGTATACCTAAATATTTAAAGGTGGTGGGCGCAATCGGGAGCATTAGAGGGTCAAAGTGGATAGGCTCTAGTTGTTCCCCAGCATGTAAATAAAATGCATATGATATGGTCTCATTAATGGTAAGGCCAGAGACACTTTGGAACTGGGTGAAGATGCGTGAAATAGGCCCAAGATTACCCTGAAGATTGTGTAGATAAAGGATAATGTCATCTGCATATAATGACAGGGTGTGTGTAGTGTCGCCGATGCAAATACCATTCCCTACCGCCTCTGTCCAAGGCTTAATAGCTAGGGGCTCAAGTGCTAATACAAATAATAGTGACGAAAGCGGACAGCCTTGCCGTGTACCGCGGCTGATTGGGTAAGACTGTGAGATGTGTACTCCTGTCCGGGCTCTTGCTGTGGGTGTCGTGTATGATAGCTTAACCCAGCGTATAAAGCTGGAGAGATACCATATTTCGCAAGTGTTGCCAGCATATACTTCCAGCTGAGGGTATCAAAAGCTTGCCTCAGGTCTAATGAGATGCACCCCGCCCTAGGATAGTCCAAGGCTGTGGCGGTCAGCACATGGAATAGGGGTCGATTATTAAGAGAAGTGATACGGACTGGCACGAAACCACATTGGTCTATATGTATAAGTTGTGGCAGGAAGGGGAGTAAGCGCAGAGACAGTATTTTACTTAAGATTTTGTATTCGGTGTTCAATAGTGAGAGTGGCCGGTGCCCAGAGATATCAGTAGAGTCCCTGCCTGGCTTGGGAAGGGAAGTGACCACAACTTGCATCGTAGTAGGGGGGAGGCACCCAGTATCTAAAGCGGACTGGTAAAGGCGCTCTAGGCGGGGAACCAGCGCGGTCGAAAAAGTATCGTAGAACTCCACTGGGAGGTCATCCACCCCGGTGTTTTATTGCGCAGTAGCTCCTTAATCGCATCCTTGATCTCCGTTTTGGATATAGGTGCTGCTAGCTCTTTTTGGCATGCCTGTGATAGCTGGTGAAATTTAAGACCATCCATGAATGCTGCGAAAGTCGCCTCCGATGGGTCCACAGGGGCCTCATACAGTGTTTTGTAGTATTCCCTGAACGCTAGATTGATATCTGCTTGCCTGTTCATTATTGTGCCCTTTGGCGTTATAACCTCATGGATGGGGGTGGCGCATCTCGTAATATTCTGGCCAGGAGAGTGCCCGATCTATTGGCATCTGCATGTTGCGTTTATGATTGGAGATCCATAACCCGCAGTCGCTCAAGTAAGTCTGCATGTGATATGCGTGCTTCTTGTAGGGCTGTCTCCTTAGCAGGGCCGGAGACCGCTGCCTGCTCTAGCCTGCCCAGTTTATCTTCCACTTCCCGTAGTTCAGTATTGATCATGTGTCGGGCTCCCACTATGGTACTAATAGCCACCCCCTCTCACTCAGTTTTCCATGCCATTAAGCGTGAGGACGCGGTGTCTGTGTTTTCAGTGAAGTAGTTAGTAATGGTTGTGGCCAGAGTAGTGCGGAACACGGAGTCCTCTAGTAATTGCGGGCGCAGCCTCCATGTTGGGATTGGAGAGGGGATCTCCCCCCAGGAAAAAGTGATCTCTAGGGGGTTGTGGTCCGATAGCGTTTTCCCCAAGTACGTGGTGTGTGTAATTTGAGTGACAATGGTTGTGGAGCAGACCACCATATCTATCGCGTATGAAGCATGGGGGGGAGGGGAGGGCGGGGCAAATACAACGAGTACTCACGATAGCCTGCATTTTTGATACGCCATGAATCAGTCAGTGACCAACCTTCATCCCAGCCCTGAAGCGCGGCCGTCTGTTTCCTGGCAGCTGTCCCCTGCAATGGAGGGTGACAGCATTCTAAGGTTATATCCAAGACAGCATTGTATGCACCACCCAAGATCCAGGGGTAGCCTACCCAGTCCGTCAGTACTGTATTTAGGGCACCCAAGAATTTGTCTTGTTCGCAATTCGGAGCATATATGCTCTACATGAATGCCATCCAGTGTGCCGTGGATGAAAGCACATCTTCCAAGGGCATCTATACGCTGCTCAAAAGCTATGAAAGGGGTGCCATTCCTGACCCATATAGCGGCCCCCCTTGCAAATGCCAAGTATGATATGTGAAACACTTGCCCTCTCCACTTTTTGCGTAATTTAGTAGCCCCTAAGTGAGATGCGTCTCCTGCACTAAAACAATGTGTCTCTTTCTTCTGGACAGTTGTGCATATATTATGTGTCGCTTGTGCACAGACCCCATACCCCGAGCATTCCAGGTTGTTATTGTGTACTTTCCCACCGCCGCCATAAGTGTATGTGCAGTATCTTCCGCCCCATCGCCTTCTGATAACCGGGGTACCTATAGGACATGATTAGGAGTGAGTCAGGTGAGTAATTACCCTTTGCATAACCCAATACAAGGTCTATCCAGAGAACAGCGGTGGACCAAACTAAGTAACAATGCTGAAAACAGTGCAGCTCATAACATCCTGCAATCGCTACGGGGGCAGAGGTTACAATGCACTGTGGCATCTTCAAGACTGGGGTTAGCATGGTAACAATGCATCAGGCCGGGTCCTGGCCAGTCATTGGGCTTAAGAGAGCACTGCGAGGCCATGAGGCCGGACAAGTCAGCGCTCAACCACCTCCAGGTACGCTGTGGTTAGTCTCGGTGTTTGGATACAGACGTTATCCCAAGTAATCATTCACCAATTGAGGGGTGATTGTAGGGAACAGGGCCAGACTGTTCTCTGAGTCCGATTGGAGATTGGTGTCATCGGAGGATTCAGCGGAGGAGAGAGGGTCCCTTTCGTTGAGTGTCGCCGCCTTGAGTAATGCTGATTTTTGACTCTCCATGAATTGTTTCGGAGAGGGGCTCTTCTTGGTCTCCGAGCAGTTTGTTTTCCTCCGGCGCATTTTACCCCCACGTGACGATCGTGTCCTTTGACTGATGTTTTGTGTCGACCCTTGAGATGCAGCAGCGGCGAACATGACTTCCATCCACTCGGTAGCTTCTTCTGGGTCGCCAAAGAAGTACGATTTCTGCTTGTGCATGTCTTTGAGACGGGCAGGAAATAGCAAAGCATATTTGAGGTTAAGAGCTCTGAGGTTTTTTTTTACTTCTTGGTAGGAGGCCGTTTGACCCTGGACCGCGATAGTGAAGTCTGGGTACAATGAGATCCGGTGGTTTTCGAATAAGATAGGAGACTTCTCTCTGGCAGCGCGGAGTAAAGTATTGCGGTCCTTGTAATTAAATATTTGGGCAAACATAAGTTGGGGTGGCGCTCCAGCAATCGGTTTCCTCGTGGGTATTTTAAGCGCCCTTTCCACGCTGAAGAAGTCAGTCAGCCCCTCCGGGGCTATCGTGTCACGCAACCACTGCTCCACAAAGCGTGTTGGGTTGGCCCCCTCACAGCGTTCCGGTAGGCCCATGATGCGAACATTGTTTCTACGCGACCGACCCTCAGCGTCTTCGACCCTATCCTGAAGGTCGGCCACCTGGCATCGCAACTGCTCTAGTTGCTCCGTATGAGCCTTGTGTTGCGGCAGCATCTCAGTGATGTGCGCTTTATTGCTTTTTACAGTAGTCAGTTTGTTGTGGTCGTTTTTTAATAGCGTAAACCCCGTTGTTAGAGTACCAATCTGTGTCTCAATTGCCTTTCGCAGGCCGCGGACCTCCTGCAAGATGATGTCCAATTTATCTAGGGGGGCCTCCATGGCCGTCGGGGGTATGCAGTCTGTGGCAGATACATGGGCCGCATCGTCCTGCCCCTTGTGGTCTACACTTCCCGATGGCAAGGGGTCAAGTTGCTTTCCCTTCATGCGGCCCATCGCGTGCTGCGCAGCGGTCCCAGAGGCTACAGCGATGAGCTAAGCAGGGGGGGGGGGGGGGATTTAGGAAAGACAATGGGGGGGGAGGGTGGGGGTTGTGTTTTAGCGGTGGTCCCCCATTTGGCGAATGCTGCTTCAAGGTGCTCACTTCCATAGGCAATACAGAGCAGCATCCGATGCGACGCAGACGCCCTGTTGATGCAACTGCACTTCCTTGCTAGGGGAAAGGGTGGTTGGAACCCTCGCCCGCACCACAACCGAACCAACTCGGCAGTAGTCCAGCAAAGTCCCCCCCCCCGCTGCAGCCTCCTTACCGGGGTTTGTGTGCAATTAGCTCGAAGCCTCCTGTGTCAGAAGCCAGCACAGTCCGCCATTTTAGGCCTTCCACTGTTCAGTCGCGGGACAGACCCGGGCCCGTCCAGTGCCCACCTGGTCTCAGGTCCAATCCCCACAATCACCAAATGCCGGGGGGTCTCTTGTGGTAATGAGGGAGCACCACCTTAGCCCACACTGGGGAAGACTTTCCCAACAGTCAGCCTCCCAGTTTCAGCATATAGGGGCCCAAACGAGTGGTTCCAGGACTGGGGAAGAAAGAACGAAGGGCCTCAGTTCCTTTCGGTCGTCCTCAGGCTGGCCTGCGTGCCACCACCGCCACACTCCAGGAGCCCCTGCGTATTCATCAGGCATTCGAAGCGCGCCCACCTGCAGTCCCCAGGCCCCGACTGCGGTATTCAAATCAGTAGGCCCGAACTTACCGCCAGTCGGGGCCCTGCTGTGGTATGCGCACCGGGCTCGTAGGAGGCACTGTCATTCCGCGCCACCGACCGCTACGTGCACCCGCTCTGGTGGCGTAGGCCTCAGGACGGCCAGCACGAAAGCTGCCGATCACGCCCAGTATCATCAGGGCGTCTCTGTGCGGTGCTCTCTGGTGTCGCCTCCTGGGGCTTCGATGTCGGCCCTACATCCAGGGCGGTTCAGCACGTCAGTGTCCTCACCACAGGTCCGGAGGATCGCCTGATCCGCTCACAGCCTACGGAGGCCCCCGCATCGCCAGGGCGGGCCCAGTTGAGAGCCTTCGGCGCAACCAGCTCAGTGCGGCCGACACCGGAGCTCCCACTCCGCCATAATGCTCTGCATCAATACTAAGGGGTAGGCAGAGCGTGTTGCACCCATGATGGCCCGCAGTTCCTCTGGTGTCTGCAGGATCACAGGCCCGGTCCAGAGTTCGGCTAAAGCACGTCTGCCATGTTCGGCGAATAGCCACGCCACCCAGCTCTTCCCTTTTTGTTGACACCTTTGGTGCTGCTGTTGGGATGTCCTTGCAACCACTGAGGGGTTTGAACCTTCTGGGGATAGAAATGCGTTTTGTACGGCTTGTAAGCGTGCTTTCGTTGCTCCTTACATTTCTCCAGACCCACTGCCTTCAAGGTCTCCATTTCGGTCTTTATTCGAGCCATTTAATCATCTGTATGGCTCCCAGAGTGTTACCAGGTAAAGGAAGATTATTCATTCTCTGCTGAGATTCCTGCTTAAGCGTTGTGAGGCAAAGCCAAGAATGTAGTCTACGGCCAATCCATGACCGTAACCATGGGCTGCCAGCAAAGATGAATCAGCAGCAGTACTAATCACTTGGTTCGAAACCATCATGCCTTCATTCATGATTTTGATGAAGGCTTCTTTGCAGTGTCTTGGGAGGTCTTCAACAAACTGCTGCAGGGTGTCCCATTCAGATCAGTTGTACCTACCTAGCAGGGCAGATGCACTTGCTGCTTTCATGGTTGTGGCAACTGTGCCACGTACCTTGTGTCTCACTGAATCTAGTTTCCTGCTTTCGTTGTCTCGTGGAACTGTGGATGAAGGAGTAGTAGAATTAACTTTTTTGCAGCCAAGTTAACAACTGAATCAAGGGGAGGATCTGACCGCAGGAATAATAGGTCCTGCTCCGGAGGCATATATTTTTTCTGAAACCTAGACGAAGCTACTTTAGCTGCAGCTGATGCAAGGAAAGGTTCCATGGCTGATTCTAATAAACCTGGAACAAGAGGTAGAAGGAGTCTTGGTGCTGCACGTTGGTGAAGAGTTTCTAAAATCACCGATGTAGGTGTTGACGAAGCAGGCAATGAAATGTTCCGTTTTGTAGCTCCTCGTACAAACACCTCCTGAAACCTGTTGATGTCATCAACTGGCGAGGCCCTTGGCTGGGGAGAATCTGTTCTGGTCGGTGAGTATCTTCCAGTACTGGAGGAAGAGGTGGAATAAAATTACCTCCGTCTGGATCGTGACCTAGTTTTGGATCTAGACCCAGGATGACATTTATGAGTTCGGCTTGAGAAGCATCTTGATGAGGAGCGCAGAGAACGATGACGATGTCTGGCAAGATCTGAACTGAGAAGACCTTGATCTCCAAGGGGAAGCTGGAGGCCTCGCCGGAAAGGGAGCTTCCAAAGGTGGGTATGAGGAAGAGGTGGAAGCTAAATATGTGGTTGGGGTGCTGCAGGAACTGCCGGAGGTGGTGGAGAAGGTTGCTGAGAGTCCTGAATAAGGACCGGCGTCGATGGCCAGTACGCCCTGGAATCAGAAGTTCTTGGTCTCGATCTCCTGACCCTTTCTGCAGGTCTGGAATGCCTCTACTTCGACAGGCTTCGCGATGTCACGGTTTCTTCATGTTTCGAAGTCAACAGACTTTGACATTGAGCGTCTCCTGTGTCTCAACGTCATGGAATCCTTCGACGTCGACCTCTTGTATCACGACATCGAATGCCATCTCCTTCTCGGCGTCGACCTAGCTCTCGACAGCAAACAAGAAGGTAGGTACTGTACCTCGACCTGGAACGACAACGTTTTTGAGGATTTCCTCTTTTATTGGCTCTCCCTCTCCTGGAGTCCTCAGTGGAAGGCGGAAGAGCCCTAGTAGAGGACTCACCCTCTCCTCGCTCATGTGACGTCCCACCTTCAGACTGCGCCTCCTGCTGTCTGCATCGCTCTTCAGCTCCATGAAGGTGAATCTTCTTTCTGTCCCTCAGGGTACATCTGGAAAAGGTATCGCAGTGCTGACATCTGTCAAGGATGTGGCTGTCAGGAAGGCAGATAATACACATCATGAGGGTCTGATTCGGCCTTCTTTCTGTCACAGGCAGGGCATTTGTCAAATAAAGATGGCATTTTTAACTCAACTGTAGGTCCCTTCCTAAACACTCGGGAGAGCTTAAAATGCTCATTGAGGACAGGAAGCCGGATGCCCTTTTCCTAACAGAAACATGGATGCACAAAGACTCAGTCCCCGATGTGGTCTGTACGCTACCCCCAGGCTATAATATCCAGCATAATGATCAAGTGGGAAAAAAAGGAGGGGGCGTTGCCATAATCTACAAAGATATTTTTAATTGTAGAACCAAACCCAACCTAGTACCCAACTCTGAGAGCCTTTTCTTCTCTCTCTCTCCCTTTCAGCTACCCTGTCCTTCACGGGAATTCTTATCTATCGGCCGCCGGGTCCAGGGGGCCCTTTCTTTAGCTCACTCCCAGAAGTGGCAGCGGCGCTTGCAAAATCAGCCAGCAATTTTACTTTGATAGGGGACCTAAACCTTCACTTTGAGGACCCTAGTAAAAGAGAGGCATTTGAGCTGTTGCAAGATCTTGCCGCAATACAACTTGTACAAAAAGTTAATGCACCCACGCACATAAAAGGTCATACCTTGGACCCAGTGTTCACTAATATTTTGGAGTTGACAGTAGAGACTCCCACTCCGCTACCATGGACCGATCATTTAATGATCCCTTCCTCGCTAAAATTCCCCCCTCACTGCAAAGCCAAGGAGCATAAGTCGGCGAAAGCCCGACCATGGGCCAAGCTTTCTGCTGAGACATGGTCAACACAACTCTTAAACTCAAAACCTATTTTTGAGACTGACATTCCCTCTGCAGCCGAGTCATTCAACCATTGGTTAGAATCTACACTGGATAAAGTCATTCCGGTAAAAAAATTTAATCATAGTGTGAGAGAAAATATTTCCCCATGGTACTCACCCCAGCTTAGATCGCTCAAACAAAAATGCAAACAACTAGAGAGGATTTGGAGGAAGGATTTCAGTGAAAGCACAAAACATACTTACAGAGAAGCCATAAAGCGATATCAAGCGAAAATCAAAAAAACAGTCATCCTATTATGAGGACAAAATTAAAGCAGCATCTAACGTACCCAAAGAAATCTTCCGAATTACCAAATCTCTCCTTGAGCCCACTCTCCATGATACTTCCAGAAATTCATCCAAGGGACAGTGCAATGAACTGGCGAGTTACTTTCAGGGAAAAATACAAGCCATCTATAAGACCCTCCCTGTATCCCCACTACCTAGTGATTTAGATATCCCCTTGACGGAAGTAGTTGGGCAACAGGATCAGGGAGTAGTGGTAGCAGCTACTCCCACCTTGGAGAAATTTCCTCTCTTGCATATGGAGACTCTTGCTAAAATCTTTGCTAAAATAAAATCTGGATCTCCTCTAGACCCCGCCCCTCCGCATATCTTATCTAAGGCCAAAGATGCGATTTTGCCAGCTATCCAGGAGGTGCTTAACATGTCCATTACCAACGGACTCGTGCCATCGATATGGAAGCATGCCATGGTAAAAGCACTACTTAAAAAACCTAGCCTGGACCCCGAAGCACTGAGCAACTACCGGCCCATATCCCTCCTTCCTTTGCTTAGTAAGATCTTAGAAAAACATATAAACTCCACCCTATCAGCCTTCCTAGAAACCCATGAGCTACTTCATCAATCTCAGACGGGTTTCCGCCCACAACATGTCACGGAATCCGCACTAACGGCTGTGGTTGAGGAAGCTAGGAGGATAGTGGATCAGGGAGGAGTGGCGGCCATTGTCCTCCTGGACCTCAGTGCGGCCTTTGATACGGTCAACCTCAATGTTCTCATTGAACGGCTAAAGAGAGTCGGGGTAGCAGGAAGTGCTATCTCCTGGATTCAATCATTCCTTAATGGCAGAACTTTTCAGGTCTTTGCGGGGGAATCCATTTCCAGCCCTCTCCCTCTGAACTATGGAGTGCCCCAGGGATCCTCCCCAAGTCCTACGTTATTTAACGTATATATGAGGCCACTGGCGGAGGTCATCCAGCCATATGGGATCAAAGTGGTCACCTACGCGGATGACACTCAGCTGGTGATATCTCTAAATCATCCACCGACTGACCCTGCAGACCTGGAGCTCTGCCTAGGAAAAGTAGCCACCTGGATGCAACACTCCTGTCTCAAATTGAATGGAGAAAAAACAGAAATCATGTATGTGGGCAACACTGCCAAGCTAACTCCCACACTATCATGGCCTCAGTGCTTGGGCGCCCCTCCAGTTCCGAAGTCCAAGATCAAGAGCCTCGGTGTGTGGCTGGATGACTCACTTAAATTTGACCAGCAGGCAGTGGCAGTGACTTGTCACGGCATCCTTAGAAAGCTACGGAAGGTCCTCCCCCCGTTACCCACTGAAGCTAAGAAAATAGTAGTCCAGGCCCTGATTCTTTCGCGGCTGGACTACTGTAACTCACTGTATCTGGGAGCCCCAAAGTCCACCCTAAGGAAACTCCAGGTGGCCCATATGCGCAGCACGACTTCTGACAGGCTGCAGTAGCACGCAATCAGCTAGCCCCAGTCTGAAAGCCCTTCATTGGCTACCGCCAAAGCCCACCTCCACGAAGGAATGAAGGCCGTCGCCGAATGGATGAGTACCAGCCGCCTGAAGCTGAACTCGGACAAGACGGAGGTCCTCATCCTTGGTTCCAACCCTTCAGCATGGGACGACTCCTGGTGGCCAACATCACTGGGAACAGCCCCGACACCCATCGACCACGCACGCAACCTAGGGGTCATCCTCGACCCCACCCTCTCCATGACTAAGCAGGTCAACGCCGTTTCCTCATCCTGCTTCAACACCCTCCGAATGCTCCGCAGGATCTTCAAGTGGATCCCCAACGAAACAAGAAAAACAGTCACCCAGGCCCTCGTCACCAGCAGGCTGGACTACGGAAACGCCCTCACGCAGGAACGACGGCTAAGCTCCTGAGACGGCTGCAACGCATCCAGAACGCCTCTGCACGTCTTATCCTCGACATCCCCCGACGCAGCCACATCACACCCCACCTGAGAGACCTGCACTGGCTCCCTGTCAACAAGAGGATAACCTTCAAGCTCCTCACCCACGCACACAAAGCACTCCACAACTCCGGACCAGCCTACCTCAACAGACGACTCAGCTTCTACACCCCCACCCGCCAGCTCCGCTCCACCAGCCTCGCCCTCGCCACAGTCCCCCGCATCCGGAAAACGACCGCCGGCGGCAGATCCTTCTCCCACCTCGCCGCTAAGACCTGGAACACCCTCCCCACCAACCTTCGGCAGACCCAAGACCTACTGGCCTTCAGAAGACTCCTCAAGACCTGGCTCTTCGATCAGTAGCAGCACCACCCCCCTCTTCCCCCAGCGCCTTGAGACCTGTATGTAGTGCGCTTTATAAGTGACATGATTGATTGAAAGAATCTCCTTTAAAGCCTTATGTACTGCTCATAAGACCCTTAGGGGCACAGGCCCCCGAATTAATCAGCCTCTGATCACCGCCTACCTTCATAGGAAATCTCTTCGCTCGGAGAATTTAAATTTAGCCTGCACTCCTAAAATTAACAGGCAGCGGAGCGGAGGCCGCTCCTTTTCATATAATATAGCTGGACTGTGGAACTCCCTCCCTCTCAATCTCCGACATGAAACTGCCCACCTCTCTTTCCGGAAGGGTCTTAAAACATGGCTATTCCAGAAGAGTACTTGCTAGCCTTCCCTTATCAGCCTTAACTGCCGCTAGCGCTGGGATGCCTCAGGGTAGCCATGCGCTTTATAAATGCTAATTAATAATAATAATAATAATTTTGACTAGAAAAATTATTTTCGTGTCCGAAAATTAAAGAAAAACACTGGAAATGTTGAAAACCCTCCAGTGAAGGGGCTGACAAAAATTTCTGAGAGAAATTTCAGAGGAATTATGCCAAAAAAGGCCAACCTACAGCAGTTACCAGATGCACTGAAACAACTTTAAAGTCACAGAGGAACCCACCATTGTACACAACGCATTAAGTTATTTCATTATCAATAACCTTTTGTCTTATTGTTGTAGCCTTCCGTTCCTATGCATTAGGCAGCTTTTGCCATGGATGACTGCCACCCACACCAGCTACCAAATCGAAGGTCTAGGACTGAAAAAAGGAAGAGATTCTGATAGTGGGGGATGAAAAAGGAGGTAGGTTAATAGATGCGGATGAACCTAGGAGAAAGCATGGGTACGAGGCTGCACAGACAAGATGCATACTGAGAAGGGGGCCCATGGGGGCAAAGCCCAGTGGCAAGAACCTTACAGAAGTAGTCCCTTACTCCGTCCACAAATTTCAAAATAGCAGTACCTGTGTTAATCACATTACACAGCTTTCCTTGATATGGCGTCCGGCTTCACCTCTCCAGGTATTCTTGGTAACAAAATCTTTTCACACTTGGTGTGTAATAGATCAGCATTGTGCTACTTACAGAGAGTAGGTATCCTCCCTCCTGCACCAAGACAAGGAGTTTATGAGCATTCACGGCTTCAAAAGTACTTCTAACTAGAATTTGCAACACTGTATTTCGCCAATGCACACCTTTTCTCAAACTCTTGTTGGAGTGGAGCGAATTCCCTCCTCCAGCCTTCTATGATTTGGGGTGAGCTGGAACTGAAGTTGATAAGTTTGACCTTTATCTGAAGCCTGTCTCGGTCTGAATGCCTGTAAGACTTGATCTTTTATGTCCTCATTCTTCAAGATCAACAAGATGGTGGATTAGATGATGTGTGCCTAAAACACTAGCATATGTCTCTCCAGAGAGGAATCTCAAGCTTTTTTGTCATCTACAATGTCATATAATCAATTAGTTCACACTTTCCTTCATCTTTAGGGACTCCCAGAATCTGCAGGGTTTTGGTCCTACCATCCTCCAATAGCTCTAATCGCAGGACATTGATACTTCTAGGTCACCCCAGGGCTTACTGCAGTTTATTAGTCTGTTACTTGAGCCCACCTTTGGATGTCGAGAATCATGTGAATAATGTTGCGGTACTCTACCTCCCAAGGCTAGTACCGTCTCTTGAAATGTATCAAACTGAGTAGAGGGAAGATTTGTTTTTGGTTTCCGTTCAACATTTTGATCATGCAAATTCCTAGGGTAAAGGAGACACCGAAGGCCTCTATTAAGATTGAACTCGGTCCCCTTTGCCATCTCTCTGGTTGCTGGAAGCATTTTTGAGTGTAAAGAAATCTGCCTTGTTTCCATGCTTCTAGCATCTTTTGGCGAGATAGGAATCATGAACACTTCCACTGCATCTGCTGGTGGTCGCTGTGTGAATATGCAAAGTTTCTCCTCAACTCTGTTCCAAGATAGCCACCATCTCAACTATTCTTCTGTCATCTTTTGAGCCAGGCCTCAAAAAAGCACCAGAAGTCACAGATTGCTCTGTGTCCTCAACCACAAAGTTTATTTCCTTTTAAGGCATTTCACCCTTGTGCAGTGAAAGCATACTAAGGAGATCTTCATTTAGATTGTCAGATCATTATTTACGGTAAAGAAAATATTATAATGGCCAGATTTCTGCTCTAGCTCGCCAAAATACGTTTCCAGCCAAATAAATAAAAGGAAAAGGTTCATTTTGGAGAAGCATTTCGAAGTCAGAGGGCATTCACTTGAATGAATGTACATGTTGCCAACTCTTCAGAGTAGGTTCATTTGAAGCATTTTTGTCAGACACACTCATGATCAGCCTTACTATGAAGATATAGTAGTTTTGGCATCCAGGTATTTTCAGTGTTTTATAAACTTAAAACTGTTTATTTTGACAACATCTTTAAAGTGTTTTAAATGGGGAGTTCATGCTTTAGATAAAATCTTCCCCTATAAGCAATAAGTTTGCTGACATACCTGGCACTGTCCCTACAGTTTTAGTGTTTGAGAGAGAGCGAGAGCAGCATAAGTGTGCATTAAACTGGAGGAATGATGATAATAGTTTGTATTAAAAGCTCAGAAGATCTGCATTAATTCTGGTGATGGACATTTATAATCCATTCCTAATTAGAAATGGCAAACAATCTGCATCAAGGCCAAAATCCTTATTTGGCATCACTGCTTTGCAAAACATGTATGCTGTATACCTTGTTGAAAGTTAAACGATTTAGGGGCATGTTGGTATCATAGGTAGCAACAGGGCTTATCTTGATATCTCTCATCCAAAAGATGGATCTCAACATGACAGGGACGGTTCAACAACAAATTAGTGCCCCCACATTTTTCCGAAGAATAGAATACAAAAGGGACAGCCAATTCTGTGTTAAGAAGAATCGGGGAAGAAAGGGAGGAAAAATACAAAAGGACATCCACTGAAGCGTGAAATCATAGTTCGGGAACACTATCTTCACCCTCCCAAAAATACTTCCTATATGTAGATTAGATTACTGCCACCATCCATTTTAACAAGACACTGATAACAAGGGGATCACTACTTTGTAAATGGTTAGGGAGGGGGAGTGCTATGTGATACTATGGTGTTGGAGGTGTTGAGTACGTCTAAGCGGGGATGGCTTCATGAGTATTTATAAAGAGGCGTGGGCTTTGCACTCGAAGGAGAACCAAAACAGTCATTCTCACTGTCTGAGAGAAACTGCACACCTTTTATCGCCTTTCTTCATGACCTATTGACGGATAGTGGGCTGGGTTGCCATGGTTTCATTAGGTGGCTGGTTTTGGGCGTGGAGTCATTAGCCAACATTAAAGAACGATATATTCAATTCAGTCCAAGTAGCTCTATGTACTTTACCATTTTGTGTACTTTCTTGACTTTACTGTTCTAATCTCTTCAATATGTACATCTTTTTTTGCACATACATTTCTTTGCTTTCGGTCTTTGAGTTCCTACTCTCACACCACCTCCTTCGGTGCATCCAAATTACTCTATTCAGGGAGAGTCAGGCCCCAAATAAGGAGCCATGAGACCTTGAGTACCTGGACCTTCTGGATGGCAGGTGGAACCGGCAACACAGACTTGTATTGCCCAATACTTACTGTTTACCTCTGATCTCCTAGAGTGGGTCTAATCACTCCACAAGCAAGCGGGGTAAATACTCGTTGCTGAGATCTGCATGAAACCTGAAAGTCAGACGCTTGATTACAGATAGAGAGAACTTGGCCTTCATCCTTCTGAGTTTGATGAAACTATTTGCAATACAGCATAGACAGGGCCACTGAAATTATGAAATTCTGCTGCGTTTTCTGCAAAATTAGGGATTTGCCACATCATCCATAGTCTGCTTCATAATTTAGCTTTTAACAATAACAAAAAAATGTTTTTAGCGCAAAAGGATCAAAAGTTACTAAAACAGTAGCGACGTGTTCACGCGCAGAGGAAGGCTCTCCGCAAAAGTTGACTAGTCATCTTTCAGTTGCTTGTTACTCCATTTGGTAGTTAAAAGGGCACCAATAAGCTGAACTCTTTGCCCAGACACTGTTACCATGAGCAAAAATGCCAAAACAATGAAGTAATACTATCACACGATGTGTCACGTGAGGTCACATAATCTGTCATTTATTGCTGCATAATTTAGTCAACTCTGCCGCATAATTTGGCTTTCCCCTGCCACATAATTCCAGTGGCCCTGGGTATAGCTGCTTAACATAACTGCAATAAGAAGCACTATACATAAATATGCAAATTAGTATTTTCTCAAACCTATTCACATTCTCTTATTCAGGGAAGGATTACGATTCTCTCTCAAGCACCACAATATACGGTTATAAATTGCTCTGGGCTCGGTGGTAAAGAGGATACAAATGCATGAAACGCCTACCTTTGCGCTTTCTTTTTGGAATGCCAATTACTTTGGTGGATAGACTGCGACATGGCTTAATTTAAATTATACATTGCCATCGTGAGGCCAAGATAAGTACAGCACATATGCTGGCATATATATTAATGTATTATTTTACTCATCCCAATAAGGTAATGGATACCTTATTTTTACAGTATCACTCAGTATGTCCCACTGCGAATGGCTTTGTAGAACTGAACAGGAATCGTTTATATCTAGTCTTGTTGTCAGAATTTTAAAATACTCTTAATTTCCAAAACTTCTCGTCCTTTTTATTAGGTTTAAGCCTTCCAGACAGCGCAGCTACCTGGGTTGCTAACGACATCTTGGGGACCATCGGAAAGCTTACCTGGGAATGCATTCCGCCAACTGCTGACAATTGGCTCACATTTGTTTGCTTTCTATTTACTGGCTCCATTTGTATTAGGCTGTCCAGCTCGAGTTCGTCCCTTCCCTTGCCCAAATCCCATTTACTAAATTCATCCACCATTGCTCCATTTCCATAAACAGACCTTTAAATCTTATCCTTATATTGTCATATTTGCTGTGCATTCAAAGACAGTGGTCTAATGTCCAGCTCTCTTTTCCAGGGAGCTTGGTGTTTATTTTTCTTTCTCCAACTTCAAAGTGAGAGGATTTATGTGACAATCATGCTGGCTCAGGGGAGTGCTTGAGGAAGGCTGTGCAATGTTATTTTTTTTCTAGCACACAACAAAATTTAAATGTCTGTAAATGAACTGTGCAGATATTTCCGAATGCAGCACATTTTTGGCAATTCTGTAGTGTGGTGAAAACAAATATCTGTAATGAAGTGCACTACCACTCTAAGCAACTGCACTCGACTTTACCCCCACTCCAATCTGCACCACTCCACTCAACTTTACCCCACTCCACACCACTGCACTCGGCTTTACCCCACTCCAGTAGACTTTACCCCACTCCACTGGACTCGACTTTACCACACTATGCACCACTCACTCGACTCTGCGCCACGCCACTGCACTCGATGCCACCACACTTGATGCAACTGCACTCGACTCTGCGCCACTGCACTCTCTGCCACTCCAGTCTAGTTCACTCCAGTCTACGCTCACAACTGCACTCTACACCAATTTACACCATTACTCTATGCCCCTGCCCTCTACCCTGCACCACTCCACGCTACTGTCACTGCACTGCTCTCTACACCACTGAACTCTATGCCGCTCCACTCTACGTCGCACCACTTCACTCTGCACCACAGCATTCTACGACACTACATTGTACACTGCAGAATTCTATGCCGCTGCACTCTACGCCACTATACTCTGCAACACTCTACACCAATGCACTCTACGCCACTCCACTGCAACCCACTATGCCATTGCACTCTACTCAGCAACCCTCTATTCTGACACTCCATAGCATTTTACTCTGCGCCACTGCACTCTACTCCAATGCACTCCACAACACTAAACTCTACGCCACAGGACTCTGCACCACTGCACTCTACTATGCAACACTCTAACCTACGCAATAGCATTCTACGACACTGCACTGTACACTGCTGATTTCTATGCCACTGCACTCTAAGCCACTATACTCTGCCTCACTCTATGACAATGCACTGTACACCAGTCCATTCAGCGGCACTCCACTGTAATCCACTATGTCATTGCACTCTACTCGGCACCCCTCTACTCTACGCTACTCCAAACCACTCTATGCCACCGCACTCCACAAGTCTATTCAACAACACTGCACTCTACACCACTCTACGCTGTGCTACTGCATTCTTTGCCAAAGCACTCCATGCCACTGCACTCTATGCTGCACTACTGCATTCTTTGCCCCTGCACTCTACGGCACTCTACTCTGCATCCCTACACTGGCTGTAGGCTACTGCACTCTACTCTGCATCATTCCACTCCGAGCCACTGCACTGTAGGCCACTGCACTTTACTCTGCACCACTGCACTCTACTATGCAATACACTAATCTACGCCACTGCATTCTACGATGCTGCATTGTACATCGCTGAATTCTATGCCGCTGCACTCTACGTCACTTTACTCTGCAGCACTCTACGTCACTTTACTCTGCAACACTCTACGTCACTGCACTCTACACCAGTCCACTCTACGCAACGCTACGGCACGCCACTCCACTGCACTCTACGCCACTCCACTCTGGCATTCCACTGTACGACACTCCATGCCACTCTCCTCAATGCCACTAACTTTTAGCCATTCTAAACAGCAGCCACACTGGTGAAGTAACATGGCAAAAAACATTGGCAAAGCCAAAAGCTCTTGCATAGGCAAGACCTATTGGCTTTGCCAATGCGTGCTCTTGAAGCCATCTGTGAATGGACAGCTTTAAAACCACATTGTATTGTTATGCCGATTTCAATAAAATTCGGCTTGTTATAGAGAATTGTTGCTTTAGAATGATAATGTACAGAAAAAAGCAACATTTTACGGCACAGGTTGCAAAGGATGTGCTTATTTGTTTTTTTAGGCAAAGGATCTGTTTATACTAGCCATATCACTGAGGTGGTAGATCACACATATGGTTTAGCTTCAATACAGCTACAAACATCTTGACAAGGGTAGATTTATACTTTCAAGATGCCCTCTACTTTACAACTTATCAGATCACTACCTCTGCTAGTACTCCATACTCAAGATGCATACTGCAAGTAGGATCTCCAAGGAAGGTGCCACAGACACCCAGGGTGCAATCAAACCAATATACAGAGGGGGCACAGCCACAGAGGAGGCACAGCTACACCGCAATCACAATGGCAGCTCCTAGTGCAGCTCCTGAGCCCATCGCTCAACACAGCCTCCAAATGCCTTTGAACCAGCACAGTTCCCAACCGATGAGAACCCCTGGGGTCAGTGCACACCGCTGATGCAGCGGTGACACCACAGCCGACAGACTGCCAGCACAACATATGGGACGGATAGCGGGACAGGTGGGCCGCAGCCTTGCTTTTCAGGCTGCATGCCCCTAGAGCTGCTACACTGCACCTTTCTACCTCGGGACCAGACGCTGCAGCACACCTGACTCATCGAAGCATTATCCTGCTCCCTCCATCTCCAAGATACCCGCTGCTTAACCCCATGAGGTGCTGGTGCTGCCGTAGGAGCCCTGCACTGCAAGCCACCTCTCGGGTGGGACTGCTCTCCTCGTAAACTTACCATCTTCCTCACCCGTCACCTTCTTGCTACCTGGGTCGGTCCACGCCTGGAGAAGACACAGAAGTGCCCGCATAGACCAAAAGTGGGCCCCCTACATGGCTCTCTGCTCTAAGTGCTGGACACCTGTGGAGGAACTTTGTACAGTCGCAATTTTGGATTGAGCAGCTCAGCAGACCCTGTATGGTTCTTCTCCCCCTCTGGTCAACCTCACTAGTTGCAGGACACCAACGTTGCCATCTGCCATTCCCACTTGCCAGAGGCCCTCATGACTTCTAAGGCGGTTCTACAACTGACATTCGCGGAGGCTACGCAAAATAAAAATGGTGCCGCCTGCAGCCTCCGCAATGTCAACCTCAGGAGTAACCTTGGACTGAACTGAAGGCCATTCAAGCCTCAATAGCTATGGTACGAGCATTCCATGACAGAGACGAATGCTGAACTTAAACTACTGAAGGGAGACCTGTACTAACTGCGACAACTAATGGACTCCGCAGATTGGATAGTGGACAGCCTGGATCCAAGAGTGACGGAAACCATGGTGTGGAGTTCTGAGCTAAGGAACACCCAGAAAAAGCTTACGGACTTAGAGGACTGCAGTTGCAGGAACAATATTTGTATTTTTGGCATCCTGGAAGAAGACGACAAGCTACATGCCCCACTGTTCCTACAAACCTTCCTCCCGAAACCATTGGGTCACTCATTTCCGCTTCCATTGTAATTTAAAGGAGCCTATCAAACTGTGGCTCGCACTGTGTCCGCCTGGCAGACGCCTCGCCTGATGATTGACCGTCTCCTTCAACACCAGCAGAAAAGGGCAATCTTTTCTAAAGCCAAGAAACACGGACCATACCAGTTCATCGGCTGTAACATTACCTTCTCGTCAAATTTCTCCTACAAGACGCACATCACTGGGAAGACATTTTTGGCCCTACGTCTGGCACTTAAGATGCTGGACCTATGCTACGGACTGCTGGAACCTGCAATCATGCTGGTCGCCGTCAATGACAAGACCAAAGAATTCCATGACCCTTCAGACCAGGCACTCTGACTGGAAAAGGTTTTAGGCACTACACTAGCATATGGATAACACTCTCTCTCTCTCGATTCGATGTCTCCCAGGCACCACCCCCAGAGACTTAATAGACGAGAACACAGTCCGGAGAACAGACCCCCGGACAAGGATAAATCTAGGTCCCTTCACAAGCCGTAATCGGCGATTAACAGATGAGCACCTAGTGGTCGAGAGGCTGGCCCACAGGAGCATTCAGATCGTTATAGCCTGCCTCACTCTTTTCCTCGAGTGGCGGTGACTCGAGGATGCCCGTTACTCCCCGTACGAGAGTTAACATGGTACAAACCATCCAGAGTTCTGGGGCTGGGCTTTCACCCGCCAAACTTGACTAGACACTTGCACACCACTGGCCCTGTGACTACCGTCCCTCTGGTGTGGTTTGTCCCGGGACAGGACTCTATCCCCCCCCTCTCCCCTCCCCCCTTTCATCCCTACCTCTGCCTGGAGAGTCACCATAGCACAACATCACATGGTAAATTTGGCAATTTGGTCTCTTAATGTTAACGGTATGAACCACTATACAAACGTAAGATGACACACCTTCTTGGGCTCCAAAAAGCCCACTATTGTTCTTATGCAGGAAACATCTCAATACAGTAGAATCTGCTAAACTAAAGCGAGACTGGGTTGACAAAGTCCTATTCTCCTCAGGCTCAGATGAGGAACCTGAGCTCTCCCCGACTCCAGCAACAACTCCCAGGAAAAACAGAGTAGCTATTCGGTTTTACAAATAATTACCGGTCCACATTGAAAATACATGGTCCACTGATAATGGCGCTATGTCTTTGCACATATAAAGGTCTCTGGCCAGACTGATCACTGAGTCAGTTTACGCCCCCATAGAAACAAAACGATCCATCGATTACTGGCAGAATTTGAATCACATAAAATTATAGTAGGCAGAGAGCATACCTACCTCTCTCCTGCATATGGCTCCTAATCTAGATTAGACTTTTTCTTGGCCAACACTGTGGGTTTGCCACAAATTCAAGCCGGCACAATCATCCTGGGTGATATATCTGATTATGCCCCTGTTATGCTCACCTTGGACCTCCACTTGACTCTCCCCAGGGCCCGTACGAGGCAACTGAATACTGTGCTACTCAAAACCCCAAACGAGGTAACAACTCAAAGCCTTCTTAATGACTATCTGGCTCTTAACGAGCCCACTCCGGACTCTAAGAAGCTCCTGCTGGCGGCGGGAAAGGGTTACCTGCACAGGATGTTCATGAGGGATGCCGGAATAGGGAGACTTGCCTCAGAAGCGAAGACACAGCCCAGTTCGGCGGACCTAAAGGCCCTTCAGTACGATTACCACACTCGCGCTATCCCGAAAAGCCTGAGAATCCTGATAAATAAAAAGTATGATCTTAGTTAATTGTGTCTACGCCCTTGCAGCAGAGAAAGCACTTACCTGCATCAGGCAGAATGCTTATGAACACGGCGAGAAAGCGGGAAGGCTGATGGCTTCACCAAAGCACACATCATGCTCATCCTGAAGTCAGGTAAAGACTCTTCATCTTGCACCAGTTACTGTCCCATCTCACTTTTGAACTGCGACATGAACCTAATGGCCAAAAACCTGGCCACCAGATTCAGCCAGGTTATTCAACTATTAATACACGACAATCAGGTTGACTTTGTGCCCTACATGTCATCCCGAAACCATCTGCGGACTTTGACATATCTACTGTAGCCCACCAGATGCGACAGACAACAGATTTCTTCTCTCGCTCGACGCGAAAAAGGCATTCAACTGTATTGAATGGCCTTACCTTTCCTTACTATGACCGGATTTGGTAATTAGGGGTAGGCCAGAACTTTATCCGGATGGTTCGCTGGCTATGGCAGGCCCAATGGCACTAATCAACTCCACTGGCCTCTTTCGGACCAGATTTTCATTTCCTGTGGCACGAGACAGAGTGGTCTCTTCATCCTTATCCTGGAACTACTGGTAGTAGCCATCTAAACATCGATGCAGATCACTGGAGTAGATACTCCCGCTGGTGAACTTAAGTGCCTACTACATGAGGAAGTTACCCAAAGTTACCAGACTGCCTCGGCACCGGCTCTTATGGACCTGGTTGATAAATTTTTCTGCTTCTCTGGATCTAAATTAACTGGAGTAAAATGGAAGCCATGCCTCTGACACCCCATAGGTGCTCCCTACTCACTCTACCAGCTAAACTGATAACGAGTGGACTGAAATACTTGGACATCCTAGTAAACAGTGATTTTGGTACTCTGATCAAAAAGTCTTATCCCGACCAGAGAGCACAAAAACTTATTTTGCCAAATGGTCACCCCATCAACTACCGCTATGGGGCAGAATCCAGAACGTCGAGATGGTCACAGCCTCCAGATTTAATTACCTTTTTAGAAAGCTCCCTTTTAATATCCCTGCCCGAATACTATCTAAGATAGACTTGGTCATACATAAATGTGTGTTGGGCAAGGCCCCTCCGAGATTGTCCTCTAGCAAACAATATGCCGCAACAATATCAGGTGGATTCCGTTTTCCTCACTTCAGAACTTATTACAGGGCCCAACATTTATCGCAAATTACTTATGTAATCCGACATAGAGAAACACCCCTCGAGGGTCAAAATTGAACGGCAGCTGCATAATGGTACTCAGGGCCTCTCAGTCCTTTATGTTGGCGCCTGGGCCTCGACAGACCCTCACAACCTGATGCTGACAGAAATTAATACTTCTGCAAGTCGACTCATTCCTTATTGAAGGTTGGTTTCCTTAATGCCAAAGCGCCACTATCACAGAATGGGTCTATTACCATTGATCAATTCCCTTATTCTGCCGGATTGAGCATATAACAGCATTTTAGAGGTCAGCCACTCGATGAAGGACGCGTATGTGACACCATTCACAGACCTTGCTGAGGAATACCATCTGCTGAGATCCCACTTTTGAAAATATCTCCAAATACGATACTTTCTTCATTCCCAGCACCATACATCTGCTTGGACTTACTCCTCCACATGACTCCATTCCTACCTAGAGCAATGAGGTCACTATAAAAAAAATTGGTCTCTGGCCCCTATGACCTTCTTATAACGTAGCTGTTCTGACCCCTTAGAGCGTTTACTTTGGCTTTGATGGCAGGAGCGACTCCATGTCCCATATTCTTTAACAGACTGGCCCAAATTCATGGAAACCCATGAGGCCTCAGGGAAGCTCAAATGAAGTTGTTATTTTAAGATACTCCAAGACTGGCATTGGTCCCCTGCTAAGTTACACAGGGCTAAACTAGCTCTAGCATCTGACTGCTGACGAGGTCATCAAGCGGATTGCGACATTCTCCATGTTCTTGGGTCCTGGTCTTTCCATAAGGCTCTCTTGGTCTGGAGTTGGACGGTCAATGAGAGAGAGACAAAGTAACCCCTTCAGTCATATGGAAGCGATAGCCGTGCTCCACGGAACACAAGAAATACCAGATCTTACCAACCATAAAAAGCAATGGATGGGCTCAGTTTTAAAAGCAGTTAAACGGTGCATCATACGCAGATGGGCCACGTCTTCTGCTCCAAGTCTGGAGAACTGGCTTAAGATTGTGGCTGTATCGGGTGCCCATGAATGACTGATCTACAGGATGAATGGTCAAGAACAAGCTTTCACTGACATATGGGGGTTCTTCCTTAGATAGGTTGTGGTTACAGACCATACCCAATAGACCTTTAACTAGCAAGGATGACTAGGGACAGCATCCTCCTAATATCGACAACGTACCTTTCTACCATGCACATATAGTGCTTCCTGATGATTACCCATGTCCGTCTACTCTCCTTAACCCACTCCTGAGACCTGATGGACCCCACCCTAGAAATAGTGTGGTTATTATTCCCACCTTTTGAGACATCTTCACATTCTTTTCCTGGCTTTTTTGCCTTCCTACTTCCTTTGCATTATTCCATGCCTTTATCTGCTAGTTAATCCCCCTGCCGCAGAGAGCTCGACAGACTTATTATTGCTGACTCCTGATGTAAAACGCCTGTCTGTAGGGGGAAATCACTGGGTGACCTGGGCACCAATGATGGTTGATGTTTGATATATATGTTTTTTTTAATATGCCAATAAAATGTATGGATGGGGTGGTTATAACCACAACTCTTCCCAACCCATAAGGGGCCGTTACTGGACAAAGTACAGAGACATCACACTAGCTAAAAACCCTCTGCTAGCAGACAGAACCCAAAAGGCATGCAAATCACAGTCACACTTAATTCAACATATTAATATGAAGAAAGAACAGGATGTAAACATTCATATCAAAGCATCACATACATGCAGCCTTTAGATTCAAACTGCTCCCTCCGGATCCCACAAAATACCCAGGGCAAAAATCATTCCAATATACACAATACACTGGGGTGGACGGAAGCACTACAAATTAAGGCACGATTGAACACATCAATACACATCCCAGACTTGGCATACATGACCATCACGGTCGCAGCCACCCCAAACAACCCCAACTCAAACTCCAAGAGGACATTCAGCACTAATGGACCGACCCCTTATTTACACTGGGCTTCCATTGGGAGAGTAGACATGTCTGTAGATCAGTGTCCAAACACCGATGTGAAATTGCATACCTAATTAAGACTCCTAACTCGAACTTATGGCTCTAACTGAAAATGAAGGGTCTATACCCCACACCCTGGGGACCACATTATCTTCTTGGAACAATTCATTGAATTCATAACCAGTAAAATGATGCCCTAGGAGTTAGATACAGTCCTGTGCTGAGAAGCCAATATGATATATATTAGGACACATGGCTGCCCTCCTAGTGCTAACATACGAATAAGATCTCAGAATTTGAAACACTTTAGGCTAGAGGACTCTTAACAACCACAAGCCCTGCCATGGCTGGTGGTAGGGGGTCACTAGTGTTGGTCTGCCTTTCCAGCTAATCCATCACAGCACCTTGTGCCATCACTCTAGCGTTCTTTATATAGCAGGGAGCAGAGTAGAATGCATCGAAAAGCCATACAGAAATCCCAATAAAGCAGGATCCAGTCTGAGGCAGGATCGTTCCTGGGGTTGAACAGCTAGTCTTTCACTACCGGAAACTGGGCGGTCTATTAATTTAGCTTCATATCTGCACTTCAAAGGCCACCACTGAATACTGATTGGGCTTACCTATCCCTCAATATCCGGGGTGGTTTACCTCCTTCAAACATGAGTGGCTGATGGTCCTCACTGTCTCAAAAAACCTATGGAATATCGGAAGGGTAGTTCTGGAGTGCCCAGAGGTATCGTGGCAGTGCAATATACAGGCTGCTCTGTCCATGTGAGATAAGGGATTACTATCCCATCGCTGTAAGGCACTATGAAGCAGAGTAATTTTAGGACCCAGCATAATTCAGGGCCGGTGGCAACAAAAATCCACAGCTGAAGTTACATGTCTGCAGGAGCATCTGGAACTGCCAGTCCACTGCAGCATCTCCTCTCCAGACAGGAACCACTGTGGATTCAACCCAGTTGACTACCTGGCTAGGAAGATCACCCTAACCAGTCTATTTACTACAATGTTTGCCAAAATCTTAACTTCCAGTTTGATATGCAAAATAGGTCAGCTAAGATTAAAGCAGTTTGAAAAGTCGTCCTGGTTTCAGGAAAACCGAGATAGTGGGACCCTGTAGCTCCTTTGAAGACAAAATATCTGCATGGAATAGTTAAACATGTTCAAGAGGTGAGGGACATAGTAAATTACCCGTTTCTAGAAAATCTCAAAAGGCAAGCCGTTAGGTCCAAGCATTTTGTCAGATGGCATGGAGCTTCGTGTCTTTGCAATCTCCTACTTCAATAGAGGAAAGTCAGTGTCTTCTGGTCCAAGATCAGTAGCATGCGGCCGGGAAGCTCTGGCAACAAGAGGTCCCTAGCCTTGCGTGTCCCATGGGCCGTGCATCGTAGAGCTCTTGAAAGTAATCTGCATAACGTATTTCAGAGGGGTCTGTAACTATGGCTCTGGAGGAGTCTCGCACATCCACAACAGTTCTAGAGGCCACCCTCTCTGTTAACGAGGCATGTGAGAAGTTTGCCAGGCTTACCACCGACTCTGCAATGCCATCCAAAGCATCCAGGCCATGTCAACAGCCAAATTCTTGAGATCTAGTCTGGCTGCTTCGAGTCAGCGAAGCAGCTGTGGCAAGCTAGACATAGCAAAATACTGTTCTAGATCCACGATCCGGTTCTCTAATACAATTATGGCATGCCCCCTCTCCCATTCCCTAACTCTCAGATATGACACACTGCTATCGTTCGGTTATGCTACAGTTCATATGCTATCGCCAAAAGCTATGGTTCTGCATGATTCCCATAAGATGCTAGGGAAGTGTACTGGTGTTTAGTTTAAAATATTCTTCATTCTCCTCATGAAGAAATGTGGCAATTTCTCCTCTAGCAGCCATAAGGCATTCAGGTGCCTGACTCTGCGTTCTCCCTCTGCATGCTGTGTGCGACTGAAAGACACTTCTTTAGAGGAATGGTCAGAGAGCTCCAGAGTAGGATACGCAACTCCACATTAGGTCAATGCCCAGAAAAAAGAAATATTCAACTGAGGAGAGAGATTGATGAGCGGTGGAATAAAATGTATAGGATTCCTCAAGCACAGTGGACATGAAAGTCATGAAAGGGCGGGAGTAGCAGACATCAAGTTCCTTCTCCATAACTGCCTCTATAACTCCAATAAAATAACCCCTTCACTGTGAGCTCATGTGGTATGTTCACCAGTAGGTCATTTTATCCCTGTATGGTAAAAGGAGGGGAGGGGAGGAATGAGGAGAGGCACGGACACTCACTAACGCCCAGTGTTGGCCCTCCACCCTGCCTGTCACAATAACAGTGCACAAAACTATCAAGTGTGTATGCAAGATACAATCAAGGGGAAAGGCTTAACAGGCATGCGACCCATTTGGACCCTTCCGTGAACCCCGAGTGGTACACTCTAATGTAACCATAAATCCCCAGGAAGCCTCTACTGGTGCCTACAAGGCAAGATTTTTGTAAGAGGACAAAGCCCCATGTTTGAGGGTATTTTTAAGGCAGTTTACATTCCATTATAGACTATGGCATGTGGGAGCAATGGTGTAGTGGGCTCTGGGCATTCCTAATACACTTGACATAATGTAAAATGACAAGATATTTAGGCACAGCTCTAGTCTGGAGACCTACAAGACCAGGGGACCATTACTTCGCCAGACCCATATGTGACCCCAGGAATCGAGTGAACAACAGTTGCAAACTCATAATGGTATCCCCACTCCAAAATAACCCACATTTCACACTCACTTCAACCCCGCCAAAAAAGGAGGGAAAGAACAAATTCATCATCTTACAAGGGATGGGGTGGTATTGCCCTTGTGACCAGTGATCTTTCAGCCTCTGAAAATCGGAATACTAACTACACCAAAGAGTGAAGAGAATATTTTCCCTGTGAAACATTTCACAAGAAAAAAAGAAAGGAGAGAGGGGGAACAAAGATAGTGCAGTGACAAAGGCAAGGAATACGACTGGGAGAAGGTTCCGAAAATCCAGTCATTCAGTTTGTGTTCTATGCACTGGTCACAAGTTTTGAATGGCGTTCCTGAAGCGCAAGCCTGTTTCCTGAATCCAGCTCACTGGGACTACTCTTGTTTCCTTGGGGGTTACTGTCAAGCCAGGCCCTGTGCCCCTCCCTGGGAAGTGGCCTTGGAGAAAGACATAGGGGTAGATGCTTTTAAGAACGCCTCAGTGCCACACCTCCCATCCAAAAGAAAGTGGGAGATTCTCTTGGCCCCTGGTAGTTTTGGGCTTCTACAACACCAAACATGGTGTAGCTTTGCCTGGGAGCCAAGTGTTCTTCAGTGCAGATCTTTCTGAAGTCACCTAGTCCATATTTATTCCACAGCTAAGACCCTGTGAGGCATCTTTGCCAGGACCCGGCGGATCCACACTGCCCTCCCTTTACTCACTGGAGGCACTGCTCGAAGCCAAAGGGGCAAGTACCTCAAATTCTTGGCTGTTCCATTCACTCCACCAGGAGGCTGTCTCCAAAGCCTCTGTCCCTGCCTGCCTTCTCAAGTCATCGTTTAGGGTGAAGAAACTTTGAGGGGAGTGCACAGCAGATCCGCCAGAAGCCTTTCACCTGGGTCAGCTTGATTTCATCCAAGTGCTGAGCTCAGCCATGTCCTAGAGTACAGAGCCACATGGCCAACAACCTTGCAGGAGGCCTGGGGCTCGCCGCGTGTGTCTGTGGAATGAGCTACCACCTCTTGTGCATGTCCGCAGAGGCCCAGGTCAAGTCACTCCACAACAATTATAGCCTGATTGGCCTCTTTTTTGGCAGGATAACGTACACAGTGGCAGGCTCACCTCCATCAGACCAGGGGGCCGCCCAGCAACTGCATGTCACACCCACACGACAGATCAGGGGTCCCTCTCTCCTCGGCTGCTCTCAGATACTGCATGTCTACAGATCGCAAAGAACCCGTTCATTGATCGATCCTTTGGCACAAGCTAAAATATAGCTAGTTCCCTTTCCTTACAGTATGCATCATTGCTGACTATCAGGCATTGGTCAGGAGCTGCATTACACATGTCTGCCTTAATAACCGGTCAGACCTGGCCCCCAATTATCCTCCATCTTAAACAATCATCTCCTACAACACTGCCTAACTCTCCACACATGAAGGGCTCCGTTTTAGACCTCAACATCTCCTGATCTTTGAGGCCAAATAGTCTGTGATTAGAAGTTATATCAACCAAGCCAAAGAACCCTCCATCAAGAAAGGTGCTTGAAATCGTGAAACACATGACCCCCTCCAATAGGATTATTATATATAAAAAATAAAAAAAATGATGAGATTTGCCCACTTCAATGTTAAATCTCACTTACCTTTATGGACTGGTGCTGCAAGTACCTATCTACCTAGCCAAATGCTGTCCACACAAGCACACCAAGATATGAGGATGTTGGAGGACCTACTAAGGGCTTTGCAATGACTTTCACAATGGCTGATGAGACAGCATTTATATTTTCTGCCTCGCAGAGGGAACACTGTAAAGGAATCAGGGCTGGCATGGCTGCTGTATCAGTATTATTAAAACTAACATTTTCTTAGAACTCAGAACACAAACTATATAAAAATATATATAGAACTAGTATTTTTTTTAAAATTAATTCACCTTGTCAAATTTCAGACAGGTTTCGTAAACTGAGACCATAGAAGCCATTACCAAAAGGAGGTAATTTATCAGAGCCCATTAACTCAACAATTTCAAAGCAAATTAGTCATCCATAACATGATTCTGCGCCAATTTGATCAGCACATTGCTAATTCAAGGGATCAACACATTGCTAATTCAAGGGATCAACACATTGCTAATTCAAGGGAAAATCTGACTGCCGCCAAATTGGATCTGTAACTTCTGTACTTATGAAAACAGGATCAGACACAGAGGATCTAAACAACTTTCACCCAGTTTCAAACTCTTGTAAAAAGTATTAAAAAGTTGTACGGCAAAGCGGCTCAAACAATTCATCACCAAAATAACCAACTGGATGAATGTCAACCAGGCTTCAGGCAAAGGTGCAGCAGGGAATCAGTTATTCTAAAAATATTGTTGCTGCTTTCAGGCTACTTGAACCTGGTGGCTCATGTCTTCTTATCCTATCCACTGCGTTTGACAGAGTAAACCATCAAACGCTATTACATTTCCTAATAAAAAGCAGGGGCATGAAAGGCTCACCAACTCAACTGGATTACATTTTATCTTCAAAACAAAGGTCAAAGAATAAAAATAGTAAATACGCTCTCCAATGCATAAATGCTATGCCAAGAAATCCCAAAGGATTCCACACTTGCGTGAAGATTTTCCAGGTCATGCACTAACCACAGTATTTAACATACATAAATGGAGGTTTGTGGGAGGGGCCTGGGGTCAAGGGAGTGGGGGTCTGAATGGAGAAGAAAAAAGAAGCACATGAGGGAAAGCAACACAGGGAAAAGCAACACAGGGAGCAGGAGAAGAAGCAAAAAAGCAACCTGGAGCGCACGGGAGGGTGGAGTTTGGTGGAAGGTTGGAGGCACAAAAAGGAGCGCATGCAACACTAGGGAGGCAGCAACACTGAACGCAGATATTTGGCAAGTAGCACAGGGCAAATGAAGAAGCACACAGAGGAGAGAGTTGGAAAACCCATGCACTCTTAAATAGAGTGCTTTATCAAAGGGTTTGACAAATGGGACCTTATAGGACTCTCGCGTATAAGTGATCTTTGGGACAAAACAGATGTTAAGCCATTCGCCACCTTGCAGCAGCAATTCGAATTAGCAAATTCGGAATTCTTCCGTTACACACAGGTCAGGCACGCTTTGCGTTCCCACCTGCAGCGCGGTACCGCCCTTCCCGAGTCCTCTCCATTGGAAGACAGAGTTTTAGATGGTCACATCCCTGATAACACCATATCATTAATATATAAAAAAATTGATAAACATGCCAGACCCCCTCCAGTCGCTTCGGGAGAAGTGGTCCAGAGATGGAATTGAGATGGACGACGAGGAATGGCAGGAGGCCGTGTCCTCGCCCAGAGTCGTGGCAATACCAGCAAGCCTCTGACTTGTCCAACTCAAAGTACTCCATAGGGTGTATGTAACAGGACCCCAACTGGTACGGATGGGAAGAATTGATGAGGGGAACTGCAGACGAGGATGTGGCCAGACGGGTACTTTTATGCACATAATTTGGGACTGTGATAGTATTCAGTCCTACTGGCGAAAAATACATGACGTCATTAACACTGTCCTGTCCACGCAACTCGGCCTGAATGCTCGTAGATGTCTATTGAATATTTGGGAGCCGAATGATTTGAATGATTGCTTGATACAGTGGGCCACTCTGGGGCTTATGCTCGCCAAGAGAAACATTGCACAGAGGTGGGGAGCGTCTCAGCCTCCAGGGGTGGGTGACTGGGAAAAAGATTTAGACTGGTCAAAACTGTGTATGTGGCCCGAGGTTGCCCTAAGAAGTGGGCTCGTGTGTGGAATTCCTATCGTGGGGATATATGTCAGCCCCCTCTCTCCCCCATTAGGGATGACCCCCCCTTCACCCTAGACCTTCCGAATGACATTTTGTACTGATTGATGTTACCTATTGTCATCTTGTGGCCTGCCTTATTGCTCCTCTGTAATGTACTTGATAAGCTGGTGTTGATTAATAAAAAGTTTTAAAAAAAATAAAAAATAGAGTGCTTTATCAAAAAGATCAAAGTAATTTCGTAAAAGTGAGAAGTGGAAGAATACACGCCAGCCAAGCCAAAGGATGGCTCAAGAGGAGGGATAAGCACAAGATAGAGAAAGATGGACAAGGAAAGCCAACAAGTCTAGTCTTTGGGACCTGTTGTACAGCATCTCTCACCAAATGGCTTCTTGGCTTGGAACTAAAAAGTGTTTTACGCAATACACCCCCCGTGACAGGGAGCAAATCAAAGCCACAAGGAATACATACAAAAGGGTGATTGAGGATAGGAAAAGGGAATTAAGGAAGATGGCATGGGAGCACCTGGAACAGGCTGGCTCACTTAAAGACTCAAATAAATTCTGGGAAATCATTAACCGCCCATTGTTTTTACATGAAGTGAAGCAGATGGACTCTTTGATCCTAGGAGATACATGGGAAGCCCATTTTGTAGGCATTTTTAATCCATCGCAAAAGTGGCTAGAGGATAAAATAGAGGAAACATCTATTGATCTAACTTTAGCCTCCGAATTAAGTCTATCCATTACTGTGGACGAGGTGGAGGCTGCTCTATCACAGGGCATTTGTTTGAAGACCCCTGGTCCCGATGGGGTGCCCCTCGATCTTTTTTTTTTTTTTTTAAACCTAGGCTCTGGGTGCCTCTATATAAAACAGTATAGCAAAAACACATATTGGATTATTCGCAGCACTGTAAAATCCGCACCATTCAATCAGTAATATCGAGTCAATGCAGCCGCGCCAAATGGGAACTCCTGTAGCCCTTTACCGGCTCCTTGCTCCTCTCTGAAGCTTGCCAAGGACACACCCCATCTATGCAGCAGGTCCCAGCTCCCAGAAGACCCACTTTAACAGACTTCTAGTGCTGTTACATAGCTCATGTTATCACTGCCTCCTCCCAGTTTTTGTTTTTATTTTTAATGTATTCATCTTAAAGTCAAACACAGTATACTGAAAAAGAAAAAGGAAATTCTTTGGTATGCTTGCATTTCTTTTTTTTTTTTTTATTTCTTTTTATTAAACAACTCGACCAAATGCACATCAAGTAATACAAGCAGGTAGTTCCATCTTTCCTCAACGACATTTCATGCAATTCAAAATAATACTCAGTTATAAAATTGGTAGATCAAGGGGATGCGTGTGTTTCAGTTCCTCTCGAGCGGTCCGGTGGATCACAAATGTCCCCCCTATAATGGTTCCAAGCGTCCCATACCCTGCTCCACTTCCCGGGGCATCCCCTGGCAATGTATACAGACTTCTCCCTAAACATACACCAATCTAAGTCTTCTGCCCACTTATCAGTCCGGGGTGGCTGGCTAGCCCCCCATAGTTGGGCGATATTACGCTTCGCCACCATGTATGCCAGAGTAGCCCATTGTGTTGTGTAGGTATTAAGGTCTGTCGGCTCCCAGATATTTAGAAGGCATCTACGGGCCTCTGGCTGCAGGTCTAGCCCTAGGACCGCCCTCAGCGTGTGGTGGATCTTCCCCCAGTACGTTTGTATGCTTTGGCAGTTCCACAGTATAGGTATAAATGTCCCCAGTTCCCCACAGCCCCTTCTACACTATCCGCTGTCCGAGCGACCCATTCGAACCAGACGGGGTCCTGTGATATATATTCTATGCAATACCTTTAACTGCACCAGCCTCAACCTCGTCTGTATAGCCACCACCCGTGGGGAGGAGACCGCCTCTTGCCAATCCTCTTCGTCCAGTTCGAGGCCATCCTCATTCCAGTATCTTTATTTTAAGCAATGGATCATCCATATTGTTAATTAGTTTCCGATAGATCAGAGAAATGGTCTTCTCCGGAAGATGTCCATCTAGCACCCTATCCTCTAGGAGGGAGGCGTCCGGGAGGGCAGTGCCCCTCGGGACGTGTGTTAGCAGCGCATGTCGAATCTGGAGGTAGCGGAAATGCTCGCTATCGTTCAAGTTGTACTGCAGCTTGAGTGAGTCAAATGTATGTATTGTACCCTCTCCCCAGACGTCTTTTATTTGTGAGATCCAATTAGGTCCCATTTATCAAATCCCTTGGACTTCCAGAGGCCTCCCAATTTCTCCGAATTCCACAGTGGGGTGGCTAGTGTAAATTTGCCTTCCCATTTGAGGTGCCTGTTGGCCGCATGCCATACCTGGACGGCATGCGCCGTGGGTCCTGTGAGCTGGAATCTGCGAGGCCTAGCATAGAGCGCTCTGGTATATTCTCCCCCGGGAGCTGCCACCTATCCATCGCATACCCGGGATCGTTTGGCTGTCCGTAGATCCCGTGATTGACTGCCGCCAGTTGGGATGCCCAGTAGTATTTACGTAGATCTGGCAGCCCAATTCCTCCGTCATACCAATTAAGCGTAAGCTTGGAGAACGCTATTCGTGGTTTACCATCCCAAAGGAGCTGTCTCTGGAGAGATTCGATTTCCCTGAAATATGACGCTGGGACCGGATCCATCGTGTTTTGGAGCACGTACAAGAACCGAGGCAGCGCCATCATTTTGAAAAGTACTGCCCTACCCAACATAGAGAGCGGGAGGGCCTTCCAGCACATCACGTCATTCTTAAGGCGCAATAGGAGAGGGCTCAGATTATTGGTGTAGCGAAGTTTCGAGTCTAACGTTATGTAAATGCCAAGATACTTAAAGCCTTCGAGGGCTATTTGAATCGGGCAATTGCCTGGAATGACCGGTGGGTCACCTCCCAGGACATATAACACCGATTTGGACCAGTTTATCGCAAAGCCTGAGTATCTGCTAAAGATTGCCAACACATCCAAAAACCGGATCAGTGACCCTCTTGGGTTGGTGAGATAGAGCAAAACGTCGTCGGCGTACAGAGAAATTTTATCTTCCCATTCTGGCGACCATTGTAGTCCACGTTTAGACCGGTCCTGTCTGACCCAAGCCGCGAACGGCTCCAGGGCCAGTGCAAAGGAGCGGGGACAGGGGACAACCCTGTCTAGTGCCCCTGCTCAGACAGAAGTCGGGGACTTGCGATTGTTTACCACCACTCTGGCCATCGGGTCGGAGTATAGAAGGCGATCCAACCCGTGAATTCCGGACCGAAACCCAGTTTGTCCAGTACTGCAAACAAATAAGGCCATTCAGCCATGTCAAATGCCATGGTGGCATCTAGTGACACAATTGCTGCCGGTTCCATAATGGTGGGGGCTCTACCCAGTACTCCGTGTAACCGTCTCAAGTTGAGGGCGGTGTTGCGATGTGGCATAAATCCCGATTGATCCGGATGGATCAGGGTGGTGATGACTTTAGTCAGTCGGGTTGCCAGTAACTCGCAAGGACTTTGGGTTCTGCGTTTAGCAATGAAATAGGCCTGTAGGACGCGCAACTTGTTCTAGGCTTGCCTTCCTTGTATATGACCACAATGTTGGCCACTCGTTGGTCATATGGGAGTTGCCCCTTTTCTCTGCTGTCCTCGAACATGGACCGGATATATGGGGCGAGTCTGTCGGGCCGCAGTTTATAAAGCTCGACTGGGATGCCATTGGGCCCCGAGGCCTTCCCGGAGTGTACTCCCCTGATAGCCTGCGCCACCTCATCGTCCGTGAGTGGGGATTCCAGATAGGCTCTGTTATCGTCGGTTAGGACTGGCAACTGGATATCTCTAATCATCTCCCTGTTGTCCACTTCTGTAAATTTGCCCGCCGTACTATACACCGCGCGATAGTGTTGTGCAAACACATCTGCTATAGCTTGCGGGTCCGCGAGAGTGCTGGAATCCTCCCCCCGTATTTCAGGTACCAGCCTCGACACCCATTCCCTTCTATCCAACCAAGCAATCAGTTTTCCCGCTTTATCTCCGTGTTCGTATATTCTGCTCTGAACCTCTCTACTCTGCGTTCTGGCTTTATCTCTGGCAATACTATTGAACTCGTCTTGCCGTAACTTCAGATGGTGAAGACCCTCGGGGGTCACCGCCCGAGCCATTGCCTCTTCTAGTTTTAACACTTCCTCTTCTGCTTTTTCCAGTTCGGCCTGCCTTTCCTTTTTTCTCCCCGCAATCAAAGAGACAGTCTCCCCCCCGGATAACAGTTTTATATGCCTCCAACAGTGTCTGCGCTGATTCCACTGTACCCTGGTTCTCCAGGAAGTACCTGTCGGTAGCTGTGATTATGCTCTTCTTTGTGGAGGGGTCTCTCAAATGCCACGGGCTGATAGGGGCTATCCTACCTGCATTCATCTGATCAAATTCCATGCTTAGCCATACAGGGGAGTGATCCGAGATGCCTCTACCCAGATGGCGAACCTCCCGGAGAACAAGCCTGTACAGCCGGGACAAGTACATAGTCTATTCTTGACAAGCTTTGGTGTGCACATGACATGTGTATACTGCGCCTTGCCTGGGTTGCATATCCGCCAGCCATCTACCAGCCCCATTGTGTCCATATAGTCGGGTAGCCACCTTTGTGCGGGTCTTAATGTGCGAGCCGGAAATCTGTCTATTTCCCCGTCTATAACCGCGTTAAAATCTCCTCCCAGCACCATGTGGCCTAAAGGTAGCGTCAAATAAATTGAACCTAAATCCTGAAATGTGTCGGACTGCAAGCCAGGTGGCACATATATTGAAACAAACGTGGCTACTTTCCCCTCCCATTGTCCCGATATCCTGACATATCTACCCCGCTTGTCGGACAATGTGGCCTGTATTAGAAGGGGGAATGAGTTTTTAACCAATATACCAACCCCCCTTGGCCCCGTGGTAAATCCCGCATGCGCCACGAGTCTATAACCTCCTTTATGTAGGGCCATGCACTTATTCCCAATTAAATGTGTTTCTTGCAGAAGTACCACATCCGGGGCGTGTCGTCTGATAAACTGAGTTACCATCCCCCTCTTTATTTTGTCCCCCAGTCCGTTGACATTCCAACTCATCACGCTAATCCCCGATCTCCGTCTAACGTTTGCCATAAAACTGGTGTAGAAATGTCGCCTGCATTGCATTTTCACTCGATGTTGTCGAAACAATTAAACCTACAAATCTTCGTACAAACAAAATGACTCTAAAAACAATATTCGCAACATATCCCCCCCCCTCCTCCCTGCACCCCTGCTCGTGGCGTTTGCCCATCCCCAACTGGCAGAGTGCCTGTCGCCCCACACACTAACTCTACTATTTAACTAAAGGTAGTAAAGAGGAGGAAGGCCGGTGCCCCCCTCCCCCAACCCAATTCGAAATGATCTCCACTGAAGTCCACTCCTCCATTCAAGTCTTAGTGGTCCCTGGGGTTGCGCGGCCTCCCATCTGTGGGTCGAAACCCCAATACCTGACAATATACATTAGTCCCAAATATTGTGTCTCCGCTCTCATTCCTCCGCCTGCTGCGTGTCTCCTCCGCCCCGGTCCCGCTCTCCCGACACACCAGGGGGACGGCTGTCGATCCATTCAGAGGCCGCCTCCGGGTCTTCGAAGAACCAGGCTCTCCCCCCGACCTCCACTCTCAGCCGCGCCGGAAACATCATGGCATATTTCAATCCCTTGCCCCTTAGCTTTTCTTTTACTCCGAGAAAGCTCCGGCGTTGTTTCTGCACTATTTGCGTGAAGTCTGGGAAGAAAGAGGGTAGCGTTCTCGTACCTCAGAGGGGGTCCCAGACGGGCCGCCTGCAGGACTGCGTCCCCGTCTCTAAAATTCAGCACCCTGGCGATCATCGGACGCGGGGGGCACCAGGCTTGGGGCGCCCTCCCGGGACTCTATGTGCCCGCTCCACTGTAAAAAAGTTGCTCAGTCCCTTGGGCTTGAGATGCGTGAGGATAAGGTCTTCCACAAACAGGTCTGGAGCTGGACCTTCTGATTTTTCGGGCACCCCCAGAATTCGTACGTTATTTCGCCGGGCTCTTCCTTCGTATTCATCCAGCTTACGCAAGGTCATATCTTGAGATGTTTTAAGTTCCCGCACTTCCTGTTGGTGCAACGCCACATCGTCGGTCAGGCTGGCAGTCTTAATATCTAGTGATTTGACCTTTTCATTGACTTTCGCAAGGTCTGTTCGAATAAGATTGACCTCTATAGTGACCGTGTCTAACTTATTGTCGAGCAACTCCATTTTCTGGCCCAATGATGATTTGACCCCATCTATTGCTGCCATCACATCGAGCAGCGTCGGTTCAAGTGTAGGACCGGAGGAGTCGCCCCCTGCCTGCAGACAGTGTCATAAGTCTGTAGGGGAACCCCTGGGCACCGTGTATCGGTCCAATTTGTTGGCTGGTGCCTATCCACCTCCGGCTTAGTCGCCATCTGACGAGCTATAATCGTGGCACGCCAACGCCGTCTCCCTTGCGGAATGCGTTATGCTGTTCTCGGCCGCTTCTTCCGTGGCAGGCTTTCAGTGTCTTTACTGCTCCGCCAGTGTCCACCAGGACGGATCCAAACGGGGGTCGGTCAAGTCCCCCCGCAGTGCAGCTCTCCCAGTCTCAGAAAGCAATCTAGGCGCTGCGGTTCCGGTACCCACCGTGCCCCGTGGTCTGTTTCCCTTTGTTAGCGATATTCCTTCTCACAGCTCCCCAGGCACTCCGGGTCCAGGCGCAGCCGCCGGCGGGGCCACCATCAGTCGCCCCCCAATCCTGTGACCAGGCACTTTACAGCATGCAGCCCGAATGGCTGTCCTCCTGGGCACCCGAGCCTGTTCTCCGTCTCATTTGCCCACAGGAGGAAGGCGGGGGGGGGGGGAAGAAGGGCAGGCCCGCAGCAATCCCCCTCTCACCCCCGCAACCCTGGCAGGATATCCCCACAGTGGCCGCAGTTCTCCTCGCGGCCCGTGTCGGCGCCGCGGTGTCTGCCTGTCTTATTCCATGTACGGGGGGGGCCCCACCAGCGCGTCCCCGCCCGTCTCTACTGTCTCCAATCGTCCGCCGCGACCGCCGTCCAATGTGTCCCAGGGGATGGGGCGAGAGCGGCGACCTCCGGCCGGCAACCCCAGCGCCGTACAGCCGCGTCCCGGCCACAGCCCAAACCAGAGTCCCCGGTTCCAGTTCACACGGAGGCCGCAAAGTGCAGCGACGATATCTCCGGCCTCCGGTATCACAGAGGGACTGGAGCCGCCACCGGGAGCGTCTCTATCTCTCCGCCGTCGAGTGGCACGCTTCGGTGCCAGGATATGTTGCAGGATCTTAGGGCTGGGGGACGGGCACTACGGAGCAGAGGTCTTACGCGGCCATCTTGGACCGGCGCGCGTGTGTGTCATGCTTGCATTTCTTATTTATTTAGCTAACAATACTCACCCTCTAGGTGCAATGAGAACTGGAGTAGGAGGCAAACCTTGGTAATAAGAATGTTCCAAAAGGTGGGCTCGACAGCTGTTCTGAAGGGGGCTGGGTCCAAAGTGCTTGGGGGTGCAGTCAAACATGGCTGATTGAATTCTGTGGAGTCTTGTGCATGGGTTTTCAAGAGAATAGTTTGTTGGTAGACTGGACTTTAAATTAAGTAAGGCCTAGAAGGGTGCACCTCAAAGCTAAGTTTTTATCCAAAGCAGAAAAGAGACAGAATGAGATAACTGGCGGACATGTAAAGCACACAGAAGCTTCCAGTAAGAGTCACCTTATCTGAGACACCCCATCTCCAAGAAGACAAGGTCTATTCACCGCAAAGGAGGCATGACTTGCGATAAAAAGTAAAAAGTGATAACATTAAACATATCCACCATTATTTTACCAGCTGCAAACCAGCACACTCTCAGGAGTTCGACAGTCTAAGTTTATATAAAAGAAAAACAAAAAAAAACACGAAAGACTTACAATACCAGCTCACCTAAAATTGCATCGCTATCGGGAGTGGAATCTGTGGCTAATTAACCAATCAGTGCTCTGAAGTAGCCTATGGAACAGGTAGCGCTATATGAAAAGTACCAAGTAAATATACTGATACAATTCGAAACTGTGCATTTGTGATTTGGGAGCTTGGTGCAACACTGCACAGGGTTCTGGGCAATGTAAGTGTATTTTTCAATGAAACAACCTAAACAGAGTTTTTAGGTCTCGCGCCTAGCGTTGCAGTGCGTAGCACTGCTCGCGCAGCGCGAGACCTCTAGAAAGGGCTTTAGAAATCTAACCACACGCTCGTGCGTGTGGTTTTGCTTTCGCCTGCTGGTATTGGCTTTCGCTTGCTTTTTTTTAATAAATACAGCACGCGATTGGGCAAAGGCGGGCGCATGTCCCGCCTTTGCTCCTCCCATTCCCACTGGTGGCTAGCACACGCAGCAGCGCGCGTTCGCCTCGCTGCCGCGCTCCCTCCCCCTGCTCCTCTGTGGTGCGCGCGCACCACTGTTTTTAATGGATGTCTGTAGCATTCCTGAAAGAAAACTGTATGCTCTGGAAGAGTTGATGCAGCTGACCCCACCATCGCATGCAAGGGTCACCTTGGCGCTGATTACGTTTTCAGAATCCGCAAACCGTGCTTATTACAGGCCGGCACATTTAGAGTATGATTGCCCGCTCTAAGAGTTTGTTTTGATAATTTATTTATCATATTGATTTGTAAAGTGCTGGCTTGTGGCAACAAGTCTGTTCATAGCGCTTTAAGTGATGAATTGTTCAGAAGTAAAAGCATACCCGGGAGTTATCAAAACTGAAAGGTAAGAGTGGTTTGGATTGAAAGAAGTGCTTACCTTTAGAAGGAATGTAAATTGTAAAAAAAATTGGTTGATACCGTGTTTCACAAACTGTCCATTATAGGTCGACCTTGAAACCTTTGTGCAGACTACAGAATGAGCCTTCTGTTTAGAATGTTATTGATTTTTAGTAATTTGGGTTCGTTTTATGCTCTACCCTAATAACCACTTGAAGTATAACTATCAATGTAGACTACACGGCAGACATAGCTGGGTCCGTCACATAGTGTTAGGTTGCCAAACGAGTGATCTCACTGCAATGTATTACTGCAAATAGCTGCTTTGTATTCTTCCAAAGGAAGCTGAACGAATGCCTTACACAAGAGATGCAGGAATACAGTTTCCGGAAGTGACCTACTGAGCAGCACAGAACAGGCATGGCTGAGTGGTGCTTGCTCACTGCTTGTTTGACATGTTGGTTCGGAACCGCTTGCAGCGTACAAGGCGGAGTCTGCACGGGGCAAAAGCTCTTTCCTCTGTTCTCCTTGTGCCTTGGCCTCGTCTGCTCCACTCTCCTGACTTGGCTGCCCCTTTTGTTTTGAACCATCTCTTGCTCCATGCCCCTTCTCTTTCCTCTTTCTCATCGCCATTACTTATGTCCTGTTCTGCCCCTGTGTCTGCTTGGTGCTCGGCCCCAATTATTGTCCATTTGCTCTCTTTCCTGTCTCCTCTTTTCTCGCCCCATTGCCAGCTTCCTGTTCTGTCCTCTATCACCTTATGGCTCTGGACTCTAGTCCCTCTCCCACATCCCTTACCTGTATACCGTCCAGCCGGTATCCCTATCCTGTGTGTCCAACTGTATAGTGTATTTCCCACCCTTCTAAGGAAGTACGCTTACTTCAGTGGCTAACTCCTTGGTGTTTGACACTAGGAAGACTGACTTAGTACCTTCCCCACGGCACCAGCACCGGGACATGCGCCCGCCTTTGCCCAACTTAGACTTTACAAGTCCAGAACACACTGTCTGAGAGGAAACCACTGCACAACCATTTGGTCATATACTTGAAGGGCCCGTCTTCCGGGCTTTTTCATGATACCATTGTGGGTAGAAAAACCTGTTTTCACCGGAATTGCAGTAGTGTGTTTGAATTGTGCTGCCATCCTTCTTTCCTATTCACATTTCCCAAGAAGGAATCATTTAATGGGAAAACCACCTGGTTAGGATGGAAAACGTGCATGAGTTGGTACCCAAGCACCAATACCTACGATTATTTCCACAATTAGAGTGCAAAACCCAGGGCTTTAAGTGGGCTGGGTCTCACCGGTGCTGAGCACCGGCAGTTTTTAAAAGGGGGCCTTGAAACGGGTCTCTATCGGGCTCTGTTTTGTTCCCTGGCACAAAGTAATATCCAAGTATTCCCCAAGCTTAGTTGTTAAAAATATGCTTCATGGCTACACACTTACACGGTCCACACATGCTTTCTTTTTTAAAAGTCGCTGCTTGTTTGGTTTACTTTTGGCCAGTCACTCTCCAACAGAGCATTTTGGCACTCCGACACCAACTGCTCCTCCATCCTCCCTTAGTAGGTAACAGACATTGCCATTTACAATGCCAATAGCTCTAACTTAAAAAAATGCGAGACCTATTGCATTTCCAATGCTTGTTTGTGTTTTTATGCTTTAAATTTATGTTACACTTTTGATCGGAGTTATCTCTACATGCCATCCTTAAGCAGAAAAGGAGAGTACACAGATGAAATAAAGCCCGACAATAAAACAAAAGTACTACAAAACCGACACGTGAAGAGAAGCAGCCAGTTTAACAAGAAACAAGCATTGGCATAGCCAATAGGTCTCGCCTTTGGGACCTTATAAGTTTTTAGCCATGCAACAGTTGATGTTATTGCACCAAGGATATTGTGCTGCATAACTAAATACTTATAAGGTCCCAAAAGCGAGACCTATTGGCTATGCCAATGCTTGTTTCACTCGTCTCCAAGAAAAAAGAAAAGTCCTCGGCACCGCACAGGGGTGGCTGGTGTGCTAAGTGGAAGGGAGCGGGGGGGCGTGGTTTGCTGAGCAGCGGAATGGCCGCTCTGTGAGTGCGCTCCGCCGGCTGGGTCATTAATCCTTTTCTAATCCTGTACTGAGGTGGCGTGGTGAGCCTATGTTCGATGTCCCTGACTGCCTGGTCCACAGCGGATAGATTGCTGCAGAATCCGCGCTCCGTGTGAGCTCCGAGACGTACGGAACAGAGGCGCTGCCTCTTGCCTGTGAGCCCCACACCCGCGGTGAACGCAGACAGCGGCCATCCAGCAACCCGAGCCCGAGGCTGCGGCGAGACTGCAGGCCGCAACTCGGAGGCGGAGGCGCGGACGCCTTGCGATAATCAGCCCCACTGCTGCGGTGGAGAATGTGAATGACGATAAGTGCCACATGCACAGTATTTCTGGTGTCTGACCCACTCGGCACCAGTGGATGATTACTGCTGGAGAGCACGGTGGGCACGGCGCGAGTACAGTGGCCTGACGCCGCCATCCTAGCTGACGAGCGTCCAGAGAGGAGGTGAGAGGCGACGCGCGTCACAGGGACGGCCCGACGCCCTTGGAGATTCCTCCCCGCTGCCGGGCCCTGCGAAGTGCTGGGTAAAGACGTGGTACCTGCGGTGCAGGCTGTAGCTGGGGATAAGAAACCACGGAGGTGGCCATCCTGCACTGCTGGGGCCGGTGTGGGGTGAGGGAGACTGTGCCCCCAGCGGGCCGTTGAGCGCCCTGGGTAATTTCCCTGCCCGTGGCACCCCTAAAGACACTCTTGCGGAGTGGAGGAGTCGAGGCCAGGGGGAGGCAGCTGTGTGAACGCCCTGGCACCTGAGTCTACGGCTGCGCGCCGGGCGGACCTGGTGGGAGCGTGAGAGTCTCGACATCCTGACCTTGGGGAGCTGTGGCGACGCAATCCCGGGAGGCGCTACGACATATGCTCGATCTCCTGACTGTTTGGGTGAAGCCCCGGCTCAGACCTGCCCACCACCACTCGCTGTGGATTTGTTCCCCTGAGGTCCCCTCCTGGTGCCAGCCGAAGTTGAGGAAACCTGAGCTGGTCTACCTCCAGGATTATACCTGGTAAGCTCGGGCGGGTGTCCGACGACCTGGGCGGCTTGGGGAACTCTGCGCTGGGACGGGCTGTGTCTGTGCGCCTTGCGCTGAGCCGCCCGTGAGGAGCGGGCTGACGACCGCGAAGCCTTGAGAATTGTGGGCGGCTGCGAACTCCTGTCTGCTCAGGCGCTCTTCCCCCGGTTGCTTAAACATGGGCAAGCAGGATGCCAAACAGCCGAAGATCACGTTTGATAAACGCTCCACGCGCCACACTGATCCCCCTTCGGATACACCAATGGAGGAACACCTAGAGACACACCCTGACGACCATGGAGAGGACCTACGTACCCTCATGTTAGAAATGCGGTCCAGCCTGAGGAATATTGACTCCAAACTAGACACCCTGACCACGCAGCTGGATTCGGTTAAGGCCCAAGTCGCTGTCCATGACAATCGGTTAGATGTACTGGAAAATCAACACACCGAATTCCATGAATTTCAGGTGGCAACTAAGGAACAGCTGTTGCATATGGACAAGCTTCTTCTAGGGGTCATCCGCGCTAAAAATAATGATTTGGAGGCGCGGTCACAAAGAAACAACCTGCGTATTACTGGTATCCCGGAGACCACCGCTTTCACCAAGATGGAGACCTATGTGGCGGACCTCCTGCATGCGTTGTTTGACCCCCATCTGTCCCCTGTCTTCACAGTGGAAAGGGCACACAGATCCTTCGGGCAGAAACCTCCAGTTGGGGCACCACCGAGACCGATTTTGGCCAAATTGTTTAACTATCAAGACCAAGACAATGTTTTAAGAATGGCGAGGGAAAAAGGCCAATTGTCCTATCAGGGCAATAACATCTCACTATACCCAGATTTCACTCCAGCTGTGCAGGCAGCGAGACGTGAATTCCTCCCGGCCAAGCGCATACTTCTACAGGCGCAAATTCCCTACTCCTTGCTATATCCCGCAAAGTTGAAAGTTTCATATGATGGTACAGCGCATTATTTCACTGATGCCAAATCTGCCCTGAAATTCGCCAAACACGTCGGGGGAAGGAAAGGCAGAGACTCCCGGGAGGCTGCTGCGTCGACGTCTGGACAGCTCAGTGACAATGACTGAATTCTAACACTGCTCTCCGCAGGTCTGAATGCCTCACACGATGAATCTCCGAACTATGTGGTATTTTATAGATACATGATTGTGGGTCTTTGCAACTTTATTTGTTTCAGATAGCTGATTAACCTGGGGATGTCGGGGTGGGCTTGCAGCGTACACTGAAGTAATCCCAGCCACCCTGTTAACACAGGGATGATTGCTAAAGCCACTACGCCCTCATGGGGAGTTTCCCCTCCATCTTCAGTATTTCATGTTGTTTTCGTTTGTTAGGGGGGGATTATGCTACAACCTGATTGGGGGGTTGGAGTGGGTGGTGGGTGGGTAGCAGGTATTGTTTTTCTGTTTAGAGTCAGTACGAATAATAGATATTGGTTAAGGTACACACCCTGTGATTTGCTCATCGCACACACTGTGCCCCTAATTTGCGCAGCAGGAACCTATATAGACGAGACGACGCACAACCACTGAATTTGCTAACGTGGAACATCCGAGGGTTAAATGACAGCCGTAAGTCCAGACTGGTACATGCCTATTTAGCTAGACACAACATTGACGTCTGTTTGCTACAGGAGACGCATTTAAATACTGCACCGACTCAAAGACTGCGGCATCGCAGATGGGAACACGTGTATTCCTCCATATACTCCAATTATGCTAGAGGTGTAGCTGTGCTGATTAAGCAGGGGATAGACTGGCGCGAGAGAGAAGTATACAGCGATCCCGAGGGGAGGTTTGTCATTATATGTGGTCTGCTGGGAGGGATTTCCCTGACAATTGCAGCAATTTATGGTCCGAACATTGACTCCCCCGAATTCTTTCAGGACATATGGTCCAGAATCGGGGCGACAGGCTGTGACACTGTGCTATGGGGTGGAGATTTTAATGCTATACTAGATGATGCCATGGACAGGAGGGGAGCCGCTCGCTCCTTACACCCGGCAGCTAGTGCCGCTTTGCACTCTATAACTACAGATGGGGAACTAGTGGACATATGGCGCAATAGACATCCATTGGTGACGGAAGGTACATGCATCTCTGATCATCACAGTGCGTGGACCCGCTTGGACTTTTGGCTAGTCTCCAGAGATGTCGCGGCTTGGACCACTGATGTCTCGCACTTACCGCGCACACTGTCGGACCATGCCCCATGCTTGTTGCGACTGCTGCTCCCGGGATCACTCCACTGTGCGTTTACATGGCGGCTTCCACCGCATGCCATGCTAGATGAGGCCTTTAAGGAGGAGATAAGAGGGGACATTACTGACTATTTTGTTAATAACACAGGCTCTGTGGATACAGAAGCATCACTATGGGAGGCTTTTAAGGTGGTGATTAGAGGACAATGTATAGCGAGACAGGCGGGGGTACTAAAGGCCATCCGGAATACACTTGCCTCCCTGGAAACCCGGATTAAAGTATAGGAAGACACCTTCTATTCCACAAATGATCCCCTCACTGCACAAACCTTGAAATCCCTATTAGATTATGCTGAAGAGGCGCAGCGTGAAACGAAATTTCTAGGTAAATATGCAGAGGCTCGTCGATATGGGGAGGGAGACAGACCGGGACGCACATTAGCGGGCATGATTAGACCATCTAAATCGGCGACATTTATCCATGAGATCCGAACTCCGCAGGGAGACATGGTTAGAGGCCACATGGAGGTAGCTGAGGAGTTCTCCACATTTTATTCCCGGCTGTACACGACTACTCAGGGGACAGGTGAGGGGGGGCTACAATCATTCCTCGACTCCATGGCGTTGGTCTGGTTCAACAACACCCATAGAGAATATATGGACCTCCCATTCACAGTGAAAGATGTGGCTCAAGTTATTAATGGTTTGCCCTTAGGGAAAGCTCCGGGTCCCGACGCCTAACTACATCCTTTTATAAAACTTATGTTGAGGAATTGGCGCCTAGGTTGCTAGCGGTATACGAGGAAGCGCTGGAACTAGGCGTGTTACCACAGTCCATGAGGGAGGCGATGATTCTGACGCTTTTAAAGCCTGGAAAGCCGGGGGAGGAGCTGGACTCCTACCGCCCACTATCTATGATCAATGTGGATGTTAAAATCCTAGCGAAACTGATCGCCAATAGATTGCAGCCACTCCTGCCAATAATAGCGCTACCAGATCAGTCGGGATTTATCCCGGGGAGATCGACGTCTCATAATTTACGGACTATTTTTTCGGTGTTACACTACTGGCATCCAGACGAAAGGGCTGCGGTGGTATTTTTAGATGCCACCAAGGCGTTTGATACGCTTGAATGGTCCTATCTCTTCTCTGTTCTAGAGCGTATGGGATTCAGTCCACTGTTCATGAACCGCATCCGTTTGCTGTACACTTTGCCCACAGCACGGGTCCGGGTCAATGGTGTGCTTACAGGTCCCTTCCGAATCTCCCGCGGCACTAGACAGGGATGTCCCTTGTCCCCATTGCTTTTTGCGATCGCAATGGAACCCCTGGCAGCCCGCATTCGACAACATCATACCGCACGCGGTATTGGACTCAGTTCCCGTAGCTTGCTTATCTCCCTATATGCGGATGACGTCACGCTATACATTGTAAACCCCGCTGAGAACTTAGATCCGTTATTGAGGGAATTCATACATTTTGGCAGACTATCAGGTGTATATATCAATTGGGCTAAATCTGTGATATTTCCGTTGACGGATGGCACCCCCCCGGTGACGTCAGAGTTCCCATTACGCTGGGAGGCTGCAGAGGTTAAATATTTAGGGGTGTGGATAAGCCGGGACACACAGGAGGTGTGGCGCCTCAATTATGGCCGAACTATTATGTGGTTGGAAGAAAAGGTAAAAGTGTGGGCTCGGTTGCCACTGTCGCTAGCTGGCAGGATTGCCCTAGCTAAAATGGTTATTTTGCCGAAATTCTTATATTTGTTTGTTAATGTACCACTCCCACTCACTAAGCAATTCTTTAATACACTCCAAGCATCACTGACCACGCTGGCGTGGGCCGGAAAACAGGTTCGTGTCTCCTGGGATCTGCTGACTCTCCCGCTGAGACAAGGCGGTTTGGGAGCTCCCGACATGCAGCTATATGCGTTATGCGCACAAGCACAATTTTTACACTATTGGGTCCACCCGACCCCATTCCAACCGCATGTGGCGGTCGAGACAGATGTGATGGCCCCCACCCCGCTCAAAGTGGCGCTATACCAAAAGATACGCCGCCCTCGAGGGGACATAGACTCTGCTGGGACTCTATGCTGGGCATGGGATGAACTGCGTAAAAGAGCAGGTATCCCGTTGCTGTATGCACCTTCTATCCCCTTGTCTCAAAATCCGATGATGTCTTGCTTGCAAGGCAGCATGGGCAAGACTCTAGCTTGGAGGATGACACTTCAGACGTTTGAGGACTTATATCCAGATGATGAATTTAGGCCTCCTCCTGTGGCTCCCGAAGGTCAGGTGGTTCCGTTTTCTGAGATGTTTCTATATCATAAAATAAGCACGGCGTGCCGTGCCCTCTGGGAGGAATTCCCGAAGCCGCCGCAGACACTGCCTGCGTTAGATAACCTGCTGAAATTCCCCTCTCCCCGTAGACTCATTACGCGCCTTTACACCCGCATGCAAGACACTGCCCCGATAGTGACGCCCTGTCGCTTAGACACTGGAACGCTGAGTTGGAGACACCCTGACTGAGGCCCAGTGGACCTATTGCTGTGGTCAACTTTCAGAACTTTCCCGAATTATAAGCTGCGATTAATCCATTTCAAATACTTGCATAGGTACTACCGAACTCCAGTGAGCCTCCACCGAATGGGTATACGCGAAGATGACAACTGCTGGAGATGTGGTTCTGCCTCAGCTACATTCCTTCACATTGCATGGCACTGTCCCAGGATAGCTACCTTTTGGAAGCAGATTTTTGAGTCAGTAAATAGCATCTTGGGGGTGTCGCTGGCCCCTTCTCCCTCGCTTGGCCTATTGGGATATGTAAAACACACCGCCCAAGTTACGTAAATTACACGCTCTTCTCCTCTTGTTTGCTAAGAGACAGGTTGCAGTCCACTGGGGTAGACGCCGTGTGCCTAAAATCGCAGATTGGGTTAGAGACCTTACATATGGCCACGCACAATTGAGCACATTCTGGGAATTGATGCCACCCTCCTCTAGACCCCGCAACATCTGGGAACCATTCTTAACATGGAGCGCTGATTTGCGAACACCGACTGAGGAAGTGGCTGCGGGAGATATGCAAACTGTACCCTAAACCTGATAGCTTCATGCCACATACCTGACTCGACTGATTAGAACACATGTACTGGCATATGTGATCGGCAGCTCACTGCATAACTGTAGAAACAGCCCATTCGAGGCCGATAAATGCACAATGCTGACCCTTGTATTAACACTTGCTAAGTTGTGAGAACTACTTTTTCTCTTTATTTTCTTTTACCTACCCGTCATATTGTCTGAGGTTTGTGGAGGAGGGCTACGGTGTAAGAAGTTATTAGATCTGTGTACTGATATGCCTATGGATATATGAGTTAACTTTTTGATCAATATTGAACTGACTCGTTCGAATGTTATGGAAATGTTTGTTTTGAAAATGTCAATAAACAAATTAAAAAAAAAAAGTGGAAGAGAGCGGCAGACGCGCGTGGGCTGCTGGGTAATCGGTGATTTTATTCGGCGCGCATACCAACACTGCTCAAACTCGTGTTTGTTTGGAAAGCCCACATAGCATGGAGCAGCGAAATGTCTTCTCAAACACTGCTTTTCCAGAGTTTCTTGTGCCCATCTGGAGACGCTTTTCGTGTCTGGTAAGCAAGAGGGTGAGGTGAATTTGTAAACTTCAGGCAGCACCCGGCCACAAATGAAGTAAACACGTTGGCGTGGTCTGTGCTTGATGAAAAATATACAACAAATAGATGTACTAGTAGGAAGGACGAGAGCGCGCGCGGTAACAGAGTGGGCTTGGTGGGGTTACAAATAAACCAGCCCTTTTATTCGTGGGTGTATGCAAACAAAGATCCACTGTTTGAAATGTGGTTTTAACGGAACATTCCACTGATCTCCCGGCATCTGAAGTATGCATTTGTCCCTCTCCTTCGAGCTCTGCTGTAATGATGAGCACCAAATGGATAACTTTTCAAGGGGAAAAAAATGTTGGGCCGCAAGACTGTAACAGCATCAAACGTTTAGACACCAATGAGTCGAGAGACTTCATGGTGACGGAAAACTACGTCATGTATTTCAATAAATCAGTAAATACAACTGTAAGAACTACATTCAAGAATCTATATATTTTAATTACTTGCCATCATGTACAAATATCTTGCATACAGACTACTAAATGCAGATTTTCAGGCCTAATGTGACACAAATCTGGTTTCTATTAAAGGTACCAAGGAGAAAATCGTGAAGTAAATGTAAACAAGCGCGCGCGAAAAGCATTGGCCGCTCGGGCGCCGAAAGTTAAAGTGATCGCGATGCACTTAATTACCCGTGACGGAGAAAAGACAGATGGCGGCTGCGCGCGTTCACGCGCACATGCACGCAAGCTTGAGGCCAGCAAAAGCCTCTGGTAGCACTTTGAAAACCCCCTTACTAAAAGTCGAGCAAGCAGCGCATGCGCTGCTCTAGGCTCGACCTAAAAAGTGCAAGTGCTATGGCGGGAACAGCAGGCAGCAGAAGTGGGAGGGAGGGGGGAACAGTATCTCACTCACGTCGGGAGCAGCGGACGGCACAGATTAACTTTAATCAATCTGTGCTTTGTCCCTGCTCCACAAAAATGGCCAGAAATGGCATTTTGCAAGTTCTTGGTAAGTCCATAATAGATCTTTTTCAACCAGACAACGTGCGATATCTGATAGGCGAGACCTAAAAAGGATTCATACATCAGAACAGCAGTAGAAAAATGAAGTCCAATGCATACATATTTCAAGCAGAACGATAGTTTAAACCCCCTGACTTTAAAGCCACTGGCACTTTGCCAATTTTATATCGACTTCACAGGAAACATTTTTCATCATTAACTGAACTTTGAATGCAGAAAAGTAATCCTTATAAGACTAAACCTTCCATTAAAGTGAAAAACCAGTCGAAAAAAAGGCTATTTGGGTTAAACATCATTAGCACTTAATACACAGAATTATAGATCAGAGTAAAAAAACACAAAGAAGCATCTAAAGGTATATAAACTCTAACTCACCTTTAACCCAATTCCTACATGTGGGGGGGTATCACTGATCTGTCTGTCATCTGATGAGCCTCCTCGTTTCAGATCTATCACAGGAGCCAGTACAGTGGGCTGTTTGGTCCTCTGTGTCTGTAATCAGAGCAATATATTACCCAGCGTCCAGTAAATCAGGCAGTGTCCCAAATGAACAATTGGATATCATCTCTCTGACCTACAGTACTGACACAAATCCAAGCTACTAGTTTGAAAATCATGCTTACTGGCTCTATATATAATGTTATTTATGGTATCATCACTAGGATTAAGTGACTTGTGCAACATAGTGTGGGTTAGAAGACATGGAGGGGCAGCCGCTGACTCATTTTACTCATCCTCCCCAAGGCGATGCACTAAATTCTATTCTTATGGCCAATGATTTAAATTTTTTAAATAACCATGGTTGCAAACCTTCTTTGGATCACCCAACTTTCATTGGTGGAGGTAGGGCTAGCTCGATTGACTTTATGTTGATGTCAAAGCACTTCACCACTTGGGTTCAGGATTTTGAGGTTGAGCCAAATTGTGCGAGTGATCATTACCCTATTATCGCCTTCTTTGATTTGCAACTAAATAGAGGATGCAGTGATAATCGGCCAATATATTTGAACCCTAACAAAGGATGTAGGTTAAACTGGGGACACGTAAACTGGGTACAATTTGAGGACGATAGCATCAGAACTAATTTGTATTTAATAGATAGATATCTACAGTTTGATTCTTCCCTGGCAGAAGTGGTTAGGGCGTTTGAGATATTTTGCTCCAATGTAGCTCAGAGGTTGACTAGGAAGGTTACCCAAAAGCAACCGTTGGAGGTGCGTTGGTTTAATACAGAATGCTTCAAAAGCACACGAGAAGCTAAAAAGGGTTTAACCAATACCCCCTCCCCCCCCGTGACAGGGAGCAAATCAAAGCCACAAGGAATACATACAAAAGGGTGATTGAGGATAGGAAAAGGGAATTAAGGAAGATGGCATCGGAGGACCTGGAACAGGCTGGCTCACTTAAAGACTCAAATAAATTCTGGGAAATCATTAACCGCCCATTGTTTTTACAAGAAGTGAAGCAGATGGACTCATTGATCCTAGGAGAAACATGGGAAGCCCATTTGTAGGCATTTTTAATCCATCTCAAAAGTGTCTAGAGGATAAAATAGAGGAAACAGCTATTGATCTAACTTTAGCCTCCGAATTAAGTCTATCCATTACTGTAGACGAGGTGGAGGCTGCTCTATCACAGGGCATTTGTTTGAAGACCCCTGGTCCCGATGGGGTGCCCCTTGATCTTTTTTTAAAAAATCCTAGGCTTTTGGTGTTTCTGCTCACAAACAACTTCAAAGCAGCCATTAATGGCCACTTACCTATATCATGGAAGGAAGCAGTAGTGGTCCCAGTCTTTAAGAAAGGCGCAAGAAGTGACCCGGCGCGTTATAGGCCCATTTCATTGATAGATGCCACTGCCAAAGTTTTGTTCTCCTTGCACGCTTGGAAGATTGGGTATCAGAAAATGGGATTATGTCCACTACCCAATATGGCTTTAGGAGAGGATGGGGCACAACTGAACAATGCCTTAATTTATCTCCAATTATTAATAAGCATGTAAGGTTCATGTCGAAGCTCTATCCATCTGGCCTTCATGGACCTATCTAGTGCTTTTGACACTGTCAATCGAGATAAATTATGGGCTATGCTGGAAGGCATGGGCGTGAAACAAGCATTAGTCACCCTACTGCGCAGGCTTCACTCAGGTACTACAGTCACAATAAGATATGGCAGTAAAAGGGAAAAAGCACACCCCATTATGTCGGACGGAGGGAGTTAGGCAAGGATGCATCCTGGCCCCCTTCTTGTTTTTAATTTATACAAACGGGTTGGAGGCTTTCTTATTAAATAAGGAACTTTATTTCCCCAAGATTGGCAATAAACCTGTCCCGCTTTTATCTTACGCAGATGGCACGGTTTTATTAGCAATGGCTGCCATGAGTCAGCAGAAATCTCTTGATGCTTTTACAGATTTTAGGACTTCGCTTGATTTGGAAGTTAATTTAATTAAATCATATACAATGGTATGTGGACCCAAATTTACTGTGCAGGAAAAGAGGATTGAAAAGGTTAATAACTTCTCATATTTGGGCAATCTTTTTGACAGCCAGCTGAGATGGAACCGCTCCCAACTGTAAGAGCACAGCAGACAAGTAGGGAGATGGATTCATTATTTTGCTTTGCGTGTAAATTGGGTCTAGAATTTATAGAGGACCGTATAGGCAGTGCTCCTTTGCTCTTATGGGCTAAGATATGGACCTCTGAGAATCTAATGTTCTCACGTGAAGTGATTAAAGACTGCCTAAAATTAGGTAATGTTTTAAAGATCCCATGGTTTCAATATGTAAGGAGGAAGTACAAAGAGATTGGTCTGGAACACTTTTTTGAAAACCCTCAAGGAATTCCTCTGAATGCCAAAAGTATAATTAAGGGGGCTTGCCGTGCTAGAGGAAAATGGCTTACTATGTACAAACACGATGATACGGGAGAACCCCTTTGCTTCCAGCCCCTGCACAATTTTATCTTTCCTTTTCTATTAAGTCACAGTTTCTGGTTTTATTTAACTAGGTTAAGAAACACTTTTTGCTGGCTTTTTTAAATGTGATAATGCCTCTGTTCAAAGCACTATGCACTTTACACTATTTTGAACACAGTATAAATCAAAGGGAACTAGATTTCTGCTTCCTTTATTAAGAAACACTCGCCCGTGCTCGTATATTGATGGTTTTAACTTTTTAGAGTCCTTAGCTACAGCTGAAATTTGTATTGCAGTAGCTAACTACATAAGAGGCTCTATTGCGATTAGAAAGTCTTATGAGTAAAACCTGTATAGAGTCTTAACCTTTTATTGTGAATCATGTATGTATTGTATTTTAAATTTTTTAACCTGTAAACCTTTTTATGGCTCTCTGAGCCGAAATAAAGTTATTCTTGACTTGAGCGACATAGGAATTCACCTTAATCTTCGTTTTCCAGCCAGGATCGCATTAGAACATTTGAACGCACTGAGCTTCCCCTTTAGGATTTAGAATCACTTAGTGTTGTTGCACCGTAGTACTTTAATAAGTGTGCCTACAGTTTAGTTGTATGTAAGGAGTGTAACGGCTTTATGCTGTTGGTAGAGCATTCGTTTAATACTTATCATTATGCATCGGATCACTTGTGACAAAGAGCTCAACATTGTTGAACAATCCACTTTAGGTAGCAAGCCAAAAATAAAAGGCATCCTACACACTGCATTGAGGCGTAACTGTAAAAGGAAAGCTTCCAAAAATTTATTTATGGGCCAAAGATATATGTCTTTATGCATTTCATTGTATCCGTTGTGGTCCACAGATCAGCAGAACTACCGAGAGTGGCACTGTGATGAATGTATGCTGTGGCCCCTGCGCAGTGAGCCAGTGATGCCTCCCTCCTGCGCAGTGAAGATGTAATACCTGCATGGAGTCTGCGATGCATGCATGCTGTGCATTAAGGCTACCATGTCTGCATCCTGTGCAGTAAGGATACGATTCATACTGTATTATTTTACCTTAGCTTGGGTCAGAGCTGCTTTCTTCACCTGCAGCTGAGACTGCAGAAGTTTGAAATTCTTTGACCAGCCTTCCGTTTTGGAATCGCTGGTCTCCACACCCATGTCATCGTACAAAGACATTGCTCTTCAATTTTAATCTAGGAAACGAAGAACAGTAAAGAGCAAATAAAGTAACTTTTCACACTCATCACTACGCCCCTCCATACTGTCGAGATGAAATAGCATGCCAAGATTTTACAAAGCTCTTCAACCACAACATTTACCATCGACAGAAACGCAATACACTGGTTGTTAATATGAGAACCTTCAAAAACACTTAGGGAGTCAGCTAATCATTTAATGGGACGTTCATACCACTCAGCAAATCCACTAAACTTTTAATGTAACTGTACTAACAGTGCTCATATTGTGTTAGCGCTGTACGTGCTTCATTCACATCAAGAGCAGGTAGTGCATAGTGAGCTTCCTTCATATACACCAAGTAAAAAACAGACAGGAACAGCATCTGATTTCCCTATAACAGCAGGAAAGCGAGTAAGACCCAATCTTTCTTACGGGGAATTTCGGGCCTTGTACGTGGTACATGACTTGATCTGTGGAAAGGGGGAATAAGGGTGATGATTGCCTTTAAAATAATTTTTACAGGGGAAAAGATGGCAAACAAGAGGCCCATCGGAGAGCAGCACACTACTAGAGACTGTCGCAGCACTTGGGACTGGGACAGAAACCATAGGAGACGTAAATGAGTACAGCTGTTGGATGCAAACCTCCTTTTGTCACCCAAACAAAAGTACTCTACAAAGGCCTCATAATTTAAAAAGTATGGCGACTTATTACCCGTTTATCATTTGCTGAAGGTCCACAGTAAATGCTCTGTCTTGCCTGTGCTTTACTGCTATCTGACAACTTTCTTGGGATTCCTGATCCCTTCAGGTATAACGAGTGAGGCTACAGAGCTGGTGCAGCTGACAAGAACAAATTGGATATATGGTGTTCCCTCAGCACTGCCAATGGTAGAGGGTGTCAACGCCTGCAGCACTCTTCCGCATAACGTTAATGTTGATGTGAGCGAGCAGAGTCTGCTTCCACCAGGGCCTTCCCATTGCAGGACCAGATGTCGAAATGCACAGAATTGTAGACACTTCTATGGGCCTTCTGGAAGACAGAGGGGAGTCTCACGACTCCGATGGAAATAAGGACTGAGGCAGCACAAGTAGTAAACAAAAAAAGGGCGGCAGTTACTTATTTTACAGAGTTTTATATAGCGCGAACTTGACCCGAATCGGGTATCAGAGCGCTTTACATAGGCACCAGTTGCATTACATGAGGACACATTCATTTTTTGTTAGGCATTTTTACTTGGCCCTCAAGGCTGGTAGACCACAGCAGGAAAACATTTCTTCTTCCGGGATCTGCAATCAATCTGAGCTCAGGTAAATGGAGATTAGTTAAGCGGATGACCTAGCAGGCCTGCCTCGTGCAGTGCCACCATTACATGCCAAGAACCAAAGGCGAATAAGCAAACCACCTTCTACTAATCCAGGTGAAATTTACAGAAGATTGTGCGGGGGAAACCTTGCTGTGAGACAAGATAGAGGCAGGCACGATACGACAAAACCCACAGGCAGAACTAATTTGAAAAATGCTATTATGGGTGAGTCTGTGGATCAATATTCAGGCTCTATTTATTACTTTTTCGTGACACTAAAGATTTTATAGAGCTTCTACCAGCCTTAGTAACCCCTCCTCTTGCACACTGCTCAACCTTGCAAGCCTCACCAGTTCAGAGGGTAATGCACCGTTACTACGCGGGCATTACTACGATGTGCTTTTTCTCCGCATTTTTTAGTGCGCGTTAACCATTACTACGCATGCTGCTACATAGCATGCTTTTACTTAGCAAATGCTTTTACTACGCATTACTTTACAACGAGCTGTGGGAGTTACAATGAGACGGGACGTGCAAAGAGGAGAGAGAGGTAAGAGGGACTGTGTATTTTTTAAGGGTTGGTGTTTGATGAGTAGTTTAAGTTTTAGGGTAGTGCAGGGGATAGTGTTTGAGGGTTTAGGGTAGTGTTGTAGTGTTTTAGGGTTTAGCGTAGTGTCGGGGGGTCATGTAGGGTAGTGTTTAAGTGTAGGGGACAGACTGGGGGTAGGGGTAGGGTCGTGCAGGGGGTAGTGTTTTAGGGTTTAGGGTAGTGTTGTAGTGTTTGTGTAGTGTAGGGTAGTGTTTTAGGGTTTAGGGTAGTGTCGGTGGTTTGTGCAGGGTAGTGTTACAGTGTAGGGGACGGACTAGTGGTAGGGACGTGCTGGGGTTAGTGATTTAGGGTAGTTTTGTAGTGTTTGTGTAGGGTAGTGGTTTAGGGTAGTGTCGGAGGGTTGTGCAGGGTAGTGTTTCAGTGTAGGGGACGGACTGGTAGTAGGGGTAGGGTTGTGCTGGGGGTCAAGGTAAACAAACCGCAAGAAAACATTAACACTTGCAGAGTATGAATGATAAGGAGTGATGTCAGTACGTAATACCTGCGGTTCAAAAAGCAATATTGAGCAAGCTATAAAAAGCAAATTGAACAAATTTAAAAACACTTCAGGTGGATCAACATGTGTATATTGGAGGTGTCAGATGTTACAGGAAGGGAACATATTGATGTATTTCTTTAGCTATCAAAGCACAGTTTTATATTTTAACACCAACACTATCTAGAGAATTGGCAGCAAATGCTGCAAAAATGCAAACCAGAGTACCGATGGAAATGTGCCCTGAGGTCAATAAAGTTTGGAGGCTTAAGCATGGTCAAGCTATAGGTAACCACTTCTGCTCTCTGACAGACAACACATACACTAGAACGAATTCCTTGATGACATGATGCTGTAGCTTAGCTATTCCTCAAAAAGGTAGCATACCCTAAAATGCTTTCTAGACCTTTCACTTCCTAGGAAGCATGAACAATCTTCCCAATGTTAGGAGGAGGGTGCTCTAGATGTTCAATCATATGCAATACCTGACATTACACATTGGTGGAAAGTATCAGTGCATTTCCAAGTAAATGAGGAGTCAAACAAAACAGGTCAGTCTCGAAAGTGTTAAAATAGCAGAAGGATGTGAATTTCCAAAGAAACGGACAGCACTAAAACATCGAGACAAAAGCTCAAAATAAGACCAAGTGGGAGGTTGATTATGAAGAATGTTGCACACACCAACAGAATGAAATTGCTTGCTTGCTCGTGGAGAGAATAGGAGGCCAGCGCTTTCTATGTAAATATGACTTCACTAGAGAAAAGCATGACAAGATAATGATCAGCTAACTGACCACACAATCAAATACAGTCACATCTTGGACCAGTCAACACAGCTACTTTAGTTTGAAGATCTTCTCATGAAAATTAAAATATAGACACTAAGCTTCTTGAATCTCACCAATTGACCAGGTGACCGTGGCCACCCTACTAGTGTAAAGCATGCCAAGAGGAATGTATTTCTATTGTTATGTCATTAATTGTTCACTTATGATAGGATATTTATTAATACAATATCAGATGTGCTACAATAAGCACAAGCTGACTTGCTTTTGAAACTGCTCTGCTGGGATCCACATACTATTTCTAATGTACTCATCATACTTCATCTTCATTCATTCATTTTACTGAAGATCCGCAAGAAGGTGGCAATTATACAGGTGTGAAGGTAAACAGAAGAGAAACACGTACAGAAGTAATGTCCGCCCAAGCTTTTTAGGTGCATGTAAAGCATAAAACTGGGTAAGTAAAACACTCACTTTTTAGGTTGAGCCTGGGCAGCGCATGCGCTGCTCTGCGAGCCATGCTGTATTAAAGTATGTACTTGAAGCCCCACCCACTCTCTGCCCATACTTGTCATTGGCTTGTGTCATTGTCCTTCGTAAATGCTGGCTTCTGATTTGGTATTAGGCTTGTTAGTCGCCATGTCTTCATTTGTAACCTCCCATGAGGACTGGCCCTTTTACTTCGGTTATTAAACGATACGTCTTCTTTAGTCTGTAAGCACTATTTTCTTTAATGAGTTTCTCTTAATGGAGGAGGGTCTCTCATGCGCAGTTGTGACCACTGGCTTGTTTAACTCGTAGCAAACGGGAAGCTCTTCAGGGGACGCGAGACAGAAGGGGGCAACTCAGCAATGCCTTTAGGGAGGTCAAAGGTGCATGATGTAAATTCCACTAGATCTAGCGTATTTATTTTCTGAACGAACATCTATGTTAAACATGAATATAATTTAGGTTTGCTCCTCTGCTCACTTGCTAAAAACCACGACTTCAACAAAGGGCTCTTACCAGCTTTTCTCAATTTGTTCCTCTGTGAAATGGATCCAAAAAAGAAAGAAACTCTTTGGCTACAAATGTCTCTTTGGACATACTCTCCCGTAAGCGCGAACCAGACAGGAAGGTATTGGAGCGCTTTACTGAGCAGTTCTCCAGTTCCAAAGTGGCAGCTCGCTGCGCTTTGCTCCTCAGCTCAGATTACCTGTAAAGCGTGGGCTTTCACCCCCAGTTTAACGTTGCTCTCGCTCATTTGCTTTTCTCTCCCTGCCTGCCACATTGCTCTATCGTTTGCTTCCCTATGCCCTCCGTGCCCCTTGCCCCACAGCGCCATCATTTTTGCTTCCCCACACCCGTACCCTCAGTTTTCCTTCCCCACACCCTCCCAGTCTGTGTCCCTTCTGCTACCTTCTGTTTGAAAGCCCCTCACCTCCCCCACACTTTTAAACAAGCATTTGGAATGCAATAGGTCTCGCATTTGCGAAAGTTTAAGCTATTGGCATTGTAAATGACAATTCCTTATATTTATGTTTTAAAAACCAAAATATAAATAAAACCCATTGTCATTTACAATGCCAATAGCTCAAACTCGCGTAAATGCGAGACCTATTGCATTGCAGATAATTATTAATGTATGTGTTCAGACAATTCAGCATAAACACAGGCAGGAGTATGCATATAATACTCAAATCCTCTTCAGTCTGTCAAGGCCCTACAGACAGCACGCAAACATTTCCATTCCATGTTTATCTTACTGGCTAAGCCTGAATGAGTCTTGGACTTTCGTTATCCTCCATCTCAATGTAAAAAAAAAAAAAAAATCAAAAAAAAATCTATTGTCTGCCAATCTCAATTACTGCACTGACAAGAAGATGATCATAACTCAAATCTGTTACTGGAGTGTCAGAATAATTAAGTTGACCACAAACAGCAAATGATGCGACATACAAGAGAAGAGTTTACAAATAACCAACACTTTATAATGCCTCCTTTCTTAGATCCAAGAGTTATCCTCATCAGGATGCTCTAACCCTCACCCACACAGATAACACACTTCATCAGAGGGTCGTGCTCCACGCTGGGATCCAAGAAGGGTGCTCCAAAGGGTTCCATGAAGAGCTCTTTTGTGGAGCTCTTTTTATATACGATGGTCGCATGACCACCGTTTTTTTGCCCCTTGAACGCGTCTGGGGTATTTTATTTTTTACATTGGGTAATTACAATTACCTACAAACATACTTAGTAATGTTTATCAGACCTCGAAAAATCTACTCGCTATGGCGAGTCAGATTTTATCAGGTCGAGCTAATCTCAGCACGTACTCTTCCCTTCTGGCGAGTGAATTTAATCTGGAAGGAACAGGTGTTCATTCAGAAAGTGAATGAGCAATAAAGATGCGTTTAAATCATGCTTTTATCTTGATACATTTGCTGTCTGTTCAAGGACAGAAGTCAAATGTCAGTTTGTCTTTTTACTGTTTCTTATCTTATCCTGGAATATGGTGTTTACTTTCTCTTATTACAGTTAGAGGTTTTTGGCAAGTGAGCTGTCTGACAATCATTGTGAAACAAAAGGCTGTAACAAGTCAGGTTTTTTTTCTAACACACAACATTTAAACAGATTGTAAATGAATAGTACAAGTATTTTAAAATATATCGGGAATAAGGAAATAAGGTTTTTTTTGTAAATCAGAAGTGTGATGCAAACAGACTTGAATAGGAGTAAAAACAAATCAGAACACTTTACTTGGTGATGAGCAAATGACAAGATTCGCAGAAACTTGATGGTTTTATAAGTAAAACCACGTCTTTGAGAAATGTTGTGTCCATTTCAATGAAAAATCTGCTGATTGCAAATAAGAGTACTATCGCTTTATGCTTCAGGTACATATTTATTATAAGTGATAGTTTTTAAACATGATTTGAGAAACATTTCTGCCCTAGTCCTGATGACAATGTGGTAAATGAACTAAGAGGCAAAGTCAATGGTCATGTGTATCCTATATTTAGCTAGAATTGTATTAAATATGGAGCAAACGTTTAATCAAATAAATCAAGCAGAAGTGTTTTTTGTACATCAGACATGTTGAACTCCCGTATTTGAAGGTGCTCTCAAAGGTGATAAAGAAGAAAATGGTGGTTCAGTGATTTAAACTATTTGACCTTGATCACATAATTGGAAACCAGTTTATTGGTCAAGAGCATTATAATTAGGTCAAGTAGATTCTAGCAGGTCTAATAACATTTTTTATGATTTTTCAAGGCCTGTTTATTAGTTATCTGTAATATCCATCGTAAGTATAAAAAGTAAGAAAATGGTCTAGCCATCTCATGAGTCCAGAAAAATGATTTACAATAGTGGTTGGCATATTTCTTGCCTAGTAGCCCCTATGGGTTAGTAGAATTCATCAGAGCCTGTCTAATATACCCTAATCTAAACAGTTGGGGTCCTCTAGTTTGTTAGGGATTCTCATGTTGTTCATCAATGCGCATATGTACATTAAGTTTATATGAAATAAAGATCACTTCGGAACTGACTTCTGTTGTTTGTTTCCTTGGACTTGAACGATAAGATGAACAAATGTAGAACAATCTTGCAGAGCAGGTTTACAGTTCGAAAATACACATTATTCATTATATTAATATTTAATATCAATGGACACAGTAAATTTGTAATTTTATCTACCGTGCCAGTGGACACAGCAAACTTGTTTTGAAAGTGCCAGTGGTCACAGTGTACTCATGCATCTGGATGTGTTATAGCGCCACAAAGTATGAAGAGAGGCCCATTCATATTGCGAGTATTGTACAGCTCCATGCACATGGAAAATTGTAACATACAGAAAACAGGGAGGGTCAGCTTAACCGATCGATAGTAGGTCAGGGCCCCATGGGGTACAAGGACCTGGAGCCCTCTTAGTCTAACCCTGTACAGAAAAAGGCAAAATCAACCCACGCCTCAAAAATAAATTTGTTTTATATAGTCAACAATAAAAACCTTCCTGAGTCCACATAAGAATTATTATGCTATTGGTGCTGTTTTTACAGCATTTCATTTAAAATATGTAGCACTTCTTAAAATAAAAATGTATCCCGTATATCTGTATTGCTTACAGCAGAACCTGGATAGCAGATAACATATATCCCTTTAAAAAGCGGGAACACTATCTTTTGGTCAAATCCAATGGTCAAAGGGACCTGTTACCTTAGGCACAAAGCCGGTGCTACCTCAATATGCAGTGGGTATATCTATGAACACCAGCAGTAAGCAGGTACAAAAACAAATTGCCTTTCTAAGAATTGGGGCAATTATGCATTATATTTTACAGTGTGTGACTAAGAGGACACCAGTTCTTTGTACCCCATGGTGTCCTGGCCTACTATGGCTAGGGTAAAGCTGACCTCCACACTCAAAGCATTTATATGTGTTTGTATGTTAAATGATTCAATGTGTGTGGAGATGTAACACTGGTGCGATAGTTTGCTGAGAATATGAATGATCTTCCTTTTTTTTCTTACTACTTCACGGCACGATAATACATCCACATGCATGACCACGGAAACTATCGAAATGATTCTGCTGTGTCCACTCGATCCAAAGATAAACATTTCAAGTTTGTGGTGTTCACTGATAATAATAATATGAATGTATTTTTCCAAACTGTAGACCATCTCCACAGGAATAGATTGGTTTATACTACCTTTCAACTCCAAGCAAACAACAACTTAAGTAAGGTCCAATGTGATCTCTTTTCTAACAAACTTAGAATATATGTGCATTGATGTATGTGGGTACGACTAGAGGGCATCAACCACTTAGATTAAGGTATATTAAACCGGTACAGATGAATGCTGCTGACCTATAGGGGCTATTAAACAAGAAATATGTGGGCCATCATTGTAAGTAATTTTGCTGCACTTATGAGATTATTTCCCACTAGTCCATTTTTTTTCTTTTTAAACTTACCATGGATATTAAAAATAACTAATACAAATTACTAAGCCCATAAGTAATTTTAACTTCACCTAATACTCACCCAATCTAAAAATTACTTCCTACACATTCAAGAGGTAAAAAAAAAGGAAGGAAGAAGATGTGGTCATTCAGCCATCGTTTATAACAAGATCTCCATAAAAAAAGCTCCTCACGGAGCCCGTTGGGTATTGCAAACCCCACTTAAAGTGGAGCACGACCACAGCTGAAGCGTGCCACCTTGGTGGGTAAAAGTCAGGGCATCCTGATAAGGATAACCCTTGGCGTTAAGAGAGAGGCATTATAAAGGTAAATCCACATGTGCAAACTGTTCTCTAGGAACACTGCACCATTTGCTGTTTATTTCATGATTTAGGAAGAAGTGTGACGGACCAGTACAATCCTCCCTCTCCCTGGATTTTAAAGCAACCAAGTTGACCACCTGCATTCTACCCTTGTAAGAGCTATCACTTGCTTTGATTTACCATCACCAAGAAACCGCTTCACAGACTGCAGGTCTTGATGAATTGAGCTATCCTTGCAAGGACTTGTACACCTAGACTGAAGCATATTGTATCTGCCTAAAGGAAATTACAACTTAAAAGTATTTAATTTAGCAAATTTTGGGTATTTTCAGGTCTGATCCACACAATTTTAAACATCAGATACAAATCCACAATCCTTTTTGGGAACTATATGTTGGTAACAAGATACTACTCAGGGAACCCAGCGAAGTTCACAGGAAAATCTTTTACACACCATGTAATTAAAGAAATGCATTAGAAGCCCAGATCAGCCATATTGAACATGTCAGTAATGATGAGGAAAGGAAAACCTTCCGGTAATCATACATTTTTGCCTTCTGCAGCATTAAAAACACTTCCAGAAAATAACAAGAGGTGTGCCTGCAATATCAGACAACTCCAGTTAATTTCTAAAAAAGAACTTTAGTGTCTCCAGCAAACTCTTGCTACAAGAGACGTGTTGGGTTCTCCTTCTATTCTCTGGATACTTGGAATGCCCGGGCGTCAGGAGAATAGAAAGAACTTAGCAGAGCCGGGGTTCGGGCAGAGACGGTTGGGAGGAGGTGCGGAGAGGAGCTGAAATTGTCCTGTTGACTTCGGGCAGTAAATTACTTTTTCTTACCTCTGTCTACGCGTCCTTACACTGGCTACGAGCTGCCAGTCAACAGGACCTCCATGCGTGCGACGATCGGCGATCTGCTCCTCATCGGAATTGTTTGGAGTGCTACAATGGGATATTCGAGCCTGAAGCCAAGAGGTATCTGCGCTGCTCCAACGGGCCTTCCTACTGCTTCCCTCAAGGTACTGTGCAGTTTTCTGCGGGGTTCTGTTTGCGCCAGTCACCCCGTTTTTCTTCGCAAGCTCCTCTTTGCCTGCATACGCATTTCGACATGCGCGGTTCGCGGTGAACCGCACACCGCATCACGTCACCACGTCATACGTGGCGGCCATCTTAAATCCAGGCAAATTATTGTTCGAGTCGTGCGCGTTATATTTCGGACGACAGCAACCTCGCATCTCATTCTCTTTGTGCTGATCTCGGTCATCCGCACACCATAATCAATCCAATGTCTCCGTTCTATCTTCAGTCCACCAGCCTGTAATTACAGCAGCCTTTTAAACAGCAACCTTCTTCACTCATATTCTATGTGCTGATCTCGGTGATCCGCACATCGTAATTAAATACTGTGTCTCAGTTTCATTTTCAAGCGGCCATTTTGGAAGCAGGAAGGCCATACTTCATTGTGCTAATCACGGTCATTCGCACACTTTATTCATTTAAATCATCATCACCATTACTGTTACCACATCGTAAACAAATACACACAATGCACAGTGCAGACTCCGTTCTTCATTATCGTCATTTACCACATTTCTGAAGTGCTGGTCTTGGTGATCTGCACACCCCTCTCTGCTTCATTACATAATGTTGGTTCCTGTGATCTGCACACCACAACTTTCAATGTGCTGATCTCTGTGATTCGCACACTTTTATCACTAATTGCCCATTTCCTTATGTTTATTATATACATATAATTTATAGTTTTACTGTTACATCAATCTCTAATTTTGCTTTTCTAGCATCTTCTTCGACATCATGCAATTTCACCACCTACACCATTTGTTCCCAATCCAGCTTCTTCAGAAATTGATTGGGAAATATGGATGGAAGGGTTTGAAGCATATCTGGAGGCTCTAGACGGAGAGTCGTTTACTAGCAAGAAGAGTATGCTATTCTTAGACATTGTTTAGGCAATGAAGGCCGTAATATATTAAAGCACATTCCGAAGGAACCCATTATCGTAATTGAAGGAGAAGGTGATGGTGTAGAAGATGAGTATGCCACAGCTATCTAGGCTTTGAATACTCGCTTCAAAGCTTGTAAAAACGTTACACTGGAAAGACATGAATTTTACAGAAGGGTCCAATTACATGGTGAATCTGCGTCAAGTTATGTTGGCGCCTTGCGTATTTTTGCTGATTCTTGTGAGTATAAAGCTTTTGAAGAGGAAATGATTAAGGATCAACTAGTGAAAAAGACTAACAACAAGAAAGTTCAGGAAGCACTTTTGTCTAACCAGATCTCATCCTACAAAAGCATTAGACATTGCCACAAGAATAGAAAGCACTAGCTCATATATGGAGCAGATGTCTCTATCTGATAGCAAATCTCGAAGTGTTCTAACAGTAAAACCTAAATATAAGAAAACTAAAGAATTCAAGGATAGGCCAGATAAAAGGGACAGCAACTACAGCACCAAGAAGAAACTAGAGTGTTACAGATGTGGTAGTCCCAAATCACTTAGCTAGCGATAAATCGTGCCCCGCTGTGGACAAAGTATGTGCTAGATGTTCAAAGAGAGGACATTTTGCCAAAGTTTGCAAGTCCTCTAGAAGAGGACCACCAAGAACGGTGCACAACATAGAATCAACAACGGAGGAAGCATCTTCAACCAGTGAAGAGGATGAAATTCTAACTATAGTGGACATGAATGACTCTAGTGGCATTTGGGGAGTTAATTTGCAAGGACTAAGACGACCCCTTTGAACTATAAAAGTGAATGATATTTGTGTCAAAGTCTTAGCCGATTCAGGCTCTCCTTTTACCTTGATAAGTGAATCTGTTTGGAAGGAGTTATTTTCCAAGCATAATTTAAGGCAATCCAATATACATCCCATAGGTTATGGCAGGAAGGCCATTGATGTTGGCGGTGAATTCAATGCTGATTTTGAATTCAATGGCAACAAGTCTAAAGGTATCGTGTATGTAGCTAAAGATGAGGCATGTCTTTTGGGATGGAGAGACCAAGTGAACCTTGGTATTATACTCGATCCCAATAATGCTCAACAAGTTGTGTTAAAGAAAGATTTATTCCATGTACAAGCCATCAAAGGGAATTCATGGGAACAATCGTACCCAGATGTATTTAATAATTATTTAGGCCTCTTCAAGGGTTTTAAACATAAGATCAAATTAACTAAAGGGGCTCTACCTGTAGTACACAAGGTCAGGAGAGTGCCCTTGGCGTTGCAAGTCGATTTAAAAAAAAGAATTGGACAAATTGTGACCATGTGATGCAGGGATGTGGAATTCCTATAGCCCGACGCCCAAGATATATTGTTTGGGGTCAAGGGCAACAAGTTTTCATGTGTATTTTGTCCTTTGGACAAGTAGGCCTAGCCCCCTACAGCACAAACCCTTTGGCTGCCAGTTTACAGTATCACATTACGGATCACGGAAAGGCATTGCCTGCCGTTAAGGTAATGTTTGTGTCTATGTTTTATTGCTGTTCAAATTTGTATTTATGGTTCATTAATGCAAAGCCTTTATTATTAGGGTGAGCGCTCTAAGTAAATATTGTAAGCTCAGACTGCACTACTGACAGTGGTTCCAGTATAAAAATGTGTACACACGTGTTCAATGTTTAGCAATATGAGGATATGTATAATGCTCCCAGAATGCTCTCTGATTAGATACAAATATTTTCAGAAGCTTGAAAGCAAGATTGATGATTCTTTGCTTTCAAAATAAAATGTTCACAAAAAGATGCAAAACATTTCGCTAAACTACTGTAACCTTTTAGATACCATTTCTTTGCAGCATCATTTAGTAAAATGTGTTGATGTATGCTAGTATTTCCCGAAAATATTCATAATGGAAAATCAGTGTAACCAGTTTTAATAAGATTATGGGGACAATACAAAAAAAACAAGCATTGGTAAAGCCAGGTCTGAAATTGTTGGTCAGCCTTTTGGTTTTGTCAATGTGTGACTTGTTTAGGCATGGTTTTTGTAAAAGCTTAATGGTGTGGGAGCTGCCGGGCCCTCACCATTATAACAAACATTGGCAAAAGCAAAAATAGTTTTGGTCTCAAAAAGCACACATTGCCACAGTAGTTTCTGGCGCAGACTGTGTGTTGATATGCTCCTTGGGAAAGAACAGAATGTGCTTTCACTCACAGTGAAGCTAGCCAATAGAGAGAGAATTTTAATAAACACAAAAGGTCATTGTTAACGCCAGACCTAATTAGGGGCCCAATTATTAAATAAAGTCTCAAAAGTGCATCCATGTCCTTGCATTAAGTGGACATAAAGAGCTTTCGTAAATTCACAAGACTTTACAGAAGTAGGCCAAGAAATAGTACTCCTAGAAAATATTTGTGAACTGCATTTTAGCATGAGCAAATATGCAGGTGTAGATTTGCTCATGCGAAAATCTGAGTGTTTGCAAGTTCACTTTCCCTCCAGTCACTTTTTTCCCAATCCTGGAAGAAGTTTTATGTCTGCCATTGTCAGGAGTACATTTCCAACCTTTCTCAGTATGGGAAAAGATTAGAGAAGAGTTGTTGAAAACCCTTAAAACACGCAAGTTAGTAGGTTTGCACACACTCAAAAGGGCATTCCAACGCTGAAACTGTTGCTTACTATTACCTTCAGCCCCAGTATGTAGATCTGTGGAAGCGTGACAACATAAGGGAATTGCTAGTATTTAAACCCTACTATGGAAGGAGCCCTGGCATAATCAGACAGGCTATTTCAGAGCTCTTATATAATGCAATTGTTCTCAAAATTTGTCGTCGCATTACATGGCACAAAAGGGACAGGTGGACTCTGTTACAGGACAAGTAGATTTATGAAGCAACCTGCCCCATGGACAAGTAGATATTTTATTAAATTCCACACCACTGGTGATGTCATAGGACGTATTGAGTCCTCTAATCGGGTGTCCCCTGTAGTTCTGGCCAAGAAGGCCAATGGCAATCTGCGCATGTGTGTGGATTTGCGCGACCTTAACAAAAATATATGGATCAACCAACATCCCTTGCCCAACATTACTCAGATGACGTCCACTCTTAAGGGTGCTAAACATTTCAGTTTACTTGACATGTCATCTGCATATCATCAAATTGAGTTGCATGAGGAATCAAGACATCTTACTGCATTTATCACTCCGGAGGGCCTGTTTCAATTTAAGCGCATGCCCTTTGGTCTTGCCTCTGCTTCTGCTGGTTTTCAGAGGGTGGTGGAGAGCATGTTTAAGGGAATATCCGAGGTTGTGGCCTTTCAAGATGATGTTTTGATATACGGGGAGAATCAAATCCAACATAACGAAAGACTAAATTGTGTTTTATCTTTGTTAAAGCAAAAAGGTGCAACTCTGGGTTTAGACAAATGTAGATTGAAAGTAACCACTGTAGACTACCTGGGATACAAGTTATCATCTGAAGGGGTGCAGCCTAAGCAAAGTCTGGTAAAGGCTATTGAAGATTTCAGTATTCCTACCGACAAAGACCAATTGAGATCATTTATGGATCTCATTGAATTCTATGCCAGATTTATACCCAACTGTGCATCCAAAACCTTCCACATCAGGTTGTTACTCAAGAAGAATGTTCGGTTCTGTTGAGATGATGAATGCACTGAGTTTGATGCAATCAAACACGAAGTAGCTCACACTATTCCCCTTAAGGCATTCAGTATAACAGATCAAACTAGAATGATGACTGATGCTAGTCAAAAAGGTCTGGGTGCTGTGCTCATGCAACATAGAGATGGCAAGGACGAGGTGATTGCTTTCGCTTCTAGGAGTTTACATGGTGCCGAAGCCTCGTATTTTGTGATTGAACGTGAAGCCCTTGCTTGTTGGTGGGGCATTACTCATTTCAAACATTACCTGTATGGCTCTAAATTTGTGGTACGTGTTGACCATAAACCCTTGGTAGAGTTGTTCAACACAAGGGGTGGATGTAAAGCGACTCCCAGAATCGCAAGATGGCAGTATAGACTCATGGAACACAATTTCAGAGTTGAGTATGTGCCTGGCAAGAGGAATCTCTTGGTTGATTGTTTGTCTCAGCTCTAATGACAATAATGCTATGGTAACAGAAAGGGAGCATGATGATTTAGAACTGGTATGCAGTGTGTTGGGCCATTCTGAAGATGCCATGTCTGAACAAGAGTGGAGAGAAGCCTCTGAGAATGATTTAGAGTTTAAGGAGGTAATAAGGACGTTAAGCAAGGGGTGGTTGCATGAGATTAAAGAACTGAATTGCGTCAGCAAGTACAAGCATGTCTTCGAAGAGCTATCAGTAGTCAATGACTTTTTGTATAGATCATCTCTGTTAGTGGTACCGGATGTCATGAGAAACAAAGTACTTATCCTTGCCCACGAGGGTCACATCGGCATGTGTGCCATGAAGAGGAGAGTAAGGGAAAATTTCTGGTGGCCGGCTTTGGACAAGCAGGTGGTGCATTTTGTAAGGGATTGTATGGAGTGTGCTATTAGCGACAAATCGCAAGTAACCACTCCTTGTCCTGTGGAGGCCATCGAGGTTCCTGACAAACCATGGGTTAAATTTGCCATAGACTTTATTGGTCCCATGATTATGTCTGGTAGCGTGTCTGAATATGGTATAGTCCTCATGGATTTTTACAGTCGCTGGCCAGAAATCAAATGGGTGAAAACTTCTGATTCCACCTCTGTTATCAAGTTCCTGGAGTCATTATTTGCCAGGGAAGGTGTACCTGAGGAATTACTCACAGATAATGGCCCCCAATTTGTTTCCTTACAATTTGAAGAATTTTTACAGTATTTAGGTATTAAACATGTCAAAACTTCCCTTTATCATCCTAGGAGTAATGGCCTTGTTGAGCGTTTTAACAGGGTCAATAAACAAAAGGTACAATTGTCAAAAGCAAGTAACTTTAATTGCAAGGCTGAACTATTGTGGGCGGTCCGCACAACTGTCAATTCTGATGGGGCGTGGCTTAGCAACATGGCAGCATATTCCCACTTCGAAAGAGCTCTGTGCAGCGGATTATGCGTAAGGCAATCCTGAGGAATCCTGAATCCCAAAACCTGCCATAATTTGGTTTCCAGGGACCCGTGAGGCGGACAGCGGCAATCGGCTGGGAGAACTGCGGTGGTGATCCCCTAGGAGCCGAAACAAAAGTCCAGCTGCGGAGGTGCCGGCGGCGCCATCTTCGATTCAGCCTGAGGACTCGGCTGAGTCTTTCCGGGCCCAGTTTGGAGAGGACGACGGGTAGCGGCCCCAAACACGAAAGCGGAGCACCCGGTGAGCCGAGTAGAGCGGAGAGCCGGCTGGGTGGTTGACGCGGCTGGGTCTCGGGCCACCATATGGGCCCATGTCACTGCCCGTGTTCACCGAGGAGCTGAAGAGCTGTTGGGACCCCTGCGGCGGCAGCCAGGGTCTGTGGCAACCCTCCACGGAGAGAGGATCGTGCTGGGGGTAGGTGCCTGGAGGTGGGCTGATGAGAACGTGTGAGACCGTGGAGACCCCTGGGTGAGCCTGGCCGGCCCTGACCGGGCGATTGCAGCCTACACTTGCGGGAAAGAAACAGAGACGCTGCAGATTGGCAACTCAGACACACTGCGACGGCAGCGCGGTTATGTAGTGTTCCCCCCATGGAGAGAAGATCACGCTGGGGGTAGGTGCCTGACTGTGAGCTGCTGGGAGTGTGCATGATAGTGGAGACACCCGTGGGAAGTTAACTGGCCCGGATTGGGCGGCCACCGTTTGCACTTGGTGGGAAGGAACCGGGACGCTGCAGACAAGCCAAAAGGATACACCGCTGTGGAGTGGAAAGTGGAGCCCACATTGTGAGGACAGATGAGCTGATATCTGCGGTGAGAGGAACACCACCAGAGGGGCAGGGACTTGGGCCATCAGGCTTCTTTACGTGGGAGCGATCACTAGGCTGATTGCCTGGAGAGACGGGCAGAGACTTGCAAGACCGGCTGGTCCACGCCTCTTTGAATGTACCCTAGAGAGCAGCCAGGGCTAAGAGCGGAGCCCTACCAGGGACAAACTCTGGACAGAACAGATGTGAAGCGGAGAACCAATTTTGCCGCTCCCCCGATGGGAGACATCACACAGGGAGGCCTCCCACGTTGTTCGAGGAGAAATATGGGGAAAGATAAACCGGTGAAGTCACAGTCTAACAAAATATTGAATTATGCCCAACCTATCTCGCTCGCATGGCCCCGAAGAAACCAATGGGAACCAGGCAAGGGACACATGACTGCAGGAGGAAGAGACTGAGGATACACCGACATTGCTGGATGTTCTACGTGCTGTTCAGTCCACAAGAGATGACATGATTAAAAAGATTGACGCCATAGATGTCAATCTTTTGCGTTGCGACCTCAGGAAAGTCTCCGACAGAGTGACAGTCACAGAAAAAGACACTGATACGTTAAAAGAACAGGTCAAGAACCTTAGCGCCACAGTGGTGGAGCTGAAGCGCCAGGTACCTAAACTCGATGACCGAGCGGAGGATTCCAAAGGCCGGTCGCGGAGGGGGAATCTACGATTCGTGGGTTTTCCAGAAAAAGCGGAGGGTCCCGCGGTGGACCTGTTCCTGGAAAACTGGATCTCCCGAGAAATGGCTCCTAAGCAACTATCCAAGATTTTCAGTGTGGAGAGAGCGCATAGAGCACTGGCGCCCCCCCCCCCAGAGACCTGGGGCGCCCCCTCGCGCTATCATTGCAAAGCTGTTCAATTTTCGAGACCGCGGCCTCTTGCTCCAGCTCTATCGCAGCAGACGGCGATTCTTCTTTGAGGGGCATTCCATTACAGTTTATCCGGACTACACGCAACGAGTTCAGGAACAACGGAAGACCTTCGTCGCAATCAAAAGGCGGCTGCGAGACAAACTTGAAGTATAGTCTTCTGTTCCCGGCAAAGCTCAGAGTGAGGGTCGCGCCCTGTTCTTCTCGGCTGAGGAGGCAAGGGACTGGTAGACGCTAGGGCACCGGAGGGTAGGCGGCTGGTCCCTTCTACGAGCTCCGTCGAAGCGCCTTCCTCGCAATCCCCAATGAGAGGTCGCAGACAGCCTACCCGACATAAGCAACAAAAGAGAACAATGAGCTTAGGCCGCATTACGGTTGGTTGGGATGGAACATTGCAAGCTTCAGACTCGGAGGTAGTCCCAGACTCTGTAGCAACACCACCAGACATTGCGCAGGAAGACGAAAGGTCAGGCAGCGGACATGAATAGCCAGCATGAGAAATATTGCAGGCTGAACTGTACAGATAAGTGGGCCCTGTATTATGGATAAATGCTCCTGGGGCACTCAATTGCATTTTATTTTCGGGGTACCTGGGAGACGTATACTTCAAATGTAAGGGTGACTCCATAACCCTCTAGTCTCTCCTTAAGTTGTTCTCTACATATAGGTCGAGTCACCCTAGTGTATCATGGTTTTGGAAACTGATTCGCTGCCGGATCGGCGACGCCCCCATTAGAGTTTGGGTCCGCCTGGGTAGCTGGAGAGCAATCTCGCACCCTGACGTTACCAGCTCTCTTGCACAGCATTTACTTAAACATAATCGTTGATATTTTCGAAACGGCTCAACCGGGTCACGACCCTAGAGCTGTCATACAGATATTGAAGAATTGGTGGGAAAGGGGGGGGGGGTGGAGGTTGTATGGGGCGGGGTGAAATGTCTCATATAGGGATCATAGGATGCATATATGGATCTTTACTACTGCCCGGGGGAGGGAAGGAGGGATTGTTCGGTTTGATTTCTATATGTTGGTTTGTTAGTTGGGGAATTTTAGAGGTCACAATGTATTATGCCATGATGCACAGACTCCAGACTTTGCAGGAGTGGAAATGTAGGGGGTGTGATGTACATTAGATGCTTACTGCAATATCACCATGACAGTGCAGACGTTAAGGGTTCTTAGCTGGAATGTCCGAGGGCTGGCTACCCTTGAGAAACGTCATAGAATTCACGCTTTCCTGAAAAGATATAAAATAGCAATAGCAGGATTACAAGAAACGCACATATGGGGGAACTCCATAGCGAGTCTACGTAAACGCTGGAGGGGACAGATTTATGCTACCTCATATTTTGGTTTTGCAAGGGGGGCATTGGTGTGGGTTGCTCCGGGAGTACCTTTCCAGCATATTCAACATGTTCTGGATCCGGAGGGACGTTATGTTATTGTTTGGAAGGTTGGAAGGAAGGGAGATCTGTATCATTAACGTCTATGCCCCCAACCTGGATTGCCCCGACTTTTATCCTGCTGTTTTGAAAGCGGCAACTCCTTATATAGGGGCTGAGATCCTTCTTTTCGGGGACTTCAACTGTGTGTTTGATGGGAAATTAGATAGAGAACCCCCTAGGGAACACACCAAGCCCCGCATGGTGGATTCCCTCACAGGTATACTTCAGGGTATGCAGTTGAGAGATGAATGGAGAGCACGCAACCCTACTAGAAGGGAGTTCTCTTGCTTTACTCCAGTGGCTAACACCTTTTCCCGCATTGACCATTGCTGCCTCTCGGTGGGCCTTTCCGCCACGACGGACGCCATTTCCTATCTACCGCGTTATATGTCTGACCATGCTCCATTGTTGCTGACGCTGTCCAGCGGACCAGGGCGACAGTCCATTCCGCTTTGGAGACTCCGCGCAGAGGCTCTTACGGACCCTTCATACGTACAGACGATAGTGGAGGCCCTCCGACATTACTTTACTGAAAATTGGGATCCACATCCGCCAGAGCCACTGAATGGGAGGCGATGAAAGTCGTGATCAGGGGAGTCTGCATGAGGACTACCTATGGGGTCCAGCACCAACTCATTGCCGATATAGATACCTTGGAAGCACGATTACACGTTTTAGAGAGTACACTATATAAAATTCCGGCGGATATGACGGAGTGGACACGGGTTAAAGGGGTATTGCTTGAGGCCTGGTCACGATTGGAGAAACACAAATATACTACATATAGGCAACGACTGTATATGGAGGGAGATAGGTCTGGAGCGCTTTTGGCCCGACTGATCCGCACAGAAACGGAACAGGTGCCGGTGCTTCAACTCCTCAGGGAAACAGGGGAAGTGGTCTATACACAAACGGCAATACTCAACGAATTTGCAAAACATTTACGACAGACGTGCACGGCAGCCGCCCAGGCCCGGTCACAAGCAGTGCCAGACTACTTGGATGCAATAACGCTTCCCACCCATGAGGAGGCAGAGGCCGAGGCCTTGGGGGAACCACTTACTAGGGAGGAGTTACTGACGGTAATTAAGAATATGCAGTCGGCGAAATGTCCTGGCAGTGATGGCTTCCCGACGGAGTTTTACAAAACGGTTGCACCGCAGTTGGTGGACCATCTCCTTGAGGTGTTCAACGAGGCACTCGAGAAGCGGGCGCTTCCTAAAACCATGATGGAGGCTCTGGTATCCATGATTCCTAAACCAGACAGAGATCCCCTGTCCCTGGGCTCCTATCGGCCCATATCTCTTTTAAACGTAGATGAAAAAATACTTAGTGGAGTACTGGCGGCACGACTTCAACCATATATGACCTGACTGGTCCGCGAAGACCAAGCCGGATTTGTCCCTGGTCGAAACACCACGCATAATTTGCGACGTCTGGCGCATGTTTGGCATGCGCCTGACTTGCAAGACGCGGATTGGGCCCTGTGTCTATTGGACATACGACAGGCGTTCGACTCAGTCGAGTGGGGATACATCTGGGCGGTACTTACTAGGATGGGATTGTGGGACCATTATTTGAGCTGGTTGAAACTGCTGTATAATAGACCGACGGCTCGGGTCCGTCTTCGCAATCAAGTGTCTGATAGTCTGGAGCTCCAGAGGGGTACTCGGCAGGGTTGTCCCCTGTCACCGCTCCTTTTCGCTCTAGCAATGGAGCCTTTGGCAATTACGCTGCGGAGCAACATGATGAGGTGGGGTATCCAGTTGGGTCCAACAGTGCATGTCGTTTCAATGTACGCGGATGATACACTGGTATATCTCCGCCATCCCAGGGAGGCAGTTCCGGAACTCCTTCGAGAATTTGCTGCTTTTGGTGCGATTTCGGGCCTCGGCCTTAATCCAGGGAAGTCTAAGCTCTTCCCTATGGAAAGCCTGAGGGATAAAGAAGTGAGGGAGTTGCCTCATGTGGGGATGACCTGGTGTCGCGATTATTCAGAATAAGCCAAGAAGGAAGGGTTTTTCTACACTTACACTAAGGGCTCCTTACCCCCGAATGTATGATACCTTGTGTATTGGGTATAAGGCGCCACCAGCAGGCAGATGGCGCCCGTTGGACTACAAGTCCCAGAATTCCTTTAGGCGAATTGGGCGCCGCCTAGGATTTTGCCGCTATAAAGCCCCTCCCCTTCCTGGGGTCGGGACTTGACAATCTTGCCTGTTCCAGAATTTTACAAAGTGGATGGTATTCCCCGCTGGAGTTTCCTGTTCAATCGCTGTTTTCCAGCTGAAGTCTGTTGCGTCTCAAAGGGAAAACTGCCCTCAGAAGCACCGGCTGATCCTCGGAGTTGTTTTCAGCCAGCTCACACTTTCCACCGTTGCTGACCTTTCTTCTTCCCGGCAAGTTGGCAAGAGAATTCACAAGGTCAGAAGACTTTTGTTTTCGCAAGCGCCAGGATATTTCAGGTATTTAGCCTCCATCGGAAGGGAAGCGCAGGAGCGCTCCTTTCACACCTGCAAACAGTTTATTTGTTGTTTCATTTTCCATGCTTACTCCTCTTGTTGAGCTTTCTGCCTTCAAACCACGCTGTGTTTGTTAACAGCGATTTTGTGCGCATTGCTCTGTTGTACTGAAACCGAGCTTGTGGCTAATGCGTGTAAACTTAACTCTCTACCCACTACACTGTGCTACTAACAGTGTCCTCGTGCTTGGTACTGCTATTATCCGTTCTCTAAATGCATCATTTCCGTGACTTTGGTATTGCTTGTCCTTAACCCTTTGGTTCCTGAGCATTTTTGAATCCTGGTATTCCTGGTTCAGGGTTCCATCTGTGTGGTTCCGATGGAAATGTAAATATTTGGACCCTTCTTTTCTGAGTATTGCTGCTGGTTACCTTGTGAGTATCTGAATATAAGTACATCCTATTGTTTTGGTATGAATGTCATTCCCTTAGCTACTTCTCACTACCCCTCTCTGTTCTTTCCTCTTCAGCATATCTGTGAGGGTGACTTCTGAAGATATACCCAGCCATAGACCAGACGTAAGGTGTAGACGATATCAGCACAGCAGCAGAGTTTATTATTTTATCCCTTTTCCCTATTCCGTGGGGTACTTCCTTACATAGCAGTGTATCTTTCCTCTGTGTGAGGTAGCACTCAGGGGGTGGGGAGACTTCTCTACATTCCGTCGTCCCCGCTGGTGGTACTAAAGGTTAGTGGCACTACTTGTTTTGGCGCTGCTGACACATCCTGACAGTCCTGACAGATTGTCAAGCCCAAGACTATAGCCTAGCCTGGACGATGGATACTAATGCCGTTTTGACCTCCCTTTTGGAGAACCTATCGCCTCTTCAACAGGAAGTACAAACTTCCCGATCAGAAAACCAGGAATTGAGGAAGGAAATGGGCACGTTACGCAGGGAAGTAGCAGGCCTAACTAGGAAAAGTAAACCCGAAAGTACAGGGGCAGGAGCCTACATCAAAGATTGGACTCTTCCTCCTCCAATACATACCAATCATCCACCCCCTCTAGGAAAGACGCAGGGAACAGGGTTCTTTTCTGCCCCACAAGCAGCCACTCATTCTTCTGAGTCTATTCCCACGATCCATGTATTACAAAATACAGGGATTCCCTTGGCCCCTCCTGAACGCTTTTTTGGGGATCCAAAGAAGTTTGAAACATTTCTGAACCAATGTAGGTTACACTTCTTGTGTAAACCTGCGGTTTTTCAAGATGAACCGGCCAAAACAGCTTTCATGATGTCGTACATGGGGGGCAACGCTGCTTGTTGGACTATACCGTTGATGGAGCGAAATGACCCCGTGCTACACAACTTCACAAATTTTTGTTTGGAGATGAGAAAGTTATTTGACCGTAAATCCTACATGATCACTCTAGATCGGGAGCTCATAACCCTTAAACAAGGATCTCAGGATTTACTGACTTATATAACCACGTTTAACCGTCTTGTTGTGGAAACTGACTGGCCCCAAGAAAAACGCACCACTCTGTTTTACCAGGGACTGCGCGGAGAACTAAAAGACGTCCTGTCTCAAGTGGTGCAACTGCCCCAGACTTGTGAAGAGATGATAGATCTCACGGTGCAACTGGACCACCGATTACAAGAAAGAAAAGGGGACAGAACCCGAGGAGAGAACCGTTTCTTTGTTCCCAGGTCAAAACCCGTAACTGAAGAACATACTAAAGGAACCGAACCCATGCAGATCGGCGGCATTCGAGGACCCCTCACAATGGAGGAAAGAGAAAAAAGACGGAATCTGAAATTATGTCTTTATTGTGGGAAGAGTGGACACTTCATCAAGGAGTGCCGCGCCAGAACTAAGTTTCCGGTAAAACCAAATACTCAACAGACACAAGCTGCGTTACTTCAGCAATCTGAGAGGATTGATGTGGCGGAAAACTGAAGAGCCTGAGCCAGGATGAGATCTCTGGTTCGGGTGGTGAACAAGAAAGGATCTCTTCAGTAATAGCCAACACCATACAATCATCAGTGGCGCATTTGAAAGTATGCATTATTTTATGGATTACCGAAGAAACACCACTAAAAATGTCTGCCTTGCTGGACTCAGGAGCAGCTGGGAATTTTATAGACCAAAAGTACGCTCAAAACATTGGGGTACCGTGTGAAAAAAAAATGTCCCCTGAACCTGTGAAAGCCGTGGATGGGACGGCACGGACGTCAGGACCAGTAAGATACCATACTATTCCCATAACAATGCAATTCGGGACTGACCACTTTGAGACCATTCAGTTTGACCTCATAGATGCCCCACACTTCCGTCTTATCTTAGGGATGCCATGGTTGACGCTACATGATCCTGTCATTCGATGGGCAGCTCGCACCGTTACCTTGAATTCCGAATATTGCAGAGAGCTTTGCATCAAACAATACATTCACCAGAAAAATAATTGCGATACTCAGGCAGGTCTCTTGGCCTCTGGGTGCGAAGACACCCAGTATTGCTGTTCCACTACATTGCCTAACGTCTATGAGGAATATCAACCCGTATTGGATAAACAGAAGGCTACCCAATTACCACCTCATCGGACATACGACTGTCGCATAGATTTGATGCCTGGAGCAGCTATTCCCTGTAGCAGAGTGTATGCCCTTACCGAACCAGAAACTCAATATTTAAAGAATTATCTGGACGAGAACCTTGCCTCTGGTTTCATCCGGCACTCCTCGTCTCCAGCCTCATCCCCTCTCTTCTTCATTCCGAAAAAGGATTATGACGATCTTAGGACCTGTATCGATTACAGAGCGATCAACAGGATCACTATCAAAAATCGATACCCCCTACCACTCATACCTGTGCTTCTGGACCAGCTCAAAGGTGCGCGAATCTTCACAAAATTGGATTTACGGGGTGCCTACCATTTGGTGAGGGTAAAAGCCGGCGACGAATGGAAGACAGCTTTCCGAACCAAATTTGGACTATACGAGTATCAAGTGATGCCCTTTGGGCTATGTAACGCCCCAGCTGCCTTCCAGTATTTTATGGATGAAGTACTTCGGGGGTTGTTAGAAACATTCTGTATTGTCTACATTGATGATATTCTTATCTATTCATCAACACCCCAAGAACATGTTGCCCATGTGAAGACGGTCCTGGATAGACTTCGACAACATTCATTATTTGCAAAACTGGAGAAGTGCCTTTTCCATGTTGAATAAGTCGCTTTTTTGGGTTACGTTATCAACGCTCAGGGGTTCCAGATGGATATGGGCAAAGTAGAAGCAATTACACAGTGGAAAGCTCCTCATCATGTTAAATCTGTACAGAGCTTCCTGGGTTTTGCTAACTTTTACCGGCGTTTCATCAAGGATTTCTCAAAGATCATACACCCTATATCCAGTTTGCTGAGAAAAAACACTCCCTTTGTATGGAGCAAAGAAGCAGACCACTCGTTCCAAACACTAAAAAGACGATTCACTCAGGCTCCTATCTTGCGGCATCCTGACTCTCAAGTATCCTTTGTTGTAGAAACAGATGCCTCTCAGTACGCCATAGGGGGGAGTGTTATCACAAAGACATCCAGACACAGGACAGCTACTTCCCGTGGCTTACTTCTCAAAGAAACTCACCCCCTGTGAAGTAAACTATTCCATCACCGACAAAGAACTGTTAGCCATAAAAAGAGCCTGTGAGAAAAGGAGGCATTACTTATTAGGAGCACATCACACAGTCAAAATATATACAGACCATCGCAATCTGCTGTTTTTAAAAACCGCCAGAGCCCTAACACCACGTCAACTACGGTGGTCCCTCTTTTTCTCTGATTTTAATTTCATTATCAAGTATCGACCAGGTCCTCAAAACGGTAAAGCAGATGCCCTTTCTCGTATTGAAGAACCCGAAAAAAGTACACAGGATGATATTCCTGAACCACCCTCAATCCTCCCTGAAGCAGCATTTCAATGTAAAACACTTGCATTGATTACATCACAAGACTTCTTGGAGGACTTAAAGGTGTCCTTAGCAGATGTGGATGTTCAGGCTTGGAAACAAGGAGACCCAGAACATCGAACAGAAACCGGGAATGTGTTATATCACTATCACGCTTTATATATTCCTGATGCTGTCCTGCAACTACGAGCACTGGCGTGGGCACATGATTCAACGTTAGGAGGCCATTTGGGGGAATACAAAACCATTTCCTGCATAGAACGCTCCTTCTGGTGGCCCACGTTACGAAAAGATACCAGAGAATACCTAAAGAATTGTGCCATATGTGCACAAGGGAAATCCAGTCATTCGAAACCTGCAGGACTACTACGTCCATTACCCCATTCCTCCTCGGCCTTGGCACACTGTGTCTATGGATTTTATTGTAGAAATGCCTCCTTGTGAAGGGTACACCACCATCCTGGTTGTCGTAGACCACTTAACTAAGATGGGACACTTCATCCCATTAAAACATCTGCCCACCTCTTCTGAGTTGGCCATCGTTTTTCTCCAGCATGTAGTCAGAGCTCACGGAATTCCAAATGTTATCATCACAGACCATGGAACTCAGTTCACTTCTCGTTTTTGGAAGGCCTTATGCGAAATCATGAGAGTAGAAGCTAGGTTGTCTACCAGTTACCATCCTCAGACAGATGGAAAGACAGAACGTCTCAACCAACACATTGGAACAATACCTTCGCTGCTTCACCTTGCAGAATATCACGGATTGGTACACATTACTTTGGATGGCAGAATTTGCCTACAACAATGCGGAACATTCAACTCTAGGTTGCTCCCCTTTCTTCTGCCTCACTGGACATCACCCGAACATGCTTCCTTTCAAATGGCCAATAGTCTCCAACCATCCTTCTATACATGAACACCATGCCCATCTCAGAGCAGTGTTAATTGATGCCAAGCAGCATTTAGCCGCAGCGCAAGAAAATCAGAAGCTTTTCGCTGACAGAAAGAGGACCCCAGAACCTGTATACAAAGTGGGAGATAAGGTGTAGCTGGCCACTAAGAATCTACAGCTCAAGGGAGTAGACAAATTGAAACCCAAGTACATAGGCTCCTATAGTGTTGAGGAAGTGATTAATCCTGTGGCCATGAAAGTATCCTTACCCCGCTCATGGCGTATACACCCTGTCTTTCATGTCTCACTACTCCATCCCTGTCCTATGAGCACGAGGTTACAAGAAAGACCTTTACCCTTGGAGATAGATGGTCAGGAAGAATACGAAGTGCAGGAGATCATAGATTCTCGATTGGTGAGGGGACGAGTGCAGTATCTGGTGGATTGGAAAGGTTATGGGGTTGAGGATAGAACCTGGGAACCATTGCACAACCTCCATTGCCCTCTTCTTTTAGAACGCTTTCACACCCAGCATCCGGGCAAACCAGGACGACCGCCGAGACGGCGGTCCTCGGGAGGGGGTTCTGTCGCGATTATTCAGAATAAGCCAAGAAGGAAGGGTTTTTCTACACCTACACTAAGGGCTCCTTACCCCCGAATGTACGATACCTTGTGTATTGGGTATAAGGCGCCACCAGCAGGCAGATGGCGCCCGTTGGACTACAAGTCCCAGAATTCCTTTAGGCGAATTGGGCGCCGCCTAGGATTTCGCCGCTATAAAGCCCCTCCCCTTCCTGGGGTCAGGGCTTGACAATCTTGCCTGTTCCAGAATTCTACAAAGCGGATGGTATTCCCCGCTGGAGTTTCCTGTTCAATCGCTGTTTTCCAGCTGAAGTCTATTGCGTCTCAAAGGGAAAACTGCTATCAGAAGCACCGGCTGTTCCTCCGAGGTGTTTTCGACCAAGCTGCCCTCAGAAGCCCGGCTTTTCCTCTGAGTTGTTTTCAGCCAGCTCACACTTTCCACCGTTGCTGACCTTTCTTCTTCCCGGCAAGTTGGCAAGAGAATTCACAAGGTCAGAAGACTTGTTTTCGCAAGCGCCAGGATATTTCAGGTATTTAGCCTCCATCGGAAGGGAAGCGCAGGAGCGCTCCTTTCACACCTGCAAACAGTTTATTTGTGGTTTCATTTTCCACGCTTACTCCTCTTGTTCAGCTTTCTGCCTTCAAACCACGCTGTGTTTGTTAACAGCGATTTTGTGCGCATTGCTCTGTTGTACTGAAACCGAGCTTGTTGCTAATGCTTGTAAACTTAACTCTCTACCCACTACACTGTGCTACTAACAGTGTCCTCGTGCTTGGTACTGCTATTATCCGTTCTCTAAATGCATCATTTCCGTGACTTTGGTATTGCTTGTCCTTAACCCTTTGGTTCCTGCACATTTTTGAATCCTGGTATTCCTGGTTCAGGGTTCCATCTGTGTGGTTCCGATGGAAATGGAAATATTTGGACCCTTCTTTTCTGAGTATTGCTGCTGGTTACCTTGCGAGTATCTGAATATAAGCGCATCGTATTGTTTTGGTATGAATGTCATTCCCTTAGCTACTTCTCACTACCCCTCTCTGTTCTTTCCTCTGCAGCTTATCTGTGAGGGTGACTTCTGAAGATATACCCAGCCATAGACCAGACGTAAGGTGTAGACGATACCAGCACAGCAGCAGAGTTTATTATTTTATCCCTTTTCCCTATTCCCTGGGGTACTTCCCTTCCTTACATAGCAGTGTATCTTTACTCTGTGTGGGGTAGCGCTCAGGGGGTGGGGAGACTTCTCTACATTCCGTCGTCCCCGCTGGTGGTACTAAAGGTTAGTGGCACTACTTGTTTTGGCGCTGCTGACACATCCTGACAGTCCTGACACCTGGGTCACGAGGAGGTATTTAGGGGTCCGGCTGATACATACGCAGGACGCTTATTTGGAACATAACATGGGGAAATGTGTGGAGGGTATCCGCAAATCTGTGGGGTTCTGGCGTGATCTGCCCTTATCCCTGATGGGGCGCGTTGCCCTAATAAAAATGGTGGTCCTTCCTAGATGCTTGTACATAATGCAGAACTCGCACTATCGTATACCACGGGCGTATTTCCTCCAGCTGGATCGTTTGGTAGTTGATCTACTGTGGGAGAATAAAAGAAAAAGAGTAAAGTTGACCACAATGCAGAGAACGTGGGAACGAGGAGGACTGGAGGTTCCTAGGTTGGATTTCTATTATATGGCAACACAGCTCCAACATGCTGTACAATGGTTTGATGAGAACAACAACTGGGGAAAACAGCTGTTGTTGAGTACTCATCGAGGGATTCCTCTTCCGGATCTCCTTATGATGGGATCGCGGGTGCCAGAACAGCTCCCGTATATCATTAGACATGTGGCCTATATTTGGGAAATCGGCAGTCAAGGTAGCAGTACGTAAAGCGCCTTATGCCCCTGAAGCCCCACTGTGGGCAGAAGTCCCGTTTGGGCAAATAAGTCAAACTATGTCAATTGCAAAGTGTGTGGAGGGCGGTTGTCGGCTGATGGGGGACTTGTATATGGGACAGCGGTTTATAACCAGAGAGGAAACAGAATCCGCATTTGCTTTGGGTAGAGGTCAGTACCTACAGTACGCGAAGATCTCGGCGGTAGCACGAGATATATGGCCGATGTTCCCGGAGGAACCGCCTATTGCCGCCACCCTTCAGGCCCTTGTGACCCTGGCTGGAGGCTGTCGACTGGTATCCCATATTTATAGGGCACTAAGAAAGGACCTCGAGGTATGCCCGATTCCGGTTCAAGCCAAGTGGGATGCGGTATTAGAAGAGCCCTTAACTGACTCCGAATGGAAAAGGGTATATGAAGGAGTTAAACAGATTAGCTCCAATACCAGATTCAGGCAAACCTATCTGACCCCGCAACTGCTCCACAAAATATACCCGGACCGCTATGCTTGCTGCCCCAAGTGCGGATATAATGAAGCCCCATTCTTGCACATGTTATGGGAATGCCCGAAGCTCCGACCCTTTTGGGGCGCAGCACTGGAGCGCTTAAGACAAGTAACAGGATGGACGCTACCCCAATCCATTAGGGAAATACTTTTAGGCCTTCTTCCCAGCCCTAAGGGGAAGAAACTTACCCGTAGATTTCTCCAACTGGGACTGGTGCTGGCCAAGAGAAGGGTGGCGATTAGTTGGATGGGCTCCCGACCCCCCAAGGTGGACAGCTTGGCTAAGGATCTACGGGAATGGGCAACAGCGGAATTAATTAGAATGAAGAGAGTCAGGAGAGATGAAAAGTTAGAAGAGGATGCTAGAGCCTGGTATATGTTGATCTCAGAGATCCCGGGGGGGAGGCCCCCCGACACGCAGGGGTCAGGGGACGCAAACTGACCAAGTTATACCTGAAGTGGAGGTGCAGCAATGAGATGCTATTCCGCTGGAAACCGGATAATCACCCTGAAATTAGAAGTAGTTGGATGAAGTGGTACATGGCAGGCACAGTGAATTTACGAGTGAGTGACCAGGGGGGCGGTGGCGCATTTGTAGAGTTTTATCTGTTAAAGTTTATTTATTGAGAATCTTTAATCCAAAGCACTGCAACAAGCATTAGTGCAGATAGCCGCTGTACATGTACTCCTTCTAGACAGGAAGGTATTGTTTCTTTCACAATTATTTCTCTTCTTTTCCTTGAATACGATTTTATGGCATATGTGGAAACTGCTGAGACTACACTGTGTGGCTACTCTGCAAGACTGCACTGTACTGGCAATACTGACATAATTGTATTGTTGTAATGTGTTTGGATGATTTAAACCCTCAATAAAAAAAATTTAAACCTGTCAATTCCGATACCGGTGTGTTCCCATTTGTACTGCTAAGAGGGCGTGTTCCCACCTCCAAGCTGTTGAGGGGATGGATGGGTGGTGGTGGGTTCAGGTTGCCCAGGAAGAAAATTGAGAAGGTTGGCAAAAGGCGAGTTGAAGCACGATACAAATACGATCATACAAGGGTTGGGTTGAGTCCTAGACAGTTGAATGTCAATGTGGGGGACATGGTAAGAGTGAAGTGCTCCAGGATCTTACCCAAAGGAGAATCCAAGTTCTCAGTTTTGAAAAAAGTTATGAAGGTCAACAAAGGCGCTGTCAAATTAGATGATGGTAAGTGGTGGAATAAAGGGTTGTGTCAAAGACGGGTCCGGTTGTTCTATCCAAAGAACCAAGTTATGGGGAGATCCTAAAAAAAACAATGTTACGACTCGTCCCTGGTCTTCTAGGTCCATTAGATTTCCTTCTAAGTTCCGGGACTATGTTGTGTGATGCCTGTGCCATTTCCCTTTATCCATGTTATTATTTCCGTTTGTTTAATTTATTTTAGACCTAGAACATGTTATTTGTTTTTGTACATCCTCATATGTATTTTTTAGTGTAAAGGAGAGAGATTTGTTGGGTTCTCCTATTCTCTGGACGCTTGGAATGCCCGGGCGTCAGGAGAATAGAAAGAACTTAGCGGAGCCGGGTTCGGGCAGAGACGGTTGGGAGGAGGTGCGGAGAGGAGCTGAAATTGTCCTGTTGACTTAGAGCAATAAATTACTTTTTCTTACCTCCGTCTACACGTCCTTACAAGACGTAATTTGGTACTAACCAGCAGAAAATAGTTTCAGCCACTTATGCTCCAAATCCCAAGAACAAGTTAAAAAGAAAATTGAAATTGCTGTTCAAAAAGTTAAAAAACACCTGCCATTCTCCAAATACTTTATTGAGATCTACACTCGGCCTAGGTTGGCACCATGGATCTTCTCATGGCACTTACAAACATGATTAAGATCAACCTGCTCTGAATGTCCTCTTCAAAACTGTATCTTGTGAATGCTCTTCCAAAACATTAGCACTAAGTAAATGGTGAAAAGAGAACACTGCAGGGAATACATTGTTTGTCCCAGGAATAGAGAAAACGCGACCTATTATTATGAGAAGAGAATATAAGAAAAGGGTGTGAAAGTCATGAACAGCACAACGGTTCAGTGTTCAAGGAATGCAAAAAGCTATAAGCAGAACAATATCAAAGAAAGTGACAAACGCATGGGTTGCTAAACTACTACAGCATACCATGAATGATGCCAGTCCACTATCACTAAACAGGATATGAAATGAAGTGTCAACAAAACAGTGGCCAGGGAGAAAGATACTCTGTATTAACGTGTGAATAAGTACATTTTATTAACAAACACTAGCAAACTCAATAGCCCTAGCAAGCCAGTCACAAAGCAATTTTTTTAATTGCAAGCACATGACAAGCAAAAATGACAAGAAAATATGGAGCCACCTAAACGTGGCAGCCATATTCTTACAATAAAACATTTAAACTAAAAATTACACAGTGATAATGTATTGCAGGTGAAGTGCAAAACATTATTATGGTCTCTCTAAAGCAGTGATGCTACTCTAAAACTACCACCCATCACTGTAAGGTACACTCCTCTTATTTGCAAAACATATAATGCAACAGGATTCCTAGAATACACCAAACCAAAAGTGATTAGCCACTGATTAATATAATTCTGTATCAATGATATCAGAGCTACCATGAAACGCCTGCACAACAATCATGTTTATGTAGAGCATTTCATAGGATACATATCTCCCAGTTTTTTTTATTTATAAAACATACACTCACTCTAGGGAACATTTTGGCTTTAGAAAAATACCTCTGCCAAAGCTAAAACTGATAGCAAAAAGAAGGGGACTGCTAAAACAGGTAAAAGGAATCTGTGAACACACAAAAGGTGATGGGAAGAACGCTTGCAATCAGTCTAACCACTGGTATGGGGTAGCATTCCAACCCATTGTTCTTTTGCCCACAAGGTCACCTATGATCAGACCCAGCCATGTGCAAATCAGCCTTGGTCCTGCTCCAACAGGAACAGTCTAGCCCGAACTGCCATGTCATGTCCACTGTGAACCAGAACACAAACAACCTAAGACAGGTTTTGCCCTGATTGCCCCAATCAGTCAGTCAAGTCAAGTGCAGCCTGGTTCCAGTGGCACAGTGAGCAAGAGAGACACGTCTGGGCATACGTTGCCATGTGGGTGTTACATAAAACACACAAAAGGAGATGGGAGAAATGCTTGCAATTTGGCTAACCACTGGCTATCGCTCGCGGTAGCATTCCTACCCATCATTCTTTTCCCCAGCAAGCCACCTCAGACCAGACCCAGCCATATGCAAATCAACCCTGGTCCCACTCCAATAGCAACAGTTCAGCCCAAAAGTCTTCTCCGAACCGCAACACAAGCAACCCAGACTGGTTTCACCCTGATTGGGGCATGTCAGTCGAGTGCAGCTGGTTCCTGTGGCACAGTGAGCAAGGGGCTCTGTAGCCAACGCGGTGCCATTAATTTGGATTGCTTAAATACATTCTCAAAAAAATCCAGTTGGAATACAAACATGATTTCTTGACATCCGAGTCAGCTTTAACTGGTGTGCAAATAGTCTTTTCATTTTGCATTAATATTCATTATCTGGGTTGTATGGAGACCTCCCAATAAGCAATCACTTCATCTGAAGCATAGATATGGGACAGTGCCAGCCTTTTGGGTCATCTCAAGACATTATTATAAAGTAATAGCAAACCAAGTTGACAGAACAAAAAGGTCTTGCCTTTATGGTCACGAAACAATTCAGCATCTGCCGGAGTTTTATATGCTTCAGATGCATCACTATCTCACATGCAAAAAATTCTGATCTTTCTAGTTTTACATTCTCAGATTACATGCTACCTCAAAAGCCTCCTCCAACAATATTCCTAAAACCCTGCAAGAAAAACTGACTGACTTAAAAGTTTCAATTGTTCCCCCTCCTTCATTTCTTTTGAACGACACTCTCTTAAATTTAAATCTGTATTAATAAACATAACCCCACCTTCTTTGTTGCTTCAACCTAACAATACCTTATCTCTTCTAGCCTACCTATTCATCCCACCATTGTCTTGGACTCTTTATCCCCCACTAATGATCATACCCAACTACTATTAATTGAATCTACCACAAAGAAACTGGAGTACATGCATTAAATGGTTTCCTTGCTAACACAAAGCTAATTCCAATCACCAACATTAACCACCAGACGTAACAGCTAACTTTGGGTGTCACAGCAGCGTGCTACTCACCGTAAGGTAATGCAACACCTTGCCATAGGTAGTAAGTGCTATATAAATGGAGTGAGAAGTTGAATTAGTAGGCTATTCGATAAATCGGAGGGGGGCAGATGGTGGAATGATATTCATACGCAAGTCTGAACGGAAGGAGGAGTAGCAGTAAGGAGAAATCATAATAAAGGAGTCTGTCTCATCGTTTGTCCTGAAAGCGTGTTGTGAAAATAGGTATCAAGTTACTTATCTACTGTGGATACTGTAAGTGTTCGATCAACATTTAGTGCAACAAAATGTGGCGAAACGTGGTTTTCCTTGGCATCTGCTTAAAGATACTTCAACATCAATACTATTTTGTGTGTTCAAATTGAGACTCTACTTCCAGTGTCTAATTCCACGTGCTTTTAATGACGTTTCAGTTAATGTTTACTATACAAATGCCCACGTCCTAATGTTCCACAGTGCTGGGCTATGGGCTATAATCCCAGAAACTCCTGTACCTCTCAAACGGCTGACAGTGGAGGATACAATCCTAGTCAATGGAGATGCATAGCCTCCAGGACGGTGATGCTGCTTGCTAAGAGACTGCCACCCTCCAACCGAGGGTTAGTTAAGAAATATTATGAATAACACGTTATTTAGATAAAATATCCTGTTGGACCGCTGGACAGTAAAATATCCGGGGGCCCTAAGTGATCCAGGACAAGCCAGCCCTCACCGCGGCCTACAAAGCCACGATCTAGATTAGCGAGGGTGCGCAGAGAGCCTATATAGCCAATTATATCCCACACCTCACAACACTTACCGCGAAGCGCTCGCTTCTCAGGCTGTGCAGGGGAACTCAGACACGTAAGCAACTGGCGACTTCTTCCCGCGGAAGAGCCCGGTACGGCCCGGGGCCAGAGGACCGCCGCGCTACACCCCCAAGCTCGCGACGACTACGGGTGATGATGAAAGACGGCACGTAATGCGGGGAAAACGGCGCAGACAGAAGCTTAAGGAATACATAGATACGCAAACAGCGTTGAAATAGAATTGGACCAAACTATAAAATGTAAGCACGACGGAAGTAGTGCTGCGAGAGGGAGAATACCATTCCCAACGTACATAGCATTGAAGGTGTCAAGGCAGGTACAACGACGGTTTAGGACTCCCGGTGTTGTAGACCAAGAGATCCGTAAAGAGAGCAATCGCTAGTGAAGGTACGAATGGATATGGAAGAAAGACTTTCATACACAGCCTTAGAGGCCATCTTGGAATTGGGTGACACGCCCACTCCCACAGAGCTAACGATGGGATTTGTGTCTCTCGCTGTCAGATTTGTCAGATCACACCCCCTTAGTCTTGCTGTAGGAGTAAATTCAAGATAACTACATTGTGCTATCGCAGCTCTTGAGAAAAATATTTATTTTCAAAACCTACTGCAGGGTGCAGGCCTATGAAGTGGGGAAAGTGTAAAGATGCTGGATCCGAAATAAACACGAAATACAATGAAGCGCTTGGTATGGAGATGAGGTTTATTCCATGTGAACAGGTCGGAGTCAATCTTAAAATGCCCAACGGCATCACCGTCCTCATCTCCCCAAACCACCATACATTTGAAAAATGCCACAAGGCAATGAACGCATTGACACACGGCACAGAGCGAGACAATCACGAGCTGTGACGAGAATCACACTCGTGACAGCCACGCTCCGAGCACCCAACACACCTCCCCCCTTTAAAAAAACAAGAAAAAGAAAGCATCATATAATAAAATGTAAAATTTAGCCGAAAGAAAAAAAAAAAAAAACAACAAGTAAACACATTACTTCATAATGAAATCTTTGAATCTGGCAGGAAGGCGATGATCACGCATGACTCTGGTGGAGACAAATTCGTGGTTTGTTAGGGCAAGATTGTGTTTCCTGAGCTCATCACTGGGCCCGACATCAAGAAACACATTACTATTGGAATCTTCATGTGTAGTTACCGCACCCTTAAACAAAGATATCCTGTTGAGATTCCAAACACTCCCACCTTCAACCCTGACAGCATTTCTAAAAGTTTCTATAACCCTTTTTGGAGCCGACCAAATGGGAGAACCCTTACAAACTCCTTCCTTTTTTTTTTATGCGTATGAGATCACCAATAACCACTCTTTGTTTACTCACGCTGCCTAGTTTACTCTCCAAGAGTTCTTTCATTCTTTTTTGTAATCTTCAACCCTGTTACGAATCAAATCATAATCTACACAAGACAAATTTTGGTTTTCACCCATATTTTTTTTTAACCACCAAGGGACTAATTTGGTGCTTGGTTTACGTCCTCTTAAAAGTTCAAAAGGACTAACTAATGTAACAGAATTGGGTGAAGTCCTGTAAGCCAATAGCATAGATTGTAGGGCGTTGCGCCAATTTAACTCTCCCTTAACTGATAACTGAATAGCCTCCTTCACAACACGATTAAAGCGCTCCACTTGACCATTGGCTTCCGGATGGAAAACAGCTATCTTCCTATGGGTAATACCCCACTTCTCAAAAAACAAACCCATTTCTTTACTCACAAACTGAGGTCCATTATCCGTAACAATTTCTTGGGGAATACCCTCTCTGCAAAAAACATCGTCAAGAAATTCTATGACACTGCGTGAAGTTACCTCTTTGACCATTATGACCTCTGGCCATTTCGAGTAGTAGTCTATCAAAACAATACTGAAACTCTCTTGTTTGGGTAGAACACGAAAAGGACCAATGATGCTAACCCTAATTTTACCCATGGACCAGAAGGAAAATCCACCGGATGGGGTTCAGCTCGCATCACAACCGCTGATTTGTCACTATTTGCACATTTGTAACAAGTGCGCACAAAATGTTCAACAGACAAATCAATGCCAGGCCACCAAAAAGTTTCTCTGATGCGTCTCCTGGTGAAAGAAATACCCAAATGCCCTTCATGAGCAATTTCCACAATCTTGGTTCTTAAAGCAAAAGGTGGTATAACTTTGTCACCTCTCATAATGAGACCATTTTCAATAGCCAACTCATCTTGAATCTTCGCCACGGTGAACCCATGTGGTTCCTTCGGAAAAAGCTGTCTGGACCAACTGGGCTACCCCACTGGTACTCCCTAGCTGTCCGCGGCCAGGACCAGGCCCTAGGCCATCCAGATGCCACTGGTCCTTACCCATTCACAGAGTGGGGGTAGTAACCCCTGGCACATAGTAGCCATTCTCCACTCTTCCCCTCATCAGGGCAGGTCTAGACTGCCACTGATCCTCCAGCCTAGGGTCTGCACCCTCAGGCGGACCAGAAGTCACGGGTGAGGCTCTCCTCCCCTACCTCTTCTTCTAGGGCTCCGCACTCTCCTCTTTGGAGAGGCACCCTCAGAACACAACTCTCCCACCAGTTCAGGACCTCTCTCCAAAAACTGGTCTCCCAACCTAGGGTCTAAACCCTCAGGTTGCACCGGGGTCAGAGGCGAGGACTCCCCCTCTGCACCCCCTTCCAGAGTTCTGCACCCTCCCAACTGGAGCGGTACCCCTGGAAGATGAACCGGTCAGGACACTGATTACAGATGTCCCTTCCTCCAGATCAGGCGGATCCCGAACCTGGCCTCCCAACCTTGGGGCTGAACCCCACGGCTGAGCATCTGCCTGGCACACCAGGACTTCCGGGCGCACACAGCAGCCCCCCGAGGGTAACACATGCCTCATGTGTTGCGTGACAGTCTGCGTGGCGCAGACCTCCCGACCCCTGTCCATCTGACAGTGCGCAGAGATCCCCCACGACAGAAGTGGTGTCACCATGGTCACTTCTAGGAGACTCAGCCCTTCTGGCTGGCCCCTGACCCACTGGTTCTTCCACTGGGGAACACATCCCCCTCTCACCCCTCAATCCGGACTTCTGTACCCTCCCAACTGGAGCGGCACTGCCAGACACCAGAACCACTGGAGCTCTATTTACAGACGCTCCAGGTTCTCCAGACACTAGGAGATCCTCCTCAAATGGACTAACAGGACAGCCTAGGCTCCCAACCTGGTGTTCCCTGAAGAAACCATCCAGGTTCTGAGACTGGGTTTCGGGCACCTGGGGACACTCAGTCCCACTCTCACTCCTACTCCACTGAGACAGGACGTGACCCCTACACCCCTCCCACTACACTGGGACCTAGCTGGGCTACACTGAACCTCTTCCCCAATACAGGACGGGAAGATACCTGAGCCACTACTTTTGGGATCACTCCCCAATGCCTCTTCAGAACCTCGGGCCACCACCCAGAGGTCTGCTTCCAATGCAAGATCCCATGGATCAGGGTGCTCACACTCCAACAGGTGTTGGCGCAACCCTGGAAAACAACAACTGAGCAGGTGCTCTTTAATAACCAGATTGAACAGTCCTTCAAAATCCTGTTCCGTGGTACACCTTACCCAGTCAATCAGTGCATCATGACAGTCATCCACAAACCTCTCCCAAGACTGGTGAGACAGTTTCCTACTGTCCCTGAACTTCAACCTGTACTCCTCTTCTCGGGAACAAGGTACCATACTTTGGGAACTGGGAATGGGACTTCCTGCACTGGACTCCATATTGCTGCCACCACTGGATCCCACCCTTACTGGTGAATCCAGACAACTAAAACTACACTCAGAGGACGTACCAAGAGCTAATTTCTCCTTGGTGAAGGCACTCTCAGCCTCCGCCATCCTCTCCTGTGCTAGGACCCTCTCGGTCTCTAGCTTTTTCTCCTCCACACTCAGCTGCGCTATCTCCTTGGTATGCTCTAACCTGAGCTTCTCCAAAGCCAGCTGATGCTCCCTTTCTTCCCTCCTATCCACCCACTCCTCTGGGGACAGGAAAAGGGATGGGGCACTGCCCCCGACACTGGACCCAGCAAGGGACTCCCTATCTACTGGCGTCGCTGTCCTGTCACTTTATTCCTCCTCTTCAGACTCCTCAGGGCTCCCCTCAGACCCACCACCCTCTTGGAGTGCGGCCAGGGCCCTCTTCTCCTCATTGCGCTCACAGTCCCATTCATCCTTTTGCCATTGGATCAGGTTGTCCCTCAGTTTTGACTGGGTGTCTGACCCACTCACTGCTATGTCTCTCTCCTTACAGAAGTCCACCAACTCCCACATGCTGTATCTAAACAGACCACAAAAATTAAAAGCAGACTCCATTTTGGCAGGACGCTCAGGGACACGTGCAACACAGGAGACCTAGGTGTCTGAGCTGAAGCAAGAGTATACACTTTACAAATGACACTTTTAGGAGAAGAATTAAATAACTAAAACTCCAGAAACAATAATCCCCAAACACGTGATTATCTAAATGCAGAGTTTTGTAGTGCAGCCAGCCGTCGCTGCGGTACTGCGCAAACGCAAGTCCTATCCTCACCGCTGACAACCAATGTTAGAAATGGGATCTCTGGTTGGCTAAGGCTTGCGCCAAAGCCAGGCAGAGACCACCACTCTAGTCAGGGCGAGGGAGTTACACGCCGACGATAACCCCTGCTCACCCCCTTGGTAGCTTGGCACGAGCAGTCAGGCTTATCCCGGAGGCAATGTGTAAAGCGTTTGCGCAGCACACTCACACAGCAGCAACACACTAGGCACACCACAAAAGGAACTCCACACAAGGTTATATAAAAAATAGCCTTTGTATTATCATAAATACCTTAGAAACATAATCACATAATATACAGTGTGCCAACTGGCACAAGGCAATATTCACAGGGGAATTATATACAGGACCAGGCCAATCGGGCCACAGTCAGAACCATCAGATCAGGTAAGTAAATGCACATAATAAATGTAGCGCACAACCAGTAATTACTGGTACAGGTAGGAACTTAGCACGAGATCCTGTAACATACAAGATGGGACACCTACATCACATTAGGCGTAAATCACATGAGGCAATAGGCCTCGTAAGCATAAACACAGTGTGCCCCAATCGGGGGCACAACGCACTGACACTGGCCCCAGGCCAACTGGCCTCTCACCGGGGCTCAAATGCCCTATGTCCCCAGAGTCAGGGCGCTGCCTAGGCAGCAGGAGTCAAGGGTGCGCAATTGCGCAAGCCTAAACGTGGCAGCTGCCCACTACTTGCTGGGCAGCTGTGAAAATGAACACGGGCACCGGCGTGCCCCCTGAGCCCCTCTCTGGGACTCGCAATTTAAAAATGAAACTGTCCCCCATGGTTGCAGCTGCCTGCTCTGGTGCGGCGCAGCTGTGAGCAAAGCGATGGGGGCTCTAAATAAAATCACCCCCTCGGTGCAGCTGCCCTCTGCGTGCGGGGCAGCTGGGATCCACAAATGGGAGGGGCCCTGGCACATCTGTGCCCTCGGGGCCCTACTGGGCTTTTAAATAAAACTGGCCCTCCACGGGCCGTCGGAGTCCCTCTCTGGGACTCCTAGACAAAAAGTGCCCCCTTGATGCAGCTGCCCGCAACTGCGGCGCAGCTGTGAAACTGACTTGGGCACCACTGTGCCTCAGGGACCAACGATCACTGCGAAATGGAGGGGGGGGCAAGCACTGAAAACGTGCCTCGAACCACCCCCTGACAACAGGACTACAGCCCCACTCACCCGAGTTCTGCAGGACTGCTCCCGACTCTGCAGACACACGCGGGGCTCTCCTCGTGGTTACGGGAGCCCCGCCACCGGTCAGGCTGCTTTTCCCCTCTCGGCGCCACTCACCCGCTCTGGGCAGGACTCTGTGCTCTAGGCGGTACAGGGGGCTCTCCTCCCTCACATGGGAGCCCCGCCTCGACTTCACCTCACTTCACCCGGTACCCCTTCTCGGGACCGGGACTTCGGTATGGAGCCTGCGCGGCTCCCGGCTTCTTCCGCCTCGCGTTACGTGGCCCCGCCCCCAACCAGGCAAGGCCGCCTGGCTTCCGGGTCGCGTCTGCAGCGGCCCGGCGGCGGTGATCTCTCTTCAGATTTCGGCAATGCGGGGTGGGCTCCTGCTCGGTTTCACGGTCCTGTGGGGGAATCCCCACGCCGGGATTCCCTCGAGTCAAAGGGCAGCTCCGCGCTGCAGAGCCTACACGCTCCTTCTCTGCTGCACAGAGCAAAGCGCTCTCAGGGAATAAAAATACAGCGCTCACGAGGCGCTATGCCCAAAAGTCCAGGGGGGCAAAGGCTGGGCCCAGGCAGGCCAGCACACAGGGCCCTCCAGCAGGGAGGCAGTCCCTCGTGGCGGTTCCTCCTGGAGCCCAGCAACAGCAACAAGCCCCCAGTCACAAGAACAGCAGAACTGAACATGAACATTTTCATGGGGTCACAGCCCCTTCTTTTATACACCTTTTCCTTTGTCTAAAGGTGCAGGGTTTAGGGAAAACCAGATGCAACTGGTTTGGGGGAGCTTTGGAGCACTTTGTTTTGCTCAGCTCCTCTCTCTTTTCACAGGACAGGCTAGGGACATCAGACGCACCACAGGGGGTGGAGCCAGCATTGTGGAGGGAAGGCCCAGCCCTATTCAGGTCCCAGGTGCAACTCCTCCCTCCCATCTAGATGCAGATCTCCCTATTCACCACTGCGCTCACTCACCCTGCCCCTCCTGGAGCCACACACACCTCCCAGCCCCTGTCACTCACAAGCCAGACATGCAATTCACATCAGGCAGGCAGACAAAGAGCACACATAAATGCCAACTTCTAAAAGTGGCACTTCTCCACTAGTCACAATAAATCTGCGCACACCATTGCGCAGCATTTATTCTCACGAGTTCGCACATACTAAACTCGCCCCTGCCCTCCTCTCACACCAGGAATTACCATGGACACACATATCCCCCATGCATTCCTATGGGAGGGCAAGCCAATCTCACCACACGCACTCAGAGTGCGCCCGCACTTTACACTGGGACACAGTGCTAAAGTGCGCAGAGGCCTAAAACCACCAACACTACACAGGGAAAAGGCTAGGAGATAGGCAAAAAGTTTAGGGGTGAACCTGCCAAAAAGGGCCAAGTCCAACACATGGGACATATCATTAGACCAACAAAAATTAGCATTCTTTTTAAGAAAACATCTGAAAGGATCAATTTTTGAAGAGTAATTAGGAATGAATTTTGCATAAAATTCAATTAAACCAAGGAAAGCTACAAGCTGTTCTTTTGAAACAGGAACAGGAGCATTGACAATGCTTTCAACATGTTTACGTTTGGGTCTGATTCCCATTCCACTGATGGTATGTCCAAGATATTCTACCTCCAACGCTTTAATTTTGCATTTATCCAGATGGAGAGTGAGACCCTTGTCAGACAAAGCAGCTATGACTTTTCTCAGGTTAAGATCATGTTCATCATTGTCCTTGCCATATACTAAAATGTCATCTTGGAAAGCGATGGCGCCTGTCAGGCCTTCCAAGGTGTCCTTCATCAATCTCTGGAAGACAGAAGCTGCACTGGCAAGGCCAAAAGGCATACGACAGAACCTAAAAAGACCTTCAGGGGTGATAAAGGCTGTCAAATTCTTTGATTCTTCAGCTAATACAACCTGGTGGTTTGCACTGGCCAGGTCAATGCACGAAAATACTTGAGCACCTGCTAAGGTTGATACCAGTTCGTAAATTGGGCAGAGGATGGGCATCACCCAAATAGCATTGTTTAAGCTGCGCAAGTCCACACACAGTCTCAGTTCGCCAGAAGATTTAACAGAAATAACAATGGGAGAAACCCATGGAGATGACTCAATGGGTTCGATGATGCTCTTCTCACATAAATCCTTAAGCATGTCCTTTATGATAGAGGTACATTTCTTACTTTATGACGAACTGGTATTGCGTTCTCATTTAGCTTTATTACATGCTCAAACCCTTGATATTTCCCAAGTTTCCCACTAAATACATTGGGAAATTGTTCAATTAATCCTTTAATGTAGTTTAAATTCAGTTGATCAGTTACTGTTTGAGGAGAGATGGAGTAAACTGGAGGATCAGCGTTGGGATCAAGCTTAATTCCTAACTTCTCTTGGTGAGACCATCCTAATAGGAACTGTCCAGACTTGGCAACATAAACCTTACAAAATGCGTGACGTCCTGCAAAAACTAAATGAGCTCTAAAGAAACCCGTCAATTCAATTTTATCTCCCGAATAGCCACTAGGTGACACATCAGGTGTGAAAAGAGTTCTATTTGGCCAGTTATCATGAAAAATGTCAGAAGATATAATAGTGTACCATGCACATGAATCTACTAAAAATTGCAATTTTACGTTATCTACAGAAATGGAGCAGGAAGGAAATTTAGAGAAACCTGTGTCACCACACATATTGATGACAGTGTTAATTTCATTTTCTACGGTATCATATGAATCATCGCCATCTTCCAGACATTGTATGTAGTTGACCTTTTTGGGAGGAAACTTACAAAACTTGGAGAAATGCCCTTTCCTGTTACATTTAGTGCAAATTTTCTCCATAGCAGGACACATTTTGAAATTAGCTAGATGTCTATTACTCCCACATCTGTAACAGAGCAATTGTGAATTATTTCTCTCACCATTTGAATACCTGGGTCTATTGTCAGGTCTTGTGGCAAAGTCATTTTTACGAGAATTTAATTTTTTTTGTTTGTCAGATTCCTTATTATCCTTATTGACATTAAACACATCTCCTTTATCATTTCCTCTTATTTCCTTGACAAATTTTTCGGAATGTTCAATAGATTTAGCTATGTCAATAGCTGAATTGAGAGATAAATCAGAAGTGGTCCATAACCTTTCTTGTACTTTTTTGTTATTCGTTCTCATCAGAATTTGGTCTCTAAGGACTTGTTCATACGATATATGCTCAAAATCACAGGAAATAGCTAGAGACCTAAGTGCGGAAACAAAATCTTCAATTGACTCATCTGTATGTTGTTTGCGTGAGTAAAATATAAATCTCTCCATAACTATATTTTTCTTCTTACCAAAACGTATGTTGAGTTGTAAAGAAGCATATTGGTAAACATTGATATTGCCGGGATTTGGTAAGGAAGGTAATGTAGCAAATTCTTTTAATCCAATACCCCTAAGCAATGTTTTAAAAGAGAAAGTTTTCTTTCCGGTTCACAATCATTACCCTCTAACACTTCCACGTAAGCTAAGAACACTGGTTCCCAAATTTCCCATGCCATGGGAGGTTCACCTGGAGTGTTGAGAAAAGAAGGAGGAGGTAGTATACCTGACATAGATGGCACTAATAACAGTAGCAATAAATAAAAAGAAATAAAAAAAAATCTTTTTTTTTTTTTTAACCCATTAAGTAACAGTATAGGTGTTATAAATCCAATCAAGAATGATAAAAACACGCGGTGTGCGTGTCACCGTAGAGGTAACTGAAAATTACTGTGTCTTAAATGGTGTGTAGCACAAAAGATATAAAAGTCAAATCTTCCTCCAAAAGTTTGCCTCAAAGGTGTGCTTGTCACCGATGTACAAGCAATACAAATATTGAGAGAGTAACAGTACCTTGAATGGTGTGCTTGTCACCGATGAACAAGCGCCGATGTAACAGAGATTTCTCCGATCCGATAAATGGAAGTGAAAGTGGCCAAAACAAGATGACTGCCTTGACGTTGCACGCAACAGCGTGTTTAGACGCGATGACGTGGTACTTAGAGACGTGTAGAATGCTTATGAAGCTGCACAGGGATGCGAAATCAAAAGCTGGGATGGCTCCATGGAAACTTACATTCCAGATTCCAGATAGGATGGCGATCGGTGCAGGTACGTGTATTCAAACATACACAAACTGCTTAACATTCCTCGATGCCGACAATCCAGAAAGGAAAATAACCATGAGTCCCAAAGTCACACGAAGACAAATTCGTAGGTTATTAATAGTAGGGTGATCCTCCTCTCAATTATATTATTGATAAAAGTGACGAATAAAAATAAAATTCCTTAAAAATCCAAAGCAGCGTAATGTAAGGGCAGTGGATGCGTGCCCGCTCGTCGCCAGTGTAAAGATGCAGGATTTGAAATAAACACGAAATACAATGAAGCGCTTGGTATGGAGATGAGGTTTATTCCATGTGAACAGGTCGGAGTCAATCTTCGAATACCCAACGGCATCACCGTCCTCACCTCCCCAAACCACCATACATTTGAAAAATGCCACAAGGCAAGGAACGCAGTGACACACGGCACAGAGCGAGACAATCACGAGCTGTGACGAGAATCACACTCGTGACAGCCACGCTCCGAGCACCCAACAGAAAGGATGTAGAGCTGCCGACTTTGGAGCTGGGGAACCGGGTTCGGGCCTCGGCATCGGCTCAGCATCCTGTGATTCTGGGCAAATCACGTAAATCTCCTCATGCCTACCAAAAACAAGCATTTGCAATGTAATAGGTCTTGCATTACTGATAGTTTGAGGTATTGGCGTTGTAAATAATAATGGAACGCCAATAGCTCATACTTTCAGTAATGGGAGACCTAGTGCATTGCAAATGCTTGCGTAGTGAGCCAGATACTAGCATTGTATGTTTCAGTGCAGTACTGCAAGCTGCTCCTACAGGTCCCTAATGAGCAAGGCACCAGCCCTGCATTTCTAGGTACTGTACCGCAAGCTGCTCCTTGAGGTCTGTTGTACCTGCTGCTCAGCCAGTGTGAGTGTGGTGTGGAATGTTGGTGCGTGATGATGCTGTGGAATGTTGGATGAGTGAGGCTGTCAGTTGGAGTGTGGGCTGAGCAGCAGGAAGGCTGCTCCTGGTGGGGCTCTCTTTACCTTTTTATCCTGAACTTACTATCTCAATAAATATTATCCTAATTTACCCTGGAGTTGGGTCTTTCGTTGATTACCACAAGGTCCCTAGTGAGCAAGGTACCAGCACTGCATGTCTAGGTGCAGTACCACAAGCTGCTCCTAGAGGTCCCTAGTGAGCAAGGCACGAGCACTGCATGTCTAGGCGCAGTACCGCAAGCTGCTCCTAAAGGTCCCTAGTGAGCATCATAAACTACCTAAGCGAAACAGTACACAGCTGCTTGAAATATGAGCAATTATATGTTTAAAGTGGTATGGCCGTGGTGACATCAATGGACAGCTGAGGAACCACTATAACAAAACAAAGCAAGCTCGCCCATGTTTAGGTAAAAGAAAAGCACGTCCGCCATTATACCATCTCAGGCAGTCGTGCTGCTTAAATTAAAAAAAAGTGTTGAGAGAGCGAGCGTGTCCTGCCTGCAACAGCAGGCAGAAGAAAGCCAATTAAGAAAATAGTGCTCATAGTCTTTAATTAAAGCATACGTGTAACAACCGAAGTAAAAGGGCCAGTCCTCATGGGAGGTTACAAATGAAGACAAGGAGGGACTAACAAGCCAATTAACGAATCAGAAGCCAGCATTAACGAAGGACAATGACACAGGCCAATGACAAATATGGGCGGAGAGTGGGCAGGGCTACAAGTACATACTGCAATACAGCATGCCTCGCAGAGCAGCGCATGCACGCTGACTCTAGGCTCGACCTAAAAATGAATGTGTCCTTGTATAACATAACTGGTGCTCATGTAAAGCGCTCCAATACCTTCTGGTTGAGTTTACGCTATATAAATCTGCAAAAAAAAAGTAGATGGGCTGATAGATGAGAAAGCTTCAATTTCCTCAAAAAGCAATAGCTGTAACTGTAAAATGGGAACGTAGGCTAATGGCAGATTATAATATCTCTGATGGGACATATTCGTTTTCTACATAAGCAATACGTTTAATGCATAACCAGAACTTCTTATGGTGAGAAAAATCTTGTATATATTTCAGAACGAGTGTCATACAGTTGTGCAATCGGCAGTAGGATAGGAAGCAAACAGAGAGAGGAGGAGAAAGGAGGGAAGGAAAGGAGTTCTGACCAGAGCAGGAGGGGGTATTGCATGGGTGGCAGGTGTAAGCAACTGTTGTAGCGCACGTGGGAGGGGGTGAGAATGAAAGAATGCGTTTGTTAGCATCAGGTCTATGAGAGCCAGGCAACGCAGGCACTGGAGGGGCAGCATATATTACTAATGATGTTGCGACAAAGTCAAGAGTATTTGAAATAAGTCATGAATATATTCACTTTCTTGCTTGATAAAGATAATTTGTGAGGGTGGACCAATTTAGTATTGACTATTTCTAATATCCCGGCAAAAAGTTTCCCTTACATTTTTGCCTCTGCACTAATTAATGATATTGGTCAGTAGTTTTTTTGTTAAGGCATGGTCTTTGCTTTCCTTGGAGATAACCACAGGGTTAATTTATTGGAGGGTTAATTCATTGATTTTTTTAAAGAAAGAGGCAGCTTTATTGGTTGTGTATCATTAGCCATGTATAGTTGAGCATATTATTCACAAGGCTTCACAGTAACCAATTCTGTTTTCCCGTAGAAATACCACCTCTCCTTTTAGATTGTCACAATATTCAGCCACTTTCCTTCTTTTTACTGCCCTCTGGCTTTTAGAGACAGTATTTTAAGATAGGCCATTGGAGTAAGAGGAGCTACATTTGGGTGAAAATGCAGTTTGCAGTAGGGGGGTAAGTGATCAGAATTCTCCAATGTGAGGGTAGACAGGCAGAAAACCAGTTGCAGAGTGACAAAGAGCTAGTTAATGCAGGAGTTAGATGCCCTCATAGCTTTTGGGAGTGCAAGAGATACATTGCACAGGGGATAGACTCTACACTGCCATGGCGAAGAGAAGAAAGAAGAGTGAAAGTGCAGAAGAAAATCTGAGGCAATAACGAAAAATTACCCAAACTACATGACCAAATGTAGGATGAGGAGCAATGGAGAAGCAGCGTACCAGAAGAAACTCCATCTCAACCTCCAAAAGTGATATGCGGAGTTTGACTTAATATCCTGGCAGCAAAACAACATGATAACTACACATGTTTGACAGTTTAGAAGGGATATAACAAGTGGATTGTAATAAACAGCAGTAATAGAAGACTTTTAAAGGTGAGACATATAGATATACAATGTATTGGATGGTGTTTACAGATTAGTGCTAAATTAGTGTTAGTATGACAAGGTTCGTACAACATCAAAATATAGTACAGAGAGCAAAAAGGTTTTAGTGCTGTAGCGTTAGGCAATAGAGGTTGGTACTAAGTAGCATTAGTATCAGAGCTCTTGAGTACTATTAATCAAAAGGAAGCCAAAAGAGTCCACAATATTTGAAATTAGTTAATATGAAGGGATTGGGAGCAGTTAGTAATGGCATTTTAGTTTGCAAGAAGCAGCTTAACCAGATATGCAGTATCAAGGCTAAAGTAGGTTAGTATGCATAACCTATGGGTCCATATTTGATTGTGATATGCTGGTGATAAATGTGCCCAAATCAGCTGGCTCACTGAAGAGATTGGGTTGTGCTGTTGAATGCGACTCTGAAGCGGGAAAGCCCAAAAAAAGAATGTTGTCTCACCATACCTGATAGTTTGCAGCTCAGGGCTAGGATGCCTTTTCTTCAAGTGAGGGCCAATGAAAGAATGTTGTCCCACCATACTTGATAATTTACAGCTCAGGGCTAGGAAGATTTTTCTTCATGGTACTGTGTCCTTGGCATAGTGTGGAGAAATATTTATTTTTGCTCCTTTCCAGTTAACCTGCTTGATTATCCTCATTTGCACTAAGGGTTGCTAGGTATGATTGGACTTTAATGGTTTGAATATTAAGTATCTTGGGGTGTTCGACAATTTGATTTTGCTTGTCGGAACATGGAATGCACTCACAATTTCAGATTGTTCTCTGGGCTTTCGGAAGCTTTACTTTGCAGACTTAAACAACCTGGACTATCTCAGAAGTGTCCTCTAAAATGATTAACTCTTTTCTAAAGAGGCTTTGGGTCTTGAAGGTTCTTCACTACTGACTAATGGCCACCCAGACCTACAAGCCGAGAGGTAGGGGCTTCGGAAACAATGAATCACTGTCTAATTGACAAAGATAATGTCAATGACACTGACAAAAATGATAGAAGTGATAGACAAGTTACTAATAATGATGTGTACTGATAAAACCCATTGGTGTGGGGCTCCTTCTAAGAAAAGGAAGATAAGAATTCCAAAATGTGATCAAGAGCAGTCCACCTATTTCATCAATAAAGATGAGGGTGTGGATGCTGTAGGCGTATCCATATTTAACTGAGTTTGAATTCCCCACCAAAGCTCCACAGAATAGGTTCCTTTAGGGCATGAGGGTATGTATGTGTCTAGTAGATTATGTCTATAAGTAAATGTGAGAAAGTGGATTAGTAGTTGAAGTGAATGGTAGTCCTCATCAAGTAATAATATGACTATTCCTTACTAGGCCCAGTTAGGTCTCAATAATTTAAATGTGAGATCAACCCTTGTTAGATGTAGCACAGAGCAGAGAGGCTTAACTTAGGAGAAATGTGTAAAGCATTTAACAGAATCAAAACAGTTAAAACATTGAAAATATAACACAATAAAAATCCCACTCCAATTTATAAAGATAGAGACAATTTTAATGAGCAAATAGACACCAAAGCGACAAAAATTGGATGTAGGAAACCAGAGATATGATTTTTCAAATTTTTAGATGTTTCTATGTTATGTTACGTTATTTGATTCTTGATCTAGCGCACGACTCATCCCCGAAGAGACATCTCGGCGCTGCAACAGCAGGTAGGTGAGGCAGAGGCAGCGTTTCGAACAAACAGGTTTTCAGGTGTTTTTTGAATTTAGCTAGACTTGGGCATATGCGAATGAATAGAGGAAGTTTGTTCCTGTTCAGCGGAGCCAGATAGGAAAAGGCTTGGCCTCCGAATTTGGCAGTGCGATTCCGTCAAGGACATAAAAATGATTGGTGGCTTGATCGAAGATTTCTGCTTGGAGTGTAGGGGGTGAGCTTATTGTGGAGGTATTTTGGGCCTGACCCTGACAGAGATTTGTATGTCAGGCAGAGCAATTCAATTAGTGCTCTCTTTCGAATGGGGAGCCAGTGTGGATCTCTAAGTATGGGGGCTAAGTAGGTTCTTGGGGGCAGGTGGTTAACCATATGTGCAGCTGTGTTTTGGACGACTTGTAGTTTAGACAGAAGGGATTCATTGGCGGCAAGAAACAGAGCATTACCATAGTCCAGGCGGCTGATGATTAGCGCCTGGGTGAGTGATTTGCATGAGCTCAGTGGTAGCCATCTAAATATTTTTTTGAGCAGAAGCATGGTGCCAAAACAGATGCCACATATGGAGGCGATCTGGCCTTGCATTGATAATTGATCGTCTAAAATGATGCCTAGGTATTTTGCGGTTCTAGTGGCCCTTGTGGCGGTACCCAGTTCTGCCGGCCACCAATCCTCAGTCCAGAGACTCTGGGCTTTGCCAAACAATATGATTTCTGTCTTGCCCCGTTAAGTTGAAGGCAGTTAAGGAACATCCAGATGACAATCTCCTTAATGCAGGTGAGGAATTTCTCTTTGACACGCTCAATATCCTGCCCAAATGAAATGATTAGTTTAGTGTCATCTGCATATGAAAATGTCTCAAACCCAAAAGATTTCATTAGTTGGGCTAAGGGGGTAACATAGATATTGAAAAGTGTAGAGCTTAGGGAAGAGCCCTGAGCGACTCCTTTGTTAAGTGGGATGGTTCTGGGGTGGAATGTCCCCATGGAAACTGTTTGGTCCCTGTCGTTAGACCCTGCCTAGCGCCAAAACAGCGCAAAGCACCACCCATGGGTATCTGATTGCGCTAGACCAGGTCAAAGTCAACAGATAAGGCTAACCACGATGGAGCGTGGGTAGGATACAGTGTAAAGTTTTACCTTCTGGCTTATGTCCCGATTTAACATTTGGCAGTCGGCTGTCCTCCACTAGGGTGACGGAGTAAATTACTCAGTCACTCTGGCTGGCGTCCTGATGACCCAATTTTGAAATGACCTTCGGCATGGTGGACATTTCAAGCATTGACAGGAATCACTGTCAAGGCGGTTCCTGCCAGTGCATTGTAGCTTTTCCATACGACTCTGTGAAACATGATGGAGCCATATGGCAAAGTTAAAATCTGTTTTTTTATTTTGAAAAAGCAAACCCCAAAGTGAGATGTTGTGTTCCGAAAATTAAAAATAAACAATGCCCCCTTGCCATGGTTGTTTTCTCCCATGCCAAGGGGGGCATTTTGCAGTTTTCACTGCCCCTTACCACCAGGGGGTTTCCTGGCGGTGACGGGCAGTGAAAATGACCTGCATGTCCACCCATCTAAATTAGGTGGGCGGACATACAAGTCAACCTCTGATGGCCCTTACTCCGACAAGTCGTTGGAGGGGTGTAACCACAACAGAGACTGAATAGTCTCTGCTGTCATTACACAAAAAGGTCTGCCCGCATTTAAATCTGGTAAGAGGGCCATTATGTTGGTAGAAAGGGTACTCCGTTGCGATGGAGTACCCTTTCCGTCGACATATAAATTAGGCCCTTAGTCTCTGGAATGGAAGTCAAAAATCCTCAGCAGGGCAAGACAGCAGTCTGTGGCTGAGATGGGTTCCATGAGGCCGGATAGCCGTCTGACAAAGTTGTGGTGAAGCTTTTGACTTTTCAACAATTTTTATTCCCAATTCAAAGGTTACCAATCGATATTGATATAGATATGTTTTCTAAAAGCGCGCATCTTGGTGCTAGTGTTACCCTACTAACTAATGCAATCCTGCAAATAAACAGTTTTTTTGCCTCTCAATTTAAGGACTGGAGAACAGCCAGGTTTCAAGGCATTTTCTGAAAGTCAGAAAGTTGGATTGACCTCTCAGCTGTTCCTGTAGGTTGTTCCAGAGATGTGCTGTGGTGTGGATGAATCTTCAGCTCCCCCCAGTTGGATCTCCTAATTTTTCAGACATTGATTGTTATAGAATTAGCAGATCATGGTGACCTGCTGGGATGTATCATGTGAGATTTTTCTTTAGGTAGTCTGGGGCAGCTCCGTATAAGGCTTTGTGGGCGAGACAGAGTGTTTTGAATCTGACTCTTTTCTTCACCAGCAACCAGTGAATCTCTTGTAAAGTTACAGAAACTGACGGAATCTTGGGAATTTTCTTCAGAAGTCTCGCTGCTGCATTCTGGAGACATTGCAGTTTTTTCAAGTAGCACTGATGAATAGCTACATATAGTGCGTTGCAGTAATCGAGTCTTGATAACACAAGTGCTGTTACTACATCTTTTTGTGGTTCAAAGGGCATGCACAGAAAGAGCTTCCTGATCTTGCGTAATAGAAAGAAGCAGGAGGAGGGAAGTTTATTTATCTGTGCATTGAAGGACAGGTTGGAGTCGAAAATTATCCAGCAAGATTACTGACCTTATTTCTTCCCCCCAGCTAAGGCAAGGCTTCTATCTTTGTGGCTACAGAGCACAAGAAGTACCATTCAAAATATTTGATCACAGATTTTCCACCCTGTGCAATGGTGTAAATAGTATTAACTAAGTAGTGCAGTGTTGCATTTGTGTCATTTTTTAAACTTATGTAGCACAAAGTCTGCGTTGCACGGGGCTGCATAGGAACGTTTTTAATGCATGCATGGTGAGTGTTACCATGCAAATCCATTGCAACACCCATGCAATGACATTTACTGTTTTCACACAGACCCACACAGTGTAATGCAAATGTGACAATGTGTCAAAAAATGTATGTATGGTCCAAGTAGGGGAAGAAGCTAGGGCAAACTCACCAGTATATAAAAGCGCATGACTCAGTCCGTCACATACTGATATGCAGCCATGGAAACTGTCGTTCTGCACCACAGACAGCGACAGCACAACATCCAAACAAGACAAAGGAAGGAGAGGACATTTAGTCAGAGGGTCACTCTGATTGACCAAAGGGAGGAGTGTGTCATCAAATATTATAAACTCACTAAAGACAGGGCCATGGCTGTACTTGAAAAATTGGAACTAATAAGGAGTCCAAAATTGCACTGTCACATGACATACCAGCACATGTAAAACTCTTGGCTGTATTACATCTGCATGGAACATGATCTTTCCGAAATACTTGTGCTTATCAACATTTTTGACAACTGCATTTGATGAAATTATTCACATAACTCCCCAGTCTTTGCATTTCCCAAATACTGTTGATGAACAAATACAGGTCAAACAAAGGTTATATACAATTGCGTAATTTACACATGTTCTGGGTGCTTTGGATTGTACACAGGTGCAATTCGTACCACAAGCAACAACCAAGCATATGTTTACAATAGGAAACATATTTTTTCCATTAATATCCAAGCAATTGTAGAGCTAAAATACTGTTTCACCAAAAGTGTGTCAAATATCTGGAAAGTGCCCATGACTCTCATATCTTTTGGAACTCTACAATTAAACATCAATTTGAGAGTACCCTATATGGAAATCCACTTTTTGTTTAGAAATATATTTATTTTCTATTTTCATATATTTTAAAAAACAGACCAGAAATGTTAATTAACACATTTTTCTATTATAAGTTTGTGTATTCCAAAAATATTGTTGTCTTAAATTGTTTTGAACAATGTTTTAATATTTAAAATATGAAAATTCTAATAATTGTTAAAAATGCAGTCTTATAAAAACAGATATTTAGAAATGTATATATCGATTTGTAATCAGAATTCAATAATATAATGTTTTATTTAAAATGTAATAAACATATTACATTTTTTAGGTGACCAAGATTATGCTCTCCAGCCATGGGTGATGAAATCAATAGTCAACCCAAAAAGTGAGCCTGAAAATAAATTCAGTTCTCACTTATAAAGCACAAGATTTTATTTCAAAGCCTTTTGAAATACTTAAATCCTGATTTTGATGTTTAGATCAATTAAGAGGACACCAGCTGAGCACACCAGAGAGGGTGTGTAGAATTACAGTAGTTTGTGAGACTCTTCATAACATAGCTGTACTTGTGTCTATTACTTGTGATGAAGATATTGACAGTGCTAATGATGACATTTCTGATAAAAAATATCCTTCACAAGTAGAATCAGGTTTACAGGATGAACAAAAAACAAGAAATTAAATTATAAGACAAAAATATTTCATGGCATTGCAGAAAAATTTACAGTCACAGATAAAGAAATTATGGGAAAACATTACATTTTGGACAGCCTTCTCCCTGTCATTAATGGGAAGGGTGGAAATTTGGAAGATTGTCGCATTACCCAGGCTGTTATACCAGCTACAAAGCGTCCCATTCAAGACCCCCAAGCCGTTCTTTGTACGGGTCAATTCCTTAATGCTCAGTTTTGTTTGGAATAAAAATTTACCTAGAATACCTTTGACTAAGTGCTTTAAATCCCAATATGTGGAAGGAGTAGCTTCAGATGAAGCCTTACTACAGAACTTCACACTTAATTATACTTAATGAATTGCTACATGATGATTCCTGTGATGGAGCAATTGCAACTGAGAAATTAGCTAGATCGCATGACTTTCAAAAAATTTGCTGAATAGTTGTGATGAGATCTTAAATATTACAATGAAGAGTGGACATGATATAAATCAATCAAGAGTGGACATAAGATTGCATTTTAAGACTTGTGCATTTATTGTGAGCAAGGAAAATCTGGTATGCAAGTGTCAGCACAAACTCAAAGGGATTTTTACTCATAATCAATTAACTCTTGCTAATCTAACATCAGAAAGAACAAACCAAGTTGAGGAACTCACCTGCTAGATTTGCTATTTGGAAGCCCATGCTGATGATGCAGAAGGGCGAGCCTCATTTAATAATCTTTGATTAGTTGGGATCCCTGAAAATGCAGAAGGTCATGATCTGACAGCATTCAGTGAACAGTTCCTCTAGAACACAGTGCCCCACAAGCACTATCACAATTCTTTGTAGTAGAAAGGGCACATTGGGAGCCAATGAAGCACCCCCGCCGAGTGCCCCACCATGCTCCATAGTAGCAAGAATATTGAATTACCCTGACAGAGAATCAATACTGAAACATACCAGAGAGTGAACCACTGTAGCTGGAATAATCCAACAGGATAGATTTCCCAGATTTTACATTGGCAGTACAACACTGCAGAGCTTCATTCCTCAGTCTAAAAAGAGACTACCATAACTAGGCAACAAGTATGCTCTACTATTTCCAGCTAAGCTTCAAGTGGTGGATCGCAACCAAACAAGATCCTTCAATGAACCAGAAGAAGCATGGGAATGGACTGACCAAACCAAAGGTCCCCAACGCCATAGCCCAACTGATCCACAATGGAATGAACAACCACGCAATAAGCGATCAAACAGCCATCCAGCACAGCTGCAAAACAGCAAAATGTCTCCCACACCCACCAAATCACAAGCCCAGGAAGGACAGAGGGCAGCCCTAGTATCGTCAGCAGCAATGCATGAGAGCACACACTTCCTTTCAAATTATGAAGGAGACGACGACAGGACCAACACGGACAAAAGCATGCCCTCAATAAAGCAGAAGATATCTTGTGAAGATATAACTAATAGACTGCATACCCTTGGATACACACTGATTAAACATAACATCAAAAATAGGAAGATCGAAGGCGGAGTGCATAACCCCCATCAACACTGTCACCGTAAGCAAAAATGCAGTAAGGTGCCAAGGGGAGGGAGGAGACCAGAGAAGCATGTATAAACTATTCAGATTTGGGTTAGTCATTACTGAAACTGCCATGTGCCATGTGCTGTTCCCTGTACAAATGATCTGATAAATGAGGGGGGCCTCAGAAGACAAAGATTTTTACACACAAACACACCTTCTCAGGTCAGTAAACAAACATTAGCAATGTAAGGGCTTGGAAAAGTCAGAAAAGCGAGGGAATGGCACTGTATGGCTTGGCACGTACCCACAGAATATATCGAGTAGAAGAATCATGTCTGATAAAACAAAAACATTGAACTTCAGTTGAGAAATAGTTTGGTTTGCCAAGATGGTCACTGTGGTTTGGATGGACATTTGTTTCACATCTGTTCTGGAATTACAGGGCACAGGTAATGACACCCAGGGTGGTTGCGTACCCTAGGTCAATACCATCATGTTTAATCCAACGGAAAACGAACAATGTGAAACCCACAATAGAGCAGTCGACTACCAGCTGCACTAATCACACTAATAGAAAACATAGGGCTACCTAACAAATATATCATAACAACATGGAATATCCATGGATTGGGAACAGTTAGCATAAGACACCAAATACAGGCACAGCTGGGGAGACGCAACACAAACATAACATGTCTGTAAGAAATGCATTTAACTGAAAAAGAAGTACAGGCATTAAAATGTAGGTGGAGGGGACAATTATTATACACAGCATTCTCAGGTTTCTCCGGGGGGCTGCAATATGGATATGGCCTGGAGTCCTCTTTGTATCTGCTGAAATAAGCCTGAGCAAAGAAGGACGATACTTGCTAGTAAAGGGGGGCTAAACAGCCAACCTGTTGTGCTGGGTAGCTTTTGTGCCCCAAACACTAGCCAACCTCAATTCCTAGCCGCAATTTCGCTGCAACTTGCACGATGGGCAAGCCTCCCCTAGATATTAGGAGGAGATTATAATAGTGTATTAGAAGTGGATTTAGACAGATCACATCCCCCACTGTCCAACACACTTATAATACATAACACAAGAGCATTGACCAATTGGATTAATTAGTGGTCGCTAATCTATGTATGGCGAGCCAGGAACCAGTGTATAAGGGAATACTCATTCCACTCAAGTCCACACCACTTACATATCAGGCTCGACTGCACACTTTGCTCCTCCCCAATACGATTGAATACCTACCACACAATATACCCAGAGAAAACTTATTCAGATCATAACCCATTAGCAATTGGAATATACTTTGCAAGGCACCCCAACGCGATATCCACATGGAAACTCCAACGGACATGCCTAGAAGATACAGTACTAAAAGACTCCTTAGGAAAGATAATAGATAATTACTTTTAGGATAATGAAAACACTGTAATCTCCCCCTAAATGAATGGGAGGCTTTTAAAGTAGTCATCAGAAGCATATATATACCGACTTGAATTGGGATGTGCAAATTCATAGCAGAGGAACAAAAAAAGTTGGAGGGCATAATACAGGAATAGGAATGGGGGCACTAGCTGACACTACAGGTATTGAAAGATTGAAAATAGCCTGAGAAAAGCATGCAGAATTGCTAAAGAGACTACGCTGACCATAAATACTGGACAACAAATGAGAAATGACCAGATTTAACAGTTAATTATGATACTACAGATAGGAAGGATACCACAGCACTAAAAGCAAACCAACACAAAGCGCTCAAGAAATATTGCATACAATACTTAATTCTAGCAATTAATGAGACATATCATTACACAACCTCATTAGAATATCATAGACACCAGGACAAACCTGGGGGAGAAGGTATAAGGGAGGGGTGTTTGCCTTAATAGGCTACTTTAAAATAAAAAGTCAAACAGTGTATATTAATATGGTCAAGAAAGCAAAATGCAACAGTATAATGTCAAGACACACATATTTGTAATAAGAACTATAGTAACACTTGCAGCGTGTTACTTTAACCATTGTATAGCCTTGTTGCAAATAGTGTTTATTGACAATAAAAAAATGAAATGATTGAAAAAATCTAAAAGAAATACTACTATTCTAAAACCATACCTAATCTAATAAAGCTAATCTATTAATATACCCAGTGGCTGTCTCCACTGTGTAGTTATAGTTAGGGCCTGGTTACTATAGGAAAGGTTTTGTTTGGTTTACTGAAAACTTTGGAGAAGTTTGACCAATCTTCACAAAACTTTTAAACAAAATAGTTCATCAATCTCAGCTCTTTCCTTGAAAGCTTAGGGGTGATCCATCAAGCGGGGACCGAGAAAGAATAAAGGGTGGTCCCAAAACACAATTTCCCAATGCAATATCCATAGGGATTTTTGAACAGTTCTACAGCTCAAACAGCTGAGTAGAATTACACCAAAATTGCAGAAATCTAGATCCTTACCCATAAAGTATGCTTTTGTGGTTTGGTGTAAATCTGTACAGTAGTTTTGGAGAAAATAGGGTTCAAAATGTATGTATATCTTGACAGTTTGGTTTGTGGGATATAGCGATCTGATTGGCCAAGGGGGCTATTTTCCCATTGTACATCTCACTTCTGCGGGAGCGAGAGGCTACTGCAAGTCTCCTAGGCGGTTATGCTCTGATTGGCTGGCCACAACATCGGTAGAAATGTTGCGGCCACCATTACAGGACTTGGTCCCTGTGTCCTGAAAGTTGAAAATAATGAGGTATAAGGGGCAAGGTAGGGGTACCCTGACACCCTGGACATTGAGAGAGGTCCCAGAGGGACCCGTTGGCACCAACTTTTAAAAAGAAACTTTTGGTGGGTTACTGCAATCCAACTTGACTCTTGCAGGAGCTAGTGGGTCTCTCCCGCTCCTGTGAGAAGCTCTTGGAGCTCAATGGCTCTGCTGACTCCCGTGCGGGTCCAGCAGAATCGGAAAACCGTTAAAAGCAAGCATTGGCAAAGCCAATAGGTCTTGGCACTGCCCGAGCTATTGGCATTGTCAATGTGAATGTCTTTTAGCCATGTTGTATAACGGCACATCTGCTGTTCAGCATGCATGAAAGTCACAGAAAAAAGCGCTATGATGCAGCCAGCGGCGGCTACATCATATTGCTTTTTTGTGTGTCAGGAGGGGCGGGACAATGAACTCAACATGGGGGGCGAAGAGACAGCACATGAACTGTCTAGCCATGACATAAAACTGAACGTGTCCTAGTGTAATGTAATTTTTTTTGTTGCAGTTCTATAAAGCACGAACTCGACCAAAGGTATTGGGGCACTTTACTTGAGCACCAATTACATCACACACGGACACATTCATTTTTGGTACACATGGTGAGATTAGGTGATTTGCCCAGAATTATAGGATGTTGATCCGACGCTGCGACTCAAACCTGGTTCCCCAGCTCCAGAGTTGGTCGCTCTGGCCGTTACGCCACATACTCTCTGCATTAATGCTATCGGGCTCAAGAGGGAAAAGAAGCAACAGGGATGAGGGCGGGTTGGAGGGGGAAAGAAGCAATCAGGCTCAAGAGGGGAAAGAAGCAACAGGGATGGGGGTGGGAGGGGATAAGAAGCAACAGGGATGGGAGTGGGTGGGAGAAAGAAGCAATAGGGATTGGCTGGGTGGGAGGGGAAAGAAGCAACATCAATGGAGGGCGGGTGAGAGAGGACAGAGCAAGTGAAAACAGGAGCACTCATATGGAGTGCTTAAACACAAATAAAAAAGTAACCCCAAAAACGGGAGCAGTGGATGGACACAGGTACTTGGTCCATGATCTAGGGGAGGACTAAACACAAGAAGAGGAATCATGCATGCATGCTATGGACAAATAGAAGCAAAGGCTAGAGAGCGACATTGAAGCGAACAAATGGTGAGCCTATGGGCGGGCTGTAGTCCACTGATTGTAAACAACATGCCTCGAAGAGACAGCGCATGTGCTGTCTAGCCGTGACAAAAAGTGGTGGTGTGAGTCTGTGATTGGTTGGGCGCGTAAGGGCGGTGGGTCCTGCAGCTAACCCATGGCGCACATGGTCGAAGGCCATGTGTGGGGGGATGTGGCCGCTCGTGGGGGGCTGCAGCCATGCCCTGTAGCCAATCCCACGCTGTGCAAAGTCAAAGGCCGTATGCGGTGGGGGAGTTGGCTACCCACGGGTGGTTGGGTTTAGGGCCTAGCAACACTCCAGGCCCTGTGGCACACCCCACACTGCCCATTGCCATGTGCGGGGGTGTTGGCATAGTTCTGTACAGTTAGGAAATATTATTTTACTTTGAAAAAACCTAGAAATTTACTGAAAAAACAAAAGATTAAAGTGATGTTATAGTTAGGTGAAAATGTCAGTTTAAATGCATCATAGTTATTTCAAGTAACTATAACACGTGCCCTCGCAATGCACTGCTTATAACATCACATATTACATCACTCATGACCTATTCTATCACATTACTGATAACATCAATATAACAGCTGAAATTACATAATTGAAGGCAACACTGTGCATGGCGGGGCGCATGTTATAGTTACTTGAAATAACTGTAACTGGTAAATTCCAGTGATTTTTTAGTTTAAAACTTTAACCTTTGTTTTTTTTAGTGAATATATATATATCCAGTAGGTAGTTATAGTTAGAACCTAGTTTCCATTGGTAAAGCATTTTTGACTTGCTTTTAACTTTGGTGTCGAGTCGAAATAACTTTATTTCGGTTCCAGGAACCATAAAAGTTTGACAGATAAAACATTACAGTTTAAAAGATTTTTTAACACATTTGTGAGACATTACAGTAAAATTTAGGGAAGAAAAAAGTTCATAAAATTCAGACAGTTAAAAATGCAATACATAAAATAGATAATTTAGAATGGCAGAATATTTCACAGATTCATAAAATCCAAACAGTATGAGTTTAAACAATAAAAGATAGCAACGTTCTTGTTCAGCTTCTACAACTCATAACACATAAAGCCATTGCGACTTTGATATAGTTAGATACCGCAGTGCAGAAGTGGCCAAAGAGTGCAAAAAGTTAAAACCATCAATATATGTGCAAGGACGGATTACCCTTAAAAGTGGAACTAAAATTGTACCCTTTGCCTCTTTATATAGGGGCAAAATAGGATAAAGTGCATAGTGCTCTGGGCTGCCATATTGTCACACGGACAGGGTGTGAGATTAGCGGCCCACCCTGATTGACACGGAAATGCCACTAAAAAGTGCAACGTGCATAAGCGAAATCTAGTTAAGAGAAATCTGATCTGCACATTGGTAGTGAAGGTTAGATAAAATTGCTGATGAACGGGGAACGAACTTAAGGGACCCATCTTCTCTTTTTGCGAGTAGCGCCTATTGGCTCTAAAGTAATGTGCCTCTTTGATGATGACTTTAACATTTGTGGGGATACTTTCAGGGTTATCATAGAGATGCCCCGAACCTATCTCATGAAGTTTATCTCTTACGAATCGGAGCCATGGGATTGATAAGGCATTATCCAGATTGATACAATCTTTAAGTACGTCCCTTGAGAATGTTAAATCAACAGAAAGCCATATTTTAGCCCACAGGAGCAGAGGCGCGATACCCATGCAGTCCTCTATAAAATCTAACCCCAACTCTTGATGACAGAACAGTGTTGGGGCACTTTTCAGGGTCATCAATAACCTTTTTATAAATTTGTTTACCAAAACTTGGGCGGCTATGATGGTAACCCCACACCCCTGCCCCATAAATTGCCACAGACAAACACTTAGCTTTGTAAAGAGTAACTAACTCTCTCACAGGCTTATGCCTAGTTTACATGCGAAGCGAAAAGGCCCCTCCACAGCCCTACTTGTATGTTGCACCCTTATAAGTAATTCAAATTATTAAATAAGTTCCCTAAATAGGTAAAATTGTTCAGCTTATCTATTCTTTTTTTTTTGCTTAAATTTGTTTATTGTTGTTTCTCATTTTGTAGTACACAATCGCTCAGAAGTTACATAACAATGTAAGGGTTCTTGCCCCTCTTCCATTTCTTACTTCCCTTGTAACATCAACAGGTAGTCTGAGCGGTCATACAGACCAATATGTTACCATGAAAAACAAATTCTTTTTTTTCCTTTTTTGTTGTTAAACATTTTGCAACATCACATTGATACAACATGGTGAACAATACAGTTCTCTCCTCTCATGTAATGAACTGAAGGTGTTTATAGTAGTGCATTGTTTCCGAATTATACTTTCTTGACTGCCTTGCTGTTGGTCTACGTGCATTCACTTTGGACATGGCTGCGCTAATGCACAGGTGCATGCCTCTGTCAGACTGCCCACTATCTGATGTATGAGTATTCTGCAACATATTGTTAGTCCTAGGTGTATGTCGACAGGGGGGGGGGAACATTGGAACGCATAGCCCTTTCACACAACGCGCAGCGCTGTAGCTATACCTTATGTGTTAGCTCGCCATGCGCTTTCCGTCTGAGACTCCGGCTGTTAGTTTGTTGTTTACTCAGACATAATACCTGAGTCCTCAGAGGCATTCTGCCATAGGGCGCGAAAGTCCGCCAGTATTGCTTCCCACTGCGCCTTCATCGGTTGCTTCCTAATGCCTATCGCATCTTCCCGCCGCAGCGCCAGGCTTTCGGCTTGCGCCCAGCATATTAGTGACCGGTACCAGGATTTCCCGGTGCTCCAGGGATTTCCATCATCTTGTAAGGAGGCGCTTGGCTACTATTAGTCCTAGGTCAATGTAGCAGGATGTCCCCTTGTATTTACTAGATATCTTGTATAGCCCCAGGATACACACCTCCCACGACCAGGTAAGCGTGCGCTCAGTACACTGTGCCAATTTTCTGGTAACTGTTTCCCAATATGTCTGTATGGATGTGCAGGACCATAGTACATGAAGTAAGTCCCCACCTAGCTCGCCACAGCGAGGGCAACTGGCAGCAGCGCGATTGAAATATTTGTTTATTTTGGCTGGGGTCAAGTATGCCCTATGTACTATGCAGTATTGTATAAGCCGAAATCTAGCATTACGAGGGATACGAGTGGGGCCTCGGAGAATATCTTCCCATTCGCGGTCAGTGCTGGGGCGCTGCAAATCTGCGACCCAATGGGCTCGAAGGGACTCCAGTCATGGCGTTGTATGTATTCTTAAGGATTCCACAAACCATTTAACTAAATGGCGTCCCACCCCCAGTTCATGCAAATATTGCACAGTCAAGTGCGTGGTCGGCTCCTGAGTAATCTCGCCTATGTTCCCCGCAGTGCACTCACCACCGTTGCGTGTAATAAAAACTGACCACGAGGAAGGGCCGTGTCTTCCACAAGGGTGTCATATGGCAGAAGTTGCCCATCACCATACAAGTCCCCCAATGTTAGAATGCCTGCTTCCTCCCATTGAGGCAGCTCCGCGCTGGTAACTGGTCGGTGTCTCATAGGCGTGCCGAGGATGGGGAGAGACGGTGCATATGGGGGTCACATGGCGCATGACCCGCAGACTTCGATGAAAGGAATAGTGAGCTACTGCCACTAGTAGTTGGGCAGGTGGCCGTCCCCATCTGATAGGATGGAACAATGCCACCATCTGCGGGTGGGTGAGTCCCGGGGCGCAAGTCGCTGAATCCTCCAGTTGGCTCATTTCAAGCCATCTCGCCACCCACTGAAGCTGCGCTGCGAGATAGTATTGCTCCATATGGGGCAACGCCAGGCCCCCGCAGGCCGATGAAGGGTACATTTTGATCAGCGCCACTCTGCTACATGACCTGCCCCAGATGAATCTGCGGATGTCCAGTTCTAAGTTTTGGAACAGCACCGGCTTGAGGCATAGGGGAACATTTACAAAGTGGTACAACAGTCGTGGGAGTACCATCATCTTAAGAAGCGCTATCCTCCCCATGACCATCATCTGCTCACATATCGCAGTGATGGCTCGTACCAGGTTAACTTCAAGCAGGTCAGCTGGCTCCCTATAGATGAGGAATCCCAAGTACCGGAAATCCGACTCTTGCCAATGGATTGGCTTGCCACTGAGAGATAATCGGGGGTTCAGTGTGATCTCCGAGAAAGGATACAGGCACGATTTGTCCCAGTTTACACGGAGTCCCGAAACGTGAGCAAATTCCAAGAGGATTCGTTCTATCGAGGCACAAGATGACCCAACATCCCTGAGGTAAATAAGGAGGTCGTCTGCGTATAGTGAAACACCATGGATACCGTCACCCAAAGGGATACCCCATTCATCCTGTGCCTTACGCAGTGACGCAGCCAACGGTTCGATGGCCAGCACAAATAGCAGCGGTGAGTGCGGGCATCCCTGCCGCGTACCCCGCCTGATTGGGATCTGGCCTGATAAATGAAGGCCAGTTTTGACTCTAGCTACCGGCTGGGTGTAGAGAAGTTCCACTAGGCTTAGGAACTCTTCCCCCAAGTCATATCTGCGGAGCGCAGCAAACAAGAATCCCCATTCCAGAGTGTCAAACGCCTTCTCTAGATCCAACACCAGGCATCCGAATCGATTCCAGTTCACCCTGGCATAATGAGCCACTCTAAAGAAGCGGCAGAGGTTTGGAGACGTGCTGCGAGCTGGCACAAACCCATTCTGGTCCGCGTGCACCAGCTGTGGAACCAGTGGGGCTAATCTACATGCCAACAGTTTGACCAAAACTTTATAATCCGTATTTGAGAGTGCAAGCGGCCGGTATGAGCCCAGTAGCTCCGCATTCCTGTTTGGCTTCGGCAACGACACCAGCAGCGACCCACGTAGCGTGCCAGGTAGGGCCCCCGACTCCAGCGCGACGTTATACATGGAAAGAAGTTGTGGTGCCAATGCTTGCTGATATGCTTTATAGTATTCAGCGGGGAAGCCGCCAGGTCCCGGAGCCTTGCCAGTGAGCGTATCGCCTCCTGTACCTCCAGCAAAGTGATCGGCTCATTCAACTACCCGCGCTGATCAGCAGTGATTTGCCGCAGGGGGAGCGGAGAGAGAGGTAGGAGTCCAGCTCCTCGGTGGTCGCGCTACATACTGATTTATAAACTTTGGTGTAATGCATCACAAATTCCTTGTGTATATCATACTGCTTGGTGAGTATTTGACCAGTGGCGGACTGCAAGCGCAATATAGGTGTCTGCGCGTGTTCCTGACGGATCAAGCGTGCGAGTAGTCTGCCTGCCCTGTCAGCTGCAGCATGTGTACGCGCTGCGTGTGAGGTGTAATTTAGGCATCGCAATCTCTAGTACCTCCATGTGTTTTCGCCTTTGCGTGTCTAGTGCCAGCTGCACGTCTCTGCCTTTGGCCAATTCGGCCTCTAGAGTAGTGAGGGTGCGCTCGATGCAACTTATTTCATCGTCGAGCTGCTTTGTAATGGACCAGCTTAAGCCCATACACTGCCCTCTGATCGCAGCTTACCCGCATCCCATAGCATCCCCGTGTCCGCGACGGAGCCAGTGTTGTCTTCAAAGTATGTGCCTATCGCCTCGTCTATTGCCTGCCTGAAGGGGGGGGTCTTCCAAAGCTAGGGGTTGCAGTTTCCAGTAGCGAGTGGTGGGCCCCTCTTCTTCGCCCTGAGCTGTAGCACATGGGGGTTGTGATCTGAGTGCGTTTTACCCAAGTAATCTGCTGTGGCGCATTGTGTCAGTACCTGGTGAGTTGCAACAAACCGGTCAATACGGACATGTAGACCATGCGGGTGAGAGTAAAAGGAGTAAAGACGCGATTGTGGGTTGAGTGTTCTCCAGATATCGGACAGACCCCAGTGGCTCAGTCACTCGCCCAGACCATGCGCATTGGACACTGCATTGGTGTGCATCAGTGGAGGGAAAGACCTATCAATGGTGGTGTCAAGGACCGCGTTGAAATCGCCGCCGAGCAACCATGGCACATCGCACCAGCGCAATAGTATGTCAGACAGCGTAGCCCAGAAAAAGCCCTGGTTCGTGTTCGGGGCATAAATGGAGCCTAGCACTATGTGTTTCCCATTCAGTTGCCCTTTAGATAGGACATATCTGCCATAGGCATCGATCTCGGTCTCCTCTGGCGTGAAGCGAGTCCCGGGCCTGATCCAAATTAGAGCCCCCCTGGCGTATGAGGAATAGCCTGTGGCCAGAACCTGCCCTCTCCATCGCTGCTGCAGTCTACAGATCTCAGGCTGCGCTATGTGCATCTCTTGCAAGAACGCTATGTGAGTTTTGTGACGTTTAAGATACGCATAAATGTTGTATCTGCGTGATGGTGTGTGTAGTCCCCAGACATTCCAGGTAATTACATTGGTGTGTGGCATACTTCAAGTGTGGAGTGTACTGAGCGCGCGCGACCCGGTGTCCCTAAGTGTAGGTGATCGCGCACAGTGCAGTCAAGGAGAGCGCGGTGTAGTCGTAGACAGTAATAATTCGCGTGAACGATGCGTCGCAGTGCTGACATGAGAGAGAGCTATATGGGATAGAACTTGGGGAGAGCAGAGGGATCGCTGATATTTGCCCAAACATTTAACAATGCCATGCGGCAACTGTCGGCTATGTATGCCGATTCAAACATGTCGGGGGGGGTGGAGGTTGCTTGTGCATAGATAGCAAGGATACTGCAGCGCTGTGGGCCCGCTTGACATAAGTAAATGCTCGTGGTGTTTCAATTCTGTGTGGTGCACCAGGCGCCCATCGGCCAGGGCACCTGTGGAGGGGGATACAGTACGCCCCAGTGTACCCCACGCCTATGGCAGCTGGATACCACATGAAATGTCTAACTGACCTGAGATGCTGGGCGGTTAATTTTGACAGAACTGCATACATGTTTGGACATCAAATGCATCATATTATTACATGAAATCATCTGCAGTCTGTGGCGTCACTACCGGGAGTGACTGCAAGCCTTCCTCATTGGGCCACATGGCCGGCGAGCCGCCGCTGCTCAGCGAGTGTTCTGAAGGGGTGTCAGAGTCCCTGCTGGGTCGTCTGTTTCTCATGTTCTTCACTGCCTCGAGGAATCCCTGTCTCTCTTGGAGTGCCTGCATTGGGTATGGGGCCATCCTCAGTTGTCTAGGCAAGCTCACAGCTCGTGACCTGTGTCTTCTGCGACGGCGTCTGCGTCCTCTTGCGTTTGACTCCCCTACTGCTCCTCTCTGACTTGGTGAGGTATGATGGCCCTTGGACTCAAGCCAGTCCCACACATCTGCTGCGTTGTTGAAAAAGTGAGTGGACCCATCTGCGACTACACGTAGCCGGGCCGGGAATATGAGGGAGTACTTAATGTCTAGCTCACTTAATCATCTTTTGACAGGGAAGAAGGTGCTGTGCTGCCTTTGTACCCCCGCAGCATAGTCTGGGAAGAAGAGGACCTGGGAGTTGTCAACAACAATGGATTCCAGACGCCTGGTTTCGCTGAGTATCGCGTCTCTGTCTTTAAAGTTCAGCAGGCGGAAAAGAAAGGGGCGAGGTTGTGTACCAGGTGGCGGCCAGCCGGACGGCACTCTATGTGCACGCTCCACTGCAAAGTATGGGGAGAGCGAATCAGCAGGCAGCAGGGATTTTATCCAGGACTCAACGTAGGCGACTGCATCTTGGCCCTCCGCGCCTTCCGGCAGCCCCACAACGCGAACATTATTGCGGCGGGAGCGGCCCTCCGCATCATCCACCCTGTGTTCTAGTGACCGAAGCCGTGCTGTGAGTTCTTGCCCATCTACAGACAGTGCCTTAGTGACCGGGGCGATCTCTGCAGTTTCCGCCGCTAGTTCCCCGACTTTCGCCGCCAGTTTTGTGTGATCCGCATGCAGAAGAGTGTAGTCCGATGTAATCTTGTCTATGCAGCTTTCTAAGGATGCTCTGGTTTGCGCTAGGTTCTTCCCAATACCTGCCACTGCCTGGAGCACCGAGTCTATTTTTGTTTCCAGTGTGGACGGGCCCGGGCCGGTTGCCGCATCAGACTGAGCCGGCCGCATGAGGCTTGAAGTTGGTGGAGGATTCATGACTCCCGTAACCATCCGATTTCTGCCCATGACGCACCACAGAGGGCGTGTGACCGCTCAACAAGAGTGTAAAGGGCTTCCGCTTATGTGTTCGATCAAGGGCTGTAAGCGAGGCTTGTAAGTTCAGGTGGGCGTCTGGCGCCCACGGCTCGGGCCCTTGTGGCTACACACGCTTCCCCTCAACAGTTGTAGTTCTTTTCAGTGTGGCCCATTTGCAACAACGTACTACTGAAGCCTTAGTCGTGCGTCGCCCACCTTGCAAGCCCTTACACGGGCTCCGGTGTGCTAGCAGGTCTCCCCTGTGAGCCAAGGATGAGCTAATAGGCCGTCTAGGGGGGGCGGCACATGAGGCAAGGCCGGTAGCGGACTTTGTTAGTTCAGACCAGTACGCCGCACTGCTCCCGCATGAGATCCCTCCAGTCCCTCAGTGATAACCAGACTTCAGGCACATAATCTCATCTAATCCGCATCTGTTAGCAGTCCCATGATACGCAGCATGAGGCCTCCATGAGTAGTCACAACTTCTCGGCCTGCCGGTACTGCTAATCTGCTCTCAGTCGGGTGCTCCACCGCTGGCGCCAATCGACCACTAGGCGCCACTCTAGTCAGCCAGGGTAGATCTGGCCCACACCTCCCGCAGCGCGCAGTTGCACTTCTCACCTGGGTTGATGGGATTGATCTGTCCAGGCTCCAGAGCGATTTTACAGCTCCAGTGTGGGTATGCCGCATTCAGTTTTGGCCTCAAGTCTGGATCCTTGCACAGTGTTGGCTCAGCTTTCCCTCGGGCCCAGCTGATCAGGGCACTCCGATCACGCAGGAGTGTCTTAGCCCCGCAGCTCAGGCATAGACCGAGGGGGGAACAGGGGGCGGGGGCCACCCCGACACCGCAGTGTGGGCACACGTTGTCTCGTAGTTCAGATATCACCCAGTGGTTGCGCTCGTGGGGGGGGAAGGAGGGAAAGGGAGGCACAGGCAGCAGGCCCGTGCATGCACTCTCCAGTAACGGCCTCACCACAGGTCGGGTCCGCCTCCAACTTGCACTCCCAGCGCCTTCCGATATCCTCCCCAGGCTCACCTTGCCCAGCAAGACGCCGCAGACTCTCAACGTTGCGAGGAAGGGAGCAGCCCAGTCACGAACTCCACCTCCTCGCTATGGCTCCAACACGGGCAGTCGGCCTCGCAGCAGGGTACGGGAAGGCCGTGCCACCTCAGTCCGGCGTGAAGTGGCTCCGGCAGCGGTGAGTGTCAGGCAGTTCGGGCAGTTTGGAAACAGCACAGTCCCCCGCCTGAGTCAGGAGGGGGCGAGGTCCGGGTCGCGGCGTGCGGCCTCAGGCAGCAGCCCTCTGGCTCCAGCTCTGTCTCGGTCGTGGCGCGCTGCAATGTCCAGCGGCTGTGTCTCAGTTAGTGTGGCGTCATGGGCTCAGCAAACGACTCCTGTCGGGTCACGCTGGCCGCAGGGACCCTGCGGTGCAAGCAGGTCGGCACGATGGCCACGATCAGCACAGGAGAACCAAAGGATGCTCGGGCCACGATGCGAAGCTCTTCAGATCGCATCCGCCATCATGGCTGGCTAGCCACGCCCCTTACAGTAAAGTTTCTAGTTTTGGTCGATTTGGGGCCACACACCATGGTATAAGATTTAATAAAATTTACTTTTAAATCAAGCGACAACATAAAATCAATAAAAGCATTAAGCAATTTTTGAAGGCTGTTTGCTGTCACTGCCATTAGCACTGTGTCATCCGCGTATGATAGTAGTGGGACGGGTTTGCCACCAATTCGGGGAAAATCAATAAAAAGGCCTCTAGGCCGTTTGTATAGATTAAAAAAAGAAAAGGCTCTAAGATGCACACCTGTCGGACACCTTCTGTAGAAACAATCGGCTTTGTCCTTTCCCCTTGGGTGCCATATCTTATAGCAACTGTAGTGTTGGCGTGGAACCTGCGTAAGAGGGAAATCAGAGCTTCCGCAACGCCCATTTTCCCCATCAGTGCCCATAGTTTCTCCCAGTTAACTTTAGTGTTGTTTGAGCAATATTCATTAAATTTTCCCCAAACAGTGTCAAAGTAGGTTCTGTGTGTCATGGAAAGTTTGGGGGTGATCGGTGTAGTGGGGACCAGGAAATATGGGCACGAAAAAAGGGTGCGTTTGTCTTGTTAATTCCCATAGAAACGCGTTGTCGAACCTACAGCCCGAACCGCTGGACAGAATTACACCAAATTTGGCAGAAAGGTAGATGTTGTTTATGCAGATTGTGCTTTTTGTTATTTGGTGCAAATCCATCCAGTAGTTTTTGAGAAATTCAAGCAGAAAATTATAGATATATCTCTAGCTATGGATATTTCGTGACGGTTTCGCGATTAATCGCGGATGCGCACGCCAATGGGAATGCTCTGTTTGGCTGGACGCAACCTCAACAGAAAGTTGCGGCCGCTATTTTATCATCCGGGAATGGTTACCGGGGCCGAACATTTGTGTGAAAGCTAACATAAGGAGTCAGGGTGGAGATTCTCTGACCTCATGTATGAGAAATGGGTGTGTTAGTGACACAAGTTATGTGTCCAAAATAGATTTTTATAATCATGCGTGATATTAGCGACGACGACACGACTGCTAGCGCAGCCCCCGTGTACCATCGCGGGGACAGCTAGAATATCGCAAATATTGGTGAAAATATAAAACACACACTTGCCGGTCACTGTCACACACTCATGTACGTACTCACAAACTCACTGAGACACTTATACACCCATTCACATATCCACTCACACACTTATACATCAAGTCACATACACACTCAGATATTCATGCACACACTCACAAACCCATTCAGGTACTTATGCACCCACTTACAGACTTACTCGGAGAGTGACGCACCCATGTACAGACACACTCAGAGACTCACGCACCCACTTACACACCCACTCACACACTCACATATGTTCTCACAGATCCACTGAGCCACTCATACACCCACTCACAGATCCACTGAGACACTCATACACCCACTCACACACCCATACAGTCACTCCCACACTCAGTCACAGACCCTCTCAGAGACTTATGGAATCAGTCAGTCACTCATACACTCAGAAACTCACACACCCACTCAGAAACTCACTCAGATATACACACATCCACTCACCCAGTCAAGGCTCATTCATCAACTCACAGACCCACCTAGACACTCGCCATCCCAGTCACAGACCCAATCAGACACTCATTCACCCTTACAGTCACTCACACAGACTCATGTACTCACGCACAGTCGCACTCACAGACCTGCGCACCCACTGACAGAACCACTCAGACACTCACGCTGCCAGTCATAGACCCACTGAGAGAATCATGCACTCACTCACAGATCCTCTCAGACATTCCTGCACCCACTCACTCACCCATTCAGACACCTACTTAGACACTCATGTATCCACTTACAGGTCCAGTAAGACAGTCATATACTTACTTACAAATGCACAAAGGCCCTCAAGCGCCTACTCATAGATTGAGTGCAAGACTTACGCAACCAATGGCAGACCCATTGTGACACTGATGCACCCACTCATAGATATACTGAGGCAGTCACGCATTTCGTTACAGAAGTATTGATAGACTGATACATCATCTCACAGATCCCCTCAAATACTTATACAGTGAATGAGAGACTTAGTGATACAGTGATGCATGCAGTCATAGATTACACTGAAAAAGTTATGCACTGTGTTATAGGGATATTAAGGGAGTTATACATGCTATTATACAGTCGTTTAGATAGTAATGTGTTTAGTGTGTTGGTTATAATTCATTTTGCAGTTATAAGTTTTGAATGTGGTGGTGGTTATTGAATGTCTGCATTTGTTTTGTCATTCCACGACGTATTCGTGGTGATCGCGGCTACCGATATCATTGCAACACCCGGCGCCACCGCGAAAACGGAAAATCGGTTTAAATGGTTGTTTTCATGCAAGCTCCTTACAAAAATATGACTTTAAACAGTGTGAAATAAACCCCTAATGTCTAAAATACTGTAAAATGTATGCATATATGTGTTTTGCACCTCTAAAAAAGGCGCGATTGCCGTGGTTACCGGAGTCATCGCGACTCTCGGTGTAATCGCAAAAATGGAAAGTAGGGTTCAAACACAGTTTTTTAAAAAGTTACTACAAATATATGAGTACAAATATGTTTTTAAAGCGGTGGTTAATAATGCCTGTATTGTAATAGTTAGAATTAATTTTTTAAGTTAACATTTTTTAATGTGGTGGTTTTCGTTGGATGTCTGCTTTTGACAAGAAAATGCACAACATTTTGGCCTCTTGAGTGGCTCTGATTTAAAAATTTCTTTAAGTGTATTTTTCAGTATGTGAAATACATTTTCTGATCACAGATTCTCCACAGTAAATGCAACAGTGTTGTACCGACTCAAAAAATTCTTAAATATAAAACCAGTTATTAATGTACTTTCTGATAAACACATACCAAATCAAAAAATGAGTGTTATATAACATAAATTTAATATACAATATCCAATTATAGAAAGAAAATACGAAAATCTTTGAGGCTCACTTAAAAAAAATGGACGTTACAATTAAGAAATAGAATTGAAAAAAACCTTAGAAATTCACTGAAAAAACCAAAGGTTACCGGGACTTTATAGTTAGTAATTAGCATTTAAAAAACCTTAGAAATTTACTGAAAAGACCAAAGGCTACAGGGATATTATAGTTAGGAAATATAATTTAAAAAACGTTAGAAATTCACTGAAAAAACAAAGGTTACAGGGATGTTATAGTTAGGAAATATAATTGAAAAAAACCTTAGAAATTCACTGAAAAAGACAAAGGTTACAGGGACGTTATAGTTAGTCTGACATTTCACTCAAGAAAAACCAGAGAAATTCAGCAGTTATAGTTAGCTGAGCTAACTATAACTAGCGCACCCGCAATGCACTGCTTATGACCTCACATATTACATCACTCATGAAATGGTCAGTGACATCACTGATGACATCACTGATGATATCTCAAATGACATCACTGATGACATCACTGATGACATCACTGATTACATCATCCACAACATTACTAACACACCCACTCACACCCCCATAGAACCTTTCATACACCCACTCCCACACCATTCACAAATCCATTCCTGGACCCATACCAGTACTTACACACCCACTCACTGATTCAGAGATCTACACACAAATCCACTCACTAACCCATATGGCCACTCATACACTCCAGGTACCTGTAAGTAGCTCTCTTGTGTGCAACCCAGACTACTAGGTTAGAAGCTTTTACTTGTTTGAATTAATATATGTAAACCACAATTTAGAGTGCATAGTTGATTAACTCATACGCTGATATTTGGAGAAAAATGGCTGAATTTCCAAAATATATTTAATCTGATATTTGAGTGATAAATAATGTGGCATAGGGAAGACTTTTTACAAATGTTATTACCTTGGTGCCAGATGCACTGCAGCTATTGTTGTTATGTATTACTCATGTAGATGGATTCCATATTGACAAATGCTTTCATACATATCTGTTTGCAACCATGTCTGATGCACTGAGGTGATCGCTGGTAGTAATCTTGCATATGGTGGCCACTAATGTAATCTTGTCTGATGTAGTCACTATTACAACACTAAAAATATTATTAGCTCCCGATGAGTTCCATTGACCATAAGTAGCTCTTTTTACAGAAAATATTAGAGATCCCTGATCTACATGTTCCTTTTTAAGTTTATCGATGATCAGTTTTTCAGAGATGGCTCTACATAAAGTACTAAAGTCCTTCAGAATTGAATTAACATTTACATTATCAGCAAAGCACCATAATATGATAGATAGATTTTGTGAGATTATTTGTTCATTAAAAAGAACAGGGTTCACCATATCCCATTTCATTCTGCCCCCTTTTTATTAAGGCAGTTTATCTTATCGCCTTTATTTTTTGTGGCTTTAGCGATCTGTAAATTCAAAGTTAGCACTACAGGGTTGTGCTCACTTATACACTGAGGAACAACCTTAAAGTCTACAAAGACTTGTAGAAGCTTAAGAGACATAAGAATAAAATCGATGGTACTGCCCTTTCTATTACCCATTTAAGTTGGAAGTGAGTTCCCCTTCCTAGCAGCCATTTTATTTGCTACATCTAGGTCATGTTTAAGAATGATAGTTTTCAAAGCCTCCCCGTATGGGTTGTGTTTGAAACGGGAGCTATCTAGATTGAACTGATTTCTGAAGTGGCAAACCCTTTCCCCACTAAACTCATACAAAGTTGTGTTAAAATCCCCCGCCCAGATTAAAACTGTCATACATTTAACATTTGTAAGAAAGGAATCAGGAAAGTCATCAAAAAGTCTATGGGTTCCGTTTCCGAATGATTACAAGTGTTATAATAAAAATTCACCAATAGAATATCATAATCTTTTAAAAGGAAAAAAGCATGACCTGGACGTGTGGTGAAGACCACATTTTTGTCACTGAAAAGGAAGGTATATGAATAGAAGTAAAAGTAGCTAGGCCCCCTTTTGCCCTACTCGCAACAGATGGAATAGCAGGTTCCAAAAATGATTGATAGCCATTTAGGTTTAGGGCTGCCAGGGATCATGTCTCTTGGCAGCATATAATATCAGGAACACTTACAAAATCAATCCAGTCCGGGTTATCAATTTTTGACCATGCTTCTGCGATGTTCCAGGTAACAATTTTCAAGCCCTCATTTGGGGATCAGATTTTGAGGTTTTATCATTGGGTCCCCTCGAATTAGGTGAACATGGACCAGGGCATGAAATATTTGTTTGAGAAGAGAGTCAATCCGTTTGGTCCAGAGTCAAGAGCGACTCAAACCTTTTATATGTGGGCACAGAAAAGTGAGCAGTAGTAAATACTTGATGGTTTCTTACTGGCGGTCTATAGAAGAATCCCAGAAGGAGGGCCTCGATTGCATTCGGCCCATGGCAGAAGCTACTGAGTCTAAAGAGAATGTTCTTCACCACTGCTTTGTTTCTAAAATTGACCACAATACAGTTCTTATTATCTTGATTGGGCATTGGTCCTATCCATGAGACTGTCCTGACATGATTTATTTGGTCGTGCAGCAGCCCCGGGCAATCCACCCTCCCTCTTATCCAGTGCACTACTTAATTTAAAAGTTGATTATAGTTCTCCATCCCATTTTCCAGTAATGGCGGCACTTCTTTCAGTATCACTACATATGGAGTAGCTTGTGGGGGAAGATGCAAGACCGGGTGTGAAATGAGTGGCTGTGATTGGAGCTTGTCTAGCGTGGGGTGCATATTTGACTCTTCCCCCTGTGTATTATCTGGTAAATTTGAGTAATGTGGGGCCCTGACGGGACTGACCCTCTTGCCTTTGGGCACTCTGTCCCCTCTGGGGTTTATTTGTCATTTACTTCTCGCTATGGTAGCATTTGGGGGTGTTGTTGACCATTTGGGGTATATCTGATTGCTGTGCTTTTGTTGGTTTTGGTGTCAACCTTGATTGGGCAAGAGTGGAAGGGCCATTTGACTATCCCTCCAAAAGGACAGAGGATAATTTGGAACGCTCCAACTCAATTTTGGATAGATGAGTAATGAGTGGGGATAGAGCAAATTGTATGGCCTCCTTTATAGATTTAGACACACAAATACTAAGTTCCTCTGTCATGAGATATGCTCTGTCTTCCTTATTTGTGCATATTTGAGTGTCAGCACTTACGTCTTGGTTTTGGGATCGCTTCTGGGGGCAGAGGTGCTGTCTTTTACTTTTGGTACCACCCTCTGTTCTTTTCCTCTTCCCCCAGTTGCCTTAGGATTCCCTGTCTTATCCGTGACAAGGTCCAGGTCTGATGATCATTTGGGAGAACTATCCAACAGGACTATACCTCGTTATCACGCAGTCTTTTTCCCCGCAGGGAATTACAATGCGGTCGTTACAACGAACGCGTTGTAATTCCGCATACCATTACCCCGCAAGTCGTAACAACGACTTGCGGAGGGGGGGCGCTGGATGTTGGAATAGTATAATTTACTATTCCAACTCCAGTCGGTGCGGACAGTAGGGAAGATGTTGGATTTTAAATCCAACACCTTCTCCCCCCTCCGAAAGTCGTTGTTCCGACTTGCGGAGTAATGGTATGCGGAATTACAACGCGGTCGTTGTAACAACCGCGTTGTAATTCCCTGCGGGGAAAAAGTTTCGTGGTAAACGTTGTTGACCATCCAACATTATACAGGGAGAATCAACAATGGGTTGTGTTTGAGGTTGTATCTGGGGTTGACTTCCCTCATCCTCTGGGGCAACATCACAAGTTACTGAGGTAGTGGGCAAGGAGATAGGAGAGGATAGCGATAAATACCTCTCTACTAGCTCAATTTCTTTATAAATTGCCACCGCTGCTCTCTGCAGATAGCCATCCAGAGTTGTCCCTGGGGTGGTAACTGGTGGCAAAACCTTCCGTTTACCCATTTGATTCACAAAAGCTCTTTACCAAAGACTAAATAGATATACACAGTACCTTTGGGGCAGGCGAAAAAGGGGTGGCCCCATCCCAGGCTCTTCCAGGCGAAGACAGGCCGCCCTTCACCCGGGCTTTGCCTGCGCGTGGCCCGGTCGCATCCCGCGGAGCGGGCTTGCGAAGCGCTTTTCAGCGCATCGGTAGAGGTTCCGCCCCTTTTCACAACAGCTTGCAGGTGAGGCCCTGGCACGGTGGAGGATGGGGGATGCAGTCTAGGTCTAGGGGGGGCGATAGCTACAATACCACACTTCTAAGACTCCTGTGGAGTGAGCTGACACAGTGCTTTTCAGTGCATCAGTGGAGCCCCTTCCCCTTTTCACAACAGGTTGCAGGTGAGGCCACTGACATGGTGGAGGATGGGGTTGCAGTCCCCAATGCAGATGAAGGTCCAGGGGGGCCACTAGCCACAATGCCACACTTCTAAGACTGTGAGGTCATAAGCATTGCATTGCGGGGGCATAAGCTATAGTTAGCTTAGGTAACTATAACTACTAAATTTCTATGGTTTTGTGTGTGTAAAATCTGAGCCTAACTATAACATCCCGTCAACCTTTGTTTTTTTCAGTGGATGTATATATATATGTGTATATATATATGTGTGTATATATATATATGTGGCGGTGGTGCGGGGCATCTACAATAAAATATTTCACCTAGCACCAAGTAAAGGGTCCGGTTTCGTCTTTTCCATGCGGACTGGATGTTGTTGGCGAACTCCATTCGATATATATATATATATATATATATATATATATATATATATATATATATAACCTATTGGTGGTCGCCAGTAGGTAGTTATAGTTAGGATCTAGTTTCCATAGGTAAAGCATTTTTTGACTTGCCTATAACTTTGGCATCTTTTGCCCAATCTTCATGAAATTTTCCAGAACAAGTGTCAAAGTAGATTCTGTGTTTCATGGAAGGTTTGGGGGTGATCCGTGCACTGGGGACCAAAAGTTAGGGGCGCAAAAAAAGGGTGTGTTTGTAATGTTAATTCCCATAGGAATGCGTTGTCGAACCTACAGCCCAAACCGCTGGACAGATTTATACCAAATTTGAGAGAAAGGTAGATGTTGTTACGCAGATTGTGCTTTTTGTTATTTGGTGTAAATCCGTCCAGTAGTTTTTCAGAAATTTAAACCGAAAATTATAGCTATATCTCTGGCCGTGAAGCCTTCGCGAAAAAAGACGAGCTTGTGCAGGGAAATGCACTGCTCTGATTGGCTGCCAACACTTTAACCAGGAAGTGTTGGCAGCCATCTTGGGACTCGGCTTGGGACCGCCAGCTCCCCGGGCTATTTTCAATTATGTGGTCGGGGGGCCTCGCAGACCCCCCTGCCCCGGGGATCGCCACCTCCCTGGGCCTAATTTTCATAGAATCGGGGGGTCTCATGGACCACCCCTGACCCGAGGACTGCCACTTCCCCGGAACAACCTTTTTTTTAAGTAATGTGGGGGCGGGCCGAAGGGCCTCCCCCGCTCCCCGGGGACTAACGCCTCCCTGGGGCACATATATTATTTAAAAGAAACGATGCAGGGGAAGCCCTACGGCCTACCCCGTAGACCCGGGTACCGCCACCTCCCAGGGGCTATATCAAATAATGCGTAGGGGGGTTCCAGCCCCCCCATGCAGCCCTGGGGACCGCCACCTCCCCGGGGCACACATAGAACAATTAAGGGGGTCCATTGTGGACCCCTGGCGCCGGGGACCACCACCTCCCCAGGGAAAACAGGAATAAAGGAGGAGGGCCGCACTGCCCCCCCTTCAGGAGCCCTACATGGCCCTGGGAACCGCCATCCCCCAGGGCCAGCTCCATTGTAGTTTGCTATGGCTTGGCAGGAGCACCGCTCCTGCCAAGACATAGCAAACTCTGGTCCGCTTCTTGAAAGTGAGAGCAAAAATGCTCTAGCTTGCACGAAGCCGAGCAGAATTGCTATGGACAGAGGGAGCTGCATGTTAGCAGCTCCCTCTGTCCAAAAGCAATGGCGGCTCCCGCAGGAGCCAGGGAGCCGGCAGGGACTGTGGGGGCCTTGAGGCTCCCCCATGGTCTCCAAGAGGTCAGGACCCAGGGGATGGGGTCCCTGGGGCCAAAATTGGCCCAAGGAGGGGGGCCTGCACTGGCCCCTCTCCCCATAAAAAAAAAAAAATATGAAGGCCTGGCCCTGGGAGATGGGGTCCCCGGGGCCGATATTGACCTGGGGAGGGAGGCCACGCAGCCCCCTCCCCTTTAAAAAAAATATATAAAGGCCTGTCCCCTGGGGGATGGGGTTCCCGGGGCCGAAATCGGCCTCGGGAAGGGCCCCCAACTCCCTTTAAAAAAAAAATTTAATAAAAAAAAATATGAGCATGCCCAGGGGGATCGGGTCCATGGGGCCGAAAATGGCCCAGGAGGGGAGCCGCTCTGCCTCCCTCCCTTAGAAGTATAAAAAAAAATAAAGGCCGGGCCACGGGGGATGGGGTCACCGGGGCGGAAAATGGCCTGGGAAGGGAGCCGCTCTGCCTCCATCCCTTAGAAGTATAAAAAAAAATAAAGGCCGGGCATTTGAAAAAGGATCAGGCCCCGGGGATGGGGTCCCTGGGGCCCACAATGATCCCGGGAAGGGCCCCCCTTCCTAAAAAAGAAAAAAAAACAGCAACTCGTGAGAGGCCCCGCCCACTTTCTCCACTACTCTGTAAATGCGCCTCCTGGCGTGCTCCTGGTTGGGGGATAAAGTCCCCTTGGCTGCTGAGGATCCTTAGGGGCCAACAAGACCTCGTGTTACCTCCAGTATGCTCCACACAGTGGGATTGCTGAGAGGTGGTCGGGGGCCACGCCCCTTTCTCCACCACTCTGCAAACGTACCTCTCAGAGCACTGCCGGGCGGGGATGAGGTCCCCTTGCCTCCTGAGGGCCTCAGGACTAAAGTGGACTTCATCCCCGAAGCAGTGGTGCACCAGGAGCCTCATTTGCAGAGTGGTGAAGAAAGGGGGCGTGGACTCTGACCACCTCTCAGCAATGCAGCTGTGTGGGTCTTTCTCTGGTTTTGTATGAGTGAAATGTCAGCCTAGCTATAACGTCCCTGTAACCTTTGGTTTTTTCAGTGAATTTCTAAGGTTTTTTAAAATTATATTTCCTAACTATAAAGTCCATGTTACCTTTGGTTTATTCAGTGAAGATATATATATATGTACATACATATATATGTGTGTGTGTGTGTGTGTGTGTATTTGAATATATGTATATATATATATATATATATATATATATATGACAGTTATACCAAATACCCCCACCCATTTCTCTACACATCAAACCTATCACTAAATATAAATATTCACACAAACATGAATCTAAGTATCAATCACTACACTATGTATAAATTATAACATAACAAATAACCCCCAATATTACATTAGCCCCCTTCTCATTAACACACATCTAAAATATTAATACATTTCAAATGAAAAAAAATATAATTTCTAAAACTAACCTAAACCTATTCTTAAACATATACTACTAAACAAATATTTCAAAAGTATACCACACATATCCTAAACGACAACGCTGTAAATAACAAAATCTAAAGTTTCACATTTAAAAATAAATTCAGTAACTGTATACAGTGCTTCTTTGTATCCTCAAAATATGATTGGTATATCAGCACTGGTTGTAGGAGTCGGAGCCGATCAGAGAGCAGATTGTTGCAGAGCTGTGAGAGGGCGTGGCACGGCCTGCAAGTGAGCACGGCATCGTGGGAGCAGCGAGTCTGCAGTAGGTCCGGAGTCCCCCGGAGTCTCCTGGATCGTGTTTGAACCATCGCCCGGGGTAGTAGTACCTCGGGAAGATTGGAGGGCTCGCTGATGACCCCTGCTGGTCGGTAGCTGCCGAAGGCTTTGCCAGCCGCCAACCACCCGATCAGGGCAGAAGCACACCATCACCACCATTACCTCTGTCACCACGGATAATTTCATTCACGCAGTGCAGGCTTAAGCTGAGACCCGTCAATACTTGGTGGTTCCTGGTAGTAGGCAGAGGTGAGGGAGGCAACATTGGAGTCAGTTAAGGCAGTGAGTTAAGTTAAGTGCGCCTCCGCAGTCACATTGGCCAATAAGCCAACTTTATAAACAACAGGATAACTCCCAGGAGGATAGAGATCCCACAGCGCCTGAGAGCCGTCAACATGAGGCAAGGAGAACCGCTTAGGGGGTCTTTGCCAGGGGGGTGGCATGTGGTATCGGCAGAGACACCCAAGCTAGAATTTAGTGCAGCCTGCAGCTCTGTGCCTCCTCATGGACATCTACCCTTAATCTTCTAGTCTGAGAAGCCTGTTGAGAACTATCCGATAGGAGAAGGTGAATGCCGCCCTTACCCGGCTTCTGAGACAAGACTGAAGGACCTCAAGCCGGATGCTCTGATGGGGGGGGGTCAGATTCACTGATGCGGCAAGCAGAGTATGGTGGTGGCGCTGAGGCTGTAGTTGTAGCAAAACTTAAATAAAATGTGCACTATTCTCTAAAGAGGCAGAGTGAGTGGCGGGTTGAGAAATCCCCCAAAAACTTTGTGCTTGCTCTAGTTTGTCAGTAAGGGTGCAGTGAGGTTAGATCCCTGCTGTCTCCAGTGGTGTCCCGGGGATTGTGGAAGCGGTCCAGCTAGGTCTGGGTGTGGCTTGCAACCTAGGGGAGTTACCACCTCTTTTGCTTGTGTGGCCAACCTGTCTTATATCCAGCCTTTTGTTGCTGTGACATATCGCAATATTTGATTGGTGTTTGGCATAATTGTCCATTAATATTTTTACAACAGTGCTCCAGATTTGGTAAATGCCATGAATGTTGGCTTTATAGTCTATATAGGCATAATCTGTTTTGCCTTTGTTGCCCTTGTGGAGCAACACAGGTAATGAATTGCTATTTTTGCACTTGTGGGTCAGCAAAGGTAAAGAACTGTGTTTTTTTTTTCTTTAAAAAGGAAGTCTTGGCTTTTTGCTCATGTTTAATTCCTTGCCCTCTAGTCTCAGCACTGGGACACTCTTCGGCGCATCAGTTACGCTTTATAAATTCCTGTTCATTCATTCATTTTGGTGCTGCTGCTGTGGTGGGTGGTGCTGTTGATTGTGGTGGTGCAACTGCAGATGACATTCTAGCTCATTGTTCATTCTTGACTTGCTCATAAATACTTTGCATCCTCCTGTATCCCTAAGCCATTGCTTGTATGCAATTGTATAGCACTTGCCTTATTGATTGCTGCCTTCTTTGGTTATCATCTAAATTTAGTAAAAAAAATATTAACATCTATTTGCAGAAATTGTTTTTATAAAGTATTATGCAGGGATTCTGCACAAATGCAGAACTATGCGCAGGAGTATGGGACCTTGGTGTATAAGGACTGGGTCTTCCTACCAGCTTAGTACCCATGAACCCAGGACCGACTAGCAATAGTGTTTCACTTGCTCTCCTACTCACTCCCGGAGAAACAAATGATTAGCCACCCCAGAACACAACACTACCAGATCTCTCAGGAATCGCGGTAACAAGACACACCCTTTCGCCCACTCTCTTGTACTTGTCCACAATAAGATCTGACAAAGACACGAAACAGTTTAAAATCTTAATTTTAACTAACGTGCTCTAACATACAGTATACGTGCCACAACAAGCAGGAAAATGCATAGTACAAATATAGTCAGCATAGCAGCTAGTCCGTGCGTCATGAAGGGAGATGTCATCATAAAAAGACAATGGAGAAAAGACTATAGTGCCTATCCTCCCTCCCCTTGCTAAGAAGAAGTATTATTATATAATAGAAGATCTCTGGGCTTTGTCAGCAGACCACATTCCTTAGCCTATAGATGGTAAATCTACATCATAAGGGCTGTCTCGCTCTTCTCCCTGGAAAGGTCCCTCTCCAAGTGTGTCTCACCTATTCGTGTACCCTACTAAAGAAACCTGTACGCTGTCCAAACAACAGCTGCATCTGTATGTTTTGTCTAAGGGCTAAGGTCTGGCCAGAACAAAATAACAAGGGGCATTGTTGTTCAACCTTACACATAATTTTCAGTCAAAATCCCAGGAACATGCAGAGAGTGAACACATCGATAAGCTCCCATGTGAAAGCAATCATTGAAATATTGCAAAAATAAAGACGTGTAGTAACGTGCGCAAAAGCAGCAGGCAAGCTGCGAAGTGCTCATGCTAACTTGGTGAAAAACGACAATGTCCCTATGGGCCACGTGACACCCTCCCCTTGGCCAGGGCATTAGCCGTAAGCTAAAACAATAATTAGAGGTAAGCCGAGGCAAAGCGTCTTAGTCAGAGTCCAATTGGGACAGGCATGAAGTACAAAATAATGTATCTATGTTTTCGGAGAATCAAAAAAATTTTTGTTGCCAATTGGGCGCTCATAAATAGATTCATTGACAGTTAGTTGTCGGAGACAAAAATGTTGCGGGAAAATCAGAGTGCCATGAACTCCAGAATGTTGTCTGTTCCTTCCATTGCAAAAAGGTATGCCATCCAGTTGAGTAGATCGAACGAGCACACATGCTCCTCATATCCAGAGGCCGTTAGATGCATCTCAGGGCAACCTGCGTCAACTTCGATGAGCAATGAGGTGCTGAGCACGGGCACACGTACTCAAGTCTGCCGTTTGTCCAAGCAAATGATCGCACAACAAGCGCCTACCCACTGCACATTCCTGGTCATGGGCCTTCAACGGACCCAATAACAGATCGTAATCCAGGGCAGCGCGCGTGCTATTGGAGAGGCAGACATCCAGGGCCCATTGAAAAGGGCACCAGAGGCAGTGGAACACAGGTTGCACGCAGGTGAAGTAGGCATAGCGGAAGGTCAGCCAATAGTCGATGGCAAAGGACGTCACTGGTATTGAACCAAAAAGCTGCCACATCCGATCACGGTACAGTTGCAACTGGACCGGGTTTGGCAGCTCCACACATCGAGCAGCCATTGTGAAGCAATAATATGAGAACCAGCACGCTGCAAATCAACAGGAGCACCAGGGGAAATCCTCCGAACGCGCTGGAAAAAATAGAATGAATAAAGGCCGGAATTACTCCAAAAATAGTCTGAGAGGAAGAAACAAGGCCGGATCCCACAAGTTCAAAAAAGTGAGCAAGGTCCTCCGTATCGGACGCATTAAATATTTGGTGTATTAATTCTCCAAAATGGAGAGGGAGATTTGTGTTTAGCAGCAGGTGTATCTCACTTGCGGTTCTCGCCACCTGCAATTCGAAGGTCTCTCGAGCCGATGTGAGAGCCACTTCTCGTTGAAATAATAGCGCTTTGAGTCTGCTTAGCTTATTGAAATCTGTTTTCAAAGTTGGAATTGAAGGCCAAAGAGAACTATCTACAATCCCATGCAGGGGTGGAAACAGGACATTGCTGCAACATGTAACTCGTTGAGAAACTGTTACTATATATGGGACGCCTGCCCGTAAGCTGCAGCAGTCGTGGTTATTCAAAATAAGATAACTGCCATTAGAAAGCAAAGTAACCACAGGAATAATAGCTGGGACTGGGGTACCTTTTACAAAACAAGCCAGATTAGGTGCCAAAATGTTGCAAGCCTTGTGCAGTTTAACTTGTTTACAAACTAAGGAAGTACTACTTTGGAATCGCAGTCCTCCCCTGTAAGAAAAACTTCCTTATCCACGCGCTGACATCTATAGGTGAATGGTAGTGACCATAATTCGTGAATATAATTATTGCCAAGGGGTTCATATCTACCAATCGGGTAGTGTTTCATGTAGGCCGTGAATCGAAAAAGCAAAATGGCCAGTGAAATAACCCCATGTATTAACCACACAGTTGAATTAGTCTCGGCCACAGAAAAGGGTAACTGTTCGAATTGTTCAATATGTAACAATGCGTATGTTGTGTCTTTCATCGACATTAATTTCTGTTTATCAGTTAAATTAAACGGCAAAGACAGTGCGGAAGCATTCAAATAATCCCATGGCACTTTTCCATTTTTGAGTGTTTGCAAGGTCCAAGCATACTGCATTACAGAATGTAACTGATTTTGACCATGATACAAAACAGACACCTCATGTTGAACAATGTTAATGACAGATGATACAATATTATCCAAAGCATATATACGGGATGACAGTGGATTAATGCTGTTGTCTACCACTGCAAGTACTTTCTCTAAATTTGCTTGGTCAATTTGGCGGAGATGCACCGCAGCTTCCATCTGCGGCAGTTTCCAAAATTCATTATAAGCTGAATATATAAAACGTTTTGTGCGAGGGGACTTTGGACCTAAAATAAAATCAGCTAAATCGATGTCACCTGACAAAAGAGAAAGGTGTTGTTTCACAGACGATAGTGTGGAGTGTTCCAACCATTGCTGACATAGTTTACCCACAGAGCATGTGGTAACCGTATGGGAGTGTGGGAAACGAGGATCAGGTCTCCTTTGTGTAAATCAAAAATCACAAAAAAGAGAGCAGGGAATGAGCCTTCTCTGACTCCCCTTCCATTGTCTTTAACTCACAAAAAGAGAGAAGGACTAATAAAACCTAGGCCAGGAATGTTAACCCAATTTGAATTACAAGGTTCCTGTCCCCTTCATTATATAGGAATAATTAATCAGCAAGAATTGCTGATTAATTATTCCTATATAATGAAGGGGACAGGAACCTTGTAATTCAAATTGGGTTAACATTCCTGGCCTAGGTTTTATTAGTCCTCCTTTGTGTAAAACCTTTTGTTGTATTCAGAAAATGTAATTGGCATGCATGGAGCTCGTCAGCTACACTAACCATCCCAAGGGGTCAATAGTAGAAGAGTTAAGTGTACCATTTTGGTACATGACAGCCAAAATGTCAATGGTGTAATTGGTGTGTGTTTGCCATGTATCATAAGAAGCCAATAATGGAATGGAGGGAAAATTAAAATTTTTGGCCGTGGCTAAACCAAAACAAGTAGTCTGTTGTACCGTGTCAATTAAAAATAACATTTGAGACGGAATCAGACAAGCACAATGCAATGCTTCCGTGCCTTTCACTTGCCAATCTTTAGGACCCCAAATGGATTTTAAATCAATTGTGTCCTTCCAATGATCGTAACCTTGTACGGACAAATCATTCCTGAAGGACGTGGAGTAAACAATTGAGTTTGTGTTAACATAAATTTTGTTGGGGGTTGTATCTTTAATTTATAAAAATAGGACTGTGGGTCTGACACATTGTAACCAGAAAAATACACAAATTTGCTTTGTTGGGTCTTCGAGCTCCCCTGTAAAGGTGCCGGACAATGTTCCCACTGGGTATAATTAACAAACAGTCTCATCAGAAAATGATGGCTATAATGTTGATAACAGAATAAATCAGCATATTTTGCAGAATTCCAATACAGGTCTTTAGTGTCAAAGCAGCATAATATTTCAAATCAGAGAACAATGAATGAACGGCATGAACATCACAGTCATCAGAGTGTATGTCCGACAAAACCACATCTCCTAAGGAAACGCGGAAGACGTATGGAATGTTCAAAATTTCGGTCAGGCCATGGATATTGTATGAAACTTTATCCCAAACTATGCCATCAGGACAGGGAATGCAGAAATATTAACAAGGCTTTGGTCTCTTTTCATGACATGTGACGACGTGTGAGGTGCCAGAACTCCGTCAACAAAGTTCACAGCAGAGTGTTCAGGTAAATAATGGCCATTAATCAAGAGGAAAAACACAGTCACGAACCCAATCCACATAAAAAGGAACACCAGCGTCAGCACCATCCAGATGTAGGTCAGGGAGGGACTAGGTAAGTCATTTTGAACCAGGAGATGAAAAGACTGGTACGTGCAGGGGGCTCTGCCACCGAAGATGATGTGGAAGATGTGTCAGACAAAAAGCTAGTACGGTCCATATAATAACCACTGGACCCTAGCTGAAACAATGGGTGTTGTGCAGCATCGGATGTTTCAGGTATGGTACTTTCCGGAATGTCAATTATGACTTCAAATGGAGGAGAAGCATACTCAATATCCCCAGATGTGGATGTAGAAGGAAAAACAGGTAATAAATCAATTGAAGTTTCCATCTCCCCCTTAGTGTCTTGGAGAGTAGGTGATGAATCAGAAGCCATCAGATTCAAAGAAAGATCCCGGCGTGGGATACTTGGAGGCATGCTATTCAGTATCGGCCATATGGTGTAGCTTGACATGTTCGATTGGAATGTAACGATTCTCCTTACGACCAGGTAAAGGAGGCAGGATCATAGTACGGGTGCCTTTCAAACCAAGGACTCTGACAGGTGCACGGTAGGATGGACCAAATTCTTTCTTGTTCCCCACCTTCTCTCGGACAGATCTCCAACTTTAGGAAGCCAGCCAGAAACAGGAATCAGCACCGCTGGATCTGTGGAAGAGGGCAAATGGGTTTTTGCTTGTGAATCACAAGCTTTTGGTTGCTCCTGTAACACAGCACAATGGCCCACCCAGAGATCTTTTAGGGAGAATATTTAGCACACGTTGTACTCCATAAAGATGAGTCAGCCAGCCCCTGCCAGTACCTAATACTCTTGCTGTCAATGATTGCTTTAAGTCATGGTTCATCCGTTCCACAACTGAATTGCCCTCAGGCCGATATGGAGAAGAAAATTGCACCGGCAACACCAGAGACTTCATCGCATCCTGGTAAGCCTTAGAGGCAAACGCAGGGCCTTGGTCAGAATGGAAGGTGCCACAAGCAAATGTCCCGACAAAGACACGCAAATCTTTAATGACAGTTCGAGTGTCAGCACTATGTTGGGGCCAAATCCAAAGGAATCTAGTGCATGAAACCACTGCAACCAAGATATGTTTAAATGCAGTGTCAGATGTCGGATGTGTGGTGGACGAGCAACAGTAGAAGGCTTGATTTGTTGACAAATGTCACAAGAAAGAACATATTTATGTGTCTGTTGGTATAAACCACGCCACCAAAAATGTTGCTGTAAAAGAGACACTGTCGCTGACACTCCGGCATGCGCAGAAGCTATGCCTTTATGAGAGGCAATCATCCTTGTTGGGAATCAGCTGATCCCCAACAGACGGGATAGTTGCAAATGGGACTTGATCGGAAGACAAGTGATATGAATAACGTGAAGGAAAACCCTGGGGAAACTCTGTTCCCTCCTTCGTGGCTGCAATAGCTGCTAGAATATCATCATCAATTTTAGTCATAGACCAAGTGACTGCTGCTACTGAACAAGTGGCTACTGCTGATTTGGCTGCCTCATCAGCCAGTGAATTACCAACAGCGTGCGCTCCCACACATTGATGGCCCACAGTATGAATAACATGTGTGAGTGGCAAGCACTCCTTAAGAGCGGCCACTTTAACCCAAAGCATTTTATGCTTAATTGCGCTACTTTTAGAATCACAAAAATCATTTTGTGTCAAGAAGAACACGTTGTCATTGAAGGATTGTACACAGTAAAATTAATTGCACACTACAAGAGTAGGAACTTCAAGATCAGCAAATTCAAGAGCCAAAACCAATGCACGTAGCTCCGCCAATTGAGCCGTGCAGTCACCAAGAGACTGTGTGTGTATATTAAAGAGGATTGAAAGTCCCCATCAACGATTTTCCCTGCCACAATTGCGCAGGCTGCTGAATAAGCATGTTTAGAACCAATGGCCGGCTGCGCAGATCCATCAGTATAAATGATGCATTTGTACTGATGAAGAGGATGTAATGACAGAGGAGGCGGGTGAACTTGTTCATATTCTAAAAACTCCTGTGTCTGTAATGACGGGTCAACGATAAAGTTGACATCAGCCAACGTCAGCGAACTAGCCCATTGTATCCAGCGTGGATGCAAGGCTTTGGAATTTAGAACACTAGCCTTCGTAACTGCTTCCAAAGCAGGTACTGGCGAGACCATGAAAATGCGTTTACCCTGAGCCAGAGAGCGTTCTTTAAGAATCACCATCTGGACGGCTATCAAAATTTTTTCTGTAGGAGAGAAACGCATCTCAGCAGAAGTGTACAAATACGATTCGTAAGCAATGGGGACCGTGCCCCCCTCATTGAACGTCAAGTATGTGAAACCTAATGTGCCAGGTACAATCCTTATGACCAGATTAGTAGAATTGTCACGTGTTAACAAGAAGTTGGTCGCAAGCAGATCAGACTGCAGAGACCGAAGAATAGCGGTATGTTCTGGAAGCCAACAGGAAGCCGAGAAATAAGGTTGTATCACCGAGTAAAGAGGTTTGATATGCTGGGCATACTCAGGAATGTATGTCCTCCCGAAATTAAAAAAAAACCCAGCAAAGATTGCAATTTCTTAAGTGTAGATCGAGGTTGCAATTGTGCACATTTCCCCAGAAAATGGGGGGCTAACCCCCTATCTTCATTGGTGAATTCGTAACCCAGAAAAAGAACGGCAAAACAGGCAATATGCGACTTGGCAAAGTTGAATTTGTACCCCAAGTCCGCAAAAGACATTATGATGCGGTCCACACACACAAGATGTGGTATCAATTCATCATCTGTCAAATAAATGTCATTGACGTATGAGAAAGCATCAGAGTCAATTTCATGTAAAATGGAAACTATGCGAGGCGCAAACGCTCTGGGACTATTTTTATATCCCATAGGCAAGCGTGTATACCTTTTATGATTGCCGAGGGCGCTGAAGGCTGTCAAGTCACGGCTATCAAGAGCCAAATTGTGACTATAAAAACCATTGGAGATACCAAGAGTCGTTTTATATTTTTTACGAACAATGGTATCGACTAACGCAGGGCTGTGGGTGTTCTGTTTCCACTGTAATGAACGTGTCAGTTTATTTCGCCTCCAGATGCTTTTGGAGTGCCTCCCGCACTATGGTAACTTCTGCCGCACTGTTGAGGAGTGTTACCGCCCATCTCCAATATAGGAGCAGGGTTCTCACCTTCTGAGGCATACTTTGCAGTCAAAGCAGCAACTTTCTTTTTTTGAAATGGGGCACGATATTGAGGTGGTCCCTCCTGTTTGGCTTTTACATCAAACTGGCGCTGCGGGTCATGTCTTGGTTGTGCAGACTCGCCTTCTCTGCGATCCTGTCGTCCCCCTCCACCGAACTGTTGATCCGATGATTCCTGAAAGGAACGAGAAGAACGAGGATCAGGGACCTGGAACCTCTCTGGTGTTTTAATTTTAGAGCGGTCATGCAAATCATATCTACGTTCAGACGTGTCAGGTGGAGGCGAACCTGCACGAGAACCTGGCTTCTGTTGTTGCTGCTGCTGATTTTTATTCCATGCCTTTTTAGGAAAGACCGGACGACCCTCCTTTTCTGGAGGGGATTTTATTGTACCTGAGTATAAGATCTTACTCCCAACTATTGCGACCTAATGAGGTATACACATCCGCAATAATAATCGGCAACTGCTGCTGCCGCTCAACGTCCGCCACCGCCGAAAGGCGTTGACGCCCTTGTAAGCTAACTGCTTCACCTTTGACATTGGCTAGAATCATATCGGAGACAATAGGGAACATGCCCACTAATCTCATCCCCAATTCCAGGGCTGGACCAGCCCCGTGTTCATCTTGTACCTTTTTCAGAACGCTTGGAAGAATGCTCATGGAGGGGGTGCCAAAGCACAGTGTGTCCACCGCAGAAAACACCCTTCCCCAGGTGGTGCAATCAGCTAAAGCGGGAACAATACCACTCGATAAACTCATCGTAAGGATCCTGTGTTTCTCAACAGGAGTAGTATGTGGAAAAACAGCCTCAATATGGCAGATCATCTCTATTCTGAGTACGTTTGGCCATCACCGAATTAATCATAATGGGAATAATGACAAGACCACCACCATCTCCAGGTGGCTGTGGAGCGGCACCAGCCGGTACCACTTGTATATTACGTGACATGAATTGTATTACACTTCTGTGCATATGAACCAGTGACGTATGTAACTGACGTAGCTCTGCATGTGTAACATTAAGGTAATTTGGATGCGGTGTAAAACTAGCCACAACAGGCCATGTGGCCCCATCGACCGACAAGGGGCCTAAACCAACCACAGAAACAGGGTGAGGAAGGGCGCCATTAAACCAGATGGTATGCTCCCAGGCTGTCAACAGAACTTCAAGTAATCGGTAAGGACGATAATTCCGCTGAACCACGGCTGGTGTATATTTATGAAAAAAATTATCATTTCCATCTACTGCTGGAAATGTAACCCAAGAGTAAAAAGCCTTGAAGCGGTAAGCGGTAAGCTGCATCCACCTCGACAACAAAGATAAAATCAGCCCCCGCATAAGGGACTCCATGTTGAGTTAAGAAAGCTGTAACCGCCGTGCGGTTAGGCGCCGCAATAGCGAGCGGTTGTGCCATATTTTGAAATGGGACAAAGGTACTGAGAAAATGGTAGTGCAATATAGGGCAATGAAAAACCTTTTAAAATTCAAGGTTATAACTCATAAATATAGGAGGCTAAGCCCTGACAACATGGACGTCTCTGTAAACTGGTGAGAGGGTATTATGGATAAGACTCCCTGTTTTCCGTTTTTACAGTTTTTTACAGATAAATGCAGACAGAAAACATTTATTTTCTTGTCTGTATTTATTTTTAAATGTGGATAAAAACGGAGATTGAGCTGCTTTTTAAGTAATTCTAAATACTGTCTGCCATGACTGGCAGGTCAATAGCTGTGTGGATTGATAGGTAAGGGGGCTAAAAAAAGAAAAGACTTTTAGTAAAGAGGCTTTAACAGCAGTAGATATGCACAAGGTTGATACCGAAATTTGCATATTTTCGTATAAGTGCATTGATTTATCTTCTGCAGGTGTTTGCAGCATTCAAACCTAGTAGGCACTCAAGCATGAGTGCATATTTACCGGTTAAATAAATGTGGAAATATACTAATTTCAGCTTAATTTTTCAACAAAACCCCAAATAAATATGGATAAATGCAGATAAAATTAGCAAAAAATAAATATGGATAAATACAGACGGAAATGTCAAAAAAATAAATACCCTAAAACCAGGAGCCCTAATTATGGACAAGCACAAGCGCTACTCAGGGGACTCTCAAATAAGTACCAGACCAAACGTTGGTGGCGCCATGTTGCAGGTATCCTGCACAAATACAGAACTATGCGCAGGAGTATGGGACCTTGGTGTATAGGGACTGGGTCTTCCTACCACCTTAGTACCCATGAACCCAGGACCGACTAGCTATAGTGTCTCACTTGCTCTCCTACTCACTCCCGGAGAAACAAATGATTAGACACCCCAGGACACAACACTCCCAGATCTCTCAGGAATCGCGGAAACAAGACACACTCTTTCACCCACTCTCTTGTACTTGTCCACAATAAGATCTGACAGAGACACAAAACAGTTTAAAATATTTATTTTAACTAACGTGCTCTAACATGCAGTATACGTGCCACAACAAGCAGGAAAATGCATAGTACAAATACAGTCAGCATAGCAGCTAGTCCGTCCATCATGAAGGGAAATGTCATCATAAAAAGACCTCCCCTTGCTAGGAAGAATAATTATTATATAATAGAAGATCTTTGGGCTTTGTCAGAAGACCCCATACCTTAGCCTATAGATGGTAAATCTACATCCTAGGTGCTGTCTCGCTCTTCTCCCTGAAAAGGTCCCTCTCCAAGTGTGTCTCACCTATTCATGTACCCTACTAAAAACCCAAGTACGCTGTCCAAACAACAGCTGCTTCGGTATGTTTTGTCTAAGGGCTAAGGTCTGGCCAGAACAAAATAACAAGGGGCATTGTTGTTCAACTTTGCACATAATGTTCAGTCAAAATCCCAGGAACATGCAGAGAGTGAACACACGATGAGTTCCATGTGAAAGCAATCACTGAAATATTGCAAAAATAAAGACGTGTAGTAACGTGCGCAAAAGCAGCAGGCAAGCTGCGAAGTGCTCATGCTAACTTAGTGAAAAACAACAATGTTCCTATGGGCCACGTGACAGTATAAAACATTTGGAGCAGGCATGTTCCAACATTTTACAAATAAATAGATATACAAAATGATCAATTTTTTGTGCTGAATAACAAGTAAATTAATTTTGAAATATACAAATTATACCAATGGGTTGAGGTTGCAGACCATGTAGCACACCTTGTAAGGGGAAACCACGCTGATAACATATGTAGGGTTTCCGGTTTTCAGTTTGTGTTTGTTGTGAATTATGGTGAGTTTTTTCAGTGTTTTCCAGTGCTCTCAAAATTAGTAAAAATCAGTAATTATCATTATCTACACTTTTTTCACTATACATAGTCCTGGTGATTGTGTTTTTTTGGTGCTTCTAGAGAATTGTGTTTTTATCACCCTGTTCAGCAGAGCTTATGTTTTTAGGATGAGAGGAAAGGTGGAGTGGGAGAGAAGGATGAAGGTAAATGACATCTCTCATTCAAACTTGTGAATTCCTTGGCCTATCCTTCTAGACTGATTTAACCTCGTTGAGTTTCACTGAGAGTCCTCTTTAGCCTGCCAATAACCATTTACGGTCACAAAACTGTCCATGATGTACCACTAATCAACAGATGTGAGCAATGTTTGAAAAAACATAAGGGTTAGCTGTATCCCAGCTCCTTTACTTTGTATCCCATATTGTGATATTATGATTCTAGCTTTAATTTCTAAAGGCTGCTGCCTCTTGGTGATTTTTCAGCCCATCCAGCCTCCATATAGTCATTGCCAGACATTATCTGGCACCACTGTGTATGTGGATGTCGAACAACACAAGCACAGTAACCGTGGCACTGTACAAACCCAATGCACATCCTTCACGTTAAGCAGCAAACAACTACTTTGTGTTTTACATTTAATGCACCTTGAGTGTTGAAATACAGATATAAACAAATCTCCACTTTTTAGCCTCAAAATGTCATCTTGCTTCATCCCTGATAAATCTTTTCTTTCATCATCTGCGATTGACCAAAACCACTCCAGGCAAGAGTTGATTGTCAACTTTTAATATTCACGGTTTGAGTGAGGGGCTTTTTATGCACCAACTTTATTCCAAAATGTATTTATTTAAAAAGTTTTGTATAGCGCGAACATGACCCAAGCGGGTATCAGAGCGCTTTACAGAAGAGGTGCGACACACAAACGGGGAGACAATTGTGGCAAGGCAACAGCAATATACAGCAATAGTAACAGGAACGTAAAGACAAAATAATGGAGGTTATCAGAGCCATTACCTTGCAAAATAACATAGGTAGGCAGAGGAGCAAAACAAGGACGGCAGAGACTAAGCTTTTCTTGCAGAGAAGTACTCATAAGTAAAGCTTTCACTTCCCTATTGAAGGATTCTGTTGATGGAATCAGTCTAATTTCCGTAGGTAGGGAGTTCCAGATTCTCGGGGCAATACCTGAGAAGGCTCGATTGTAAGTTTTCATTTTTTTAAATTTCTTTGGTTTAAGCAACAAGGTACTGGAGCTCCTGGAGGAGCGGGTACCTCCCGAAAAAACTAGCTTATTTGCAAGGTACAGAGGAGTGTTGAAATGAAGTGCTTTGTGGGTCATGCAGGCAAGTTTTAGTTGTATCCTTGCCTCAAATGGTAGCCAATGTAGAGATTTCAAATCCGGGCAAATGTGGTTGGTTTTCTTGGAGCCTGTGATGATCCTAGCATCCTAGCAGCAGCATTCAGTGAAGCCCTGAGAGGGGCCAGACTGTACCTTGGTAGACCACAGAGAGTTGCACTGCCATATTCCAGTCGAGAGATGACTAATGTATGCACAGCAGATTTGAAGTCATCGGGGGAAGGAAGGGTTTTAGTTTCCTAAGGATGCTCTACCCGGCTGGGGGATCGGTGGCCCATGTATCTACGCACAGGAGATTTATCTGATTCATTTTGGCAGTTTGTCGGTAGGAGTATGTCGTTTTAAACCCTACACAGTTGAGAGCTATTGGACTCGGTGCAATTTACAGCCATACGATTTTGGAAAAACAAGTATCTGCATAAACGTCTTGCTTTATCGAACTAGAAATTTGAGTCCCCTTGGGACACTGTCTCTGTTGAAATACGATTTTTTCACCCACTGGACTCTACATGAAAGTGTTCTAGATCATATATCATCTTTACAAGATGCTGCTGCACATTTCGTCAGCAGTATAGTGGCCATCCCCATAGTCTGTCCCCTGGGTGTTTTGTGACTTTTGTGGGTATCTGGAAAGGTCCTGAAGAAGGTGGCCGCACTACTCCCTCCATGCCACCGAAACGCGCGTCGACCTAATGTTCAGATCTTGTTGAACATATACATCACTCTTGGTCGTGGAGATCTTGCAATCTTTAGTCTCCCCTTTTCCCAGATGCGTTTTTTTGTGAATGCTGTATGAGTCTGTATGTGTCTGGATGAGTTCTGTATTTTGTCTTTTTGGTATATGTACATGTTTTTTTCCGGGGGTTATTTGTTCAACAGTATACTGATTCTACTCCTGAATTCTATGTGGAAATACTGTTGACTTTTATCCATATATATATATACAAAAAAAAGTTTTAAGGAAAAAAAGAAAGAAATGAATTACTTCTGAATATATAAAGAAGCTAAATAAACAATGATGATAAAATCAATTTTGTTAATCTTGTTGATATGACCTAATTGCTTGTCGAGCCCATGTTGAACTTAGTTTTGTTGTGACAAAAGAGATATAGGTCTTGAGGGAACCCTTTATTGTAAGTTTCCTAAGGATGTTCAATTGAAAGTTAGCTCCTTTGGTAGATGTGCTGATGTGATCTTGCATGTCCAAGTTCTTATCCAGCACTATTCCCAGGGATCTCGTAGAATCTATGATGTGTGGTGTGCAGTTGAGAGCAGAGAGATTTTTCATATATTTCTCCACAATGAGGGCTTGCTTGGGCGGTGAGATAAGGAGGAATTCCGTTTTGAGGGGGTTCAGTTTGAGATGGTTAACCAGTTTTGGGTTTTGTGCAGGGTTCCGTTGAGTGTCTTGATATTGTCCGGTGAAGAGATTTTCATGTACAACTGAGTGTCACCTGCATACATGTGATAATGTATGTTAGATGCTTTGAGGATTTCAGTAAGAGGTTCAATGAATAGGTTGAAAAGAGTGGGAGAGAGAGAGGATCCTTGGGGCACCCCCAGCGTGCAAGGGCTGGAATTGGAGAGGGTTTGATTGGTTTTTAACTCTCTGAGTTCTGTTATGGAGAAAAGAGGAAAACCATTTTAGTACTGAGCCAGAGAACCCCATCCTATGTTCCAAAAGGTTCAGGAGGTTGTCATGTTTGACAGTGTTAAAAGCTGATGAGAGGTCGAGTAAGATTAAAAGGCAGGATTCGTTCCGGTCAAGCATTGTAAGAGCGTCGTCAGCCATATGCGTGAAGGATGTTTCAGTGCTGTTGCCCTGACGAAAGCCTGATTGGAATTGATCCAGCAGTTGGAATTCCTCAATGTGGTTACACAGTTGTAACTGAACACATTTCTCAAGGAGTTTTGCCAGAGTAGGGATGTCTGTTATTGGTTGGAAGTTATTCAGATCCTCTGGGTAGGCTGTAGGTTTTTTGAGAATAGGCAGCACCAGACCGGACTTTAAGCAGTTGGAGATTTCACCGTGTAGAAGGGAGGCATTAATAATCTTGGTCCAGAGAGGGACTAGTGACCTTATCATTTCTTTGAAGAAATTAGAGGGAAGGGGATCGTTGAAGTGATTAGAGGGTTTCAGGGTAGAGAGAATGTTGAGAATGGATGTGTTGTTGAAGGGAGAGAATTGACTCCAAAAGGCATTTGGCCCGATTCACAAAGGTAAAGTTAGACGAAAGTCTAACTTTACGACTTTCGGTATTCACAAAGGGCATTTACTACTCGTAAATGCACTTTGTGAATACTGAAAGTTGTAAAGTTCAGCTTTCGGTATTCACAAAGGACATTTGCGTGTTGTAAATGTTCTTTGTGAATACCGAAAGTCGTAAAGTTAGACTATCGTCTAACTTTACCTTTGTGAATGGGGCCCCTTGTTTTTAGGGGAGTGACTTGCAACCAGCTGGGGCTGTGAGGGTAGGGGATAGTCTGGTAAGAGTGGTAGATCGAACAGGGCAGACCTTAGATCAGATTCGATCTTGTTAGATTTTTCAAGGAAGAAGGCGGCAAAATCCTCGCAATTTGGTTGTGGAATGGAGATGAGTGTCGATTGGATGGTTGTGTTGTTGGATTGTTGTTTAATCAGACCAAACAGCATTTTGGGGTGATATTCGGCTGTGTCCAGTTGGCTTCTGAAGAAGGACGTTTTCGGCGTTCTGATGTGTTTGTTGTACATACTCCTTCTCAATCTCAGAAGCTTAAGGAGTTCGGTCGATGGAGAGGATCTCCATGCGCGTTCTGCTAATCTCAGGTTGTGTCTGTCTGAGTTTAAGCTGTCATTGAACCATGGTTTGGAATCTTTGTTGGACTTTCTTTTCAGTTGTAGGGGGGCAATTGCATCCAGGACCTTCAACATGGAGTTGTTGTAGTGTTCAGTGAGTTCGTGGACGTTGGACATGACCATAGGAGGAGGCAGGGACAGATTACAACGAGATATGAGCTTGTTCATGTTTGTAGTTTGCAACAATCTTTTCCAGTGTCTCTGTTTCTTCGGTTGGCATCTTTTGGTGTACCAACGTTCTTAGATGGGGAAGGTGATATACTGGTGGTCCGACCAGTCACAAGGGGTAATCGATTCCAACTGAATGGAGTTGGGGTAAATGTTAATCCTTCAACCCTATTGCCTGGTGTTCAAACAGGGTTTGATTCCTAAAGTGGTTTCTGAGCCAGCAAACATCTCTGTCTAGAATCTTGCAGACATTAAAGCTCTTTTGTGTGTTCAACTCATGTACAAAGCTAGCTCACCGATGACCATCCCTCACTCATGCTTTTATGCACACCAACGCACTTATGAATTCATCCATCTCACCATGCACTCACTCACACCTATTCACTCCTGACCCTCACCAACACACTTATTTATTCACTCTCTTTGTGCACCCACTCACTTAACTCACACATGACCCTCACTCATGCACTCACACAGAGCACTCTTGCACTCATTTAGATTCATCTATCACTCTCACACATCAACAGTCATGCTTTTCCCCCACCTGAACATGCACCAAGTCACACTCATCCATCACCTTAATTCGTTCTCACTCACACCATCACACTCACTCATCTTTCACCCTGCACCCACTCACACCAACTCCCCCACGACACGCACTCATACACACTCAGTTTAACCATGTTCCCACAAACAGAAATTCATTGATCACTCTCACTCGCACCAACACCTCCATGTATTCATTTGATACCACAATGCACATACTAATATCACTCACAATCACACCAAGCCACGCATGCATTCAATCACTGTGGGGTCAACACAGACCCATCTTACTCAAGATTGTATATAGTTCAGTATATAAAACCAAGGGCTCTTTCTATCAGTTAAACGAGCGGTATAAGAACACAATAAGAGCAAAAGAGATTGAAATAATGAAATAAGTAGCCATTGTGAAGGTGGAAAGCGCCAACCCTGCCAGAGTTTTTCAAGATTCTACCAACTTCCTTCTAGCTGTCTGCCATAAGGATGCTCCTAAGACCCCAGGCATAAGAAAAAACATGACATGCATCCACACACCCCAAGAAAAGCTAATGCCATCAACAAAGACAGCTGGACTAACACAAATTTAAAGTGGGGCTAGTGTAGAATATTCTTCCAGCTCCAGATAATTTCCATAGCTTTCTTATCCAGAACAGAAAAAAAATGAGTAAAAGGGCACATGGAATGAAAAAAAGGATTTAGAAGGAGAGAGGGTGATCATAACAAGAGTTGGAAGTGAGCAGAAACAGATGGAGAAGGAGCAAAAAGGAAGAGAATGGAAGAGAACTAGAGAAGGTAGAAATGTTATACCACCGGGGGAGAGAAAGGCAGGGCAGACAAGGAAGAAGGGAGAAGGGAACATCGAGGAGGGAAAGTAAGGGACTTAGGAAAAGAGAAGCACATAATGGTGGGTCAGTAAGGCAATGGACTGAGGCAAGATGAGTACCGGGGATGTAGCCTGTTGATGGAAATAGGTGCAGCAGAGGAGGGAAGGATGCAACTTACCAGACTCAAATGCCAATGAGCAGCATTGTTATGAAAGCACTGCCATGCTTGCATCTTAGCAGTAGCGGTCCGTGGTAGGAGTGCCGGCCGGGCGGTGATGTGGCGCGGGGGAGGGGCAGGGTGGGGGGTAGTAAACCACGGACTATGGCCGAATACAGGTAAGTAAACATTTAAATAAATAAAACGAATTTCGTTGCGCGCACTGCATCGCACTCCGGTTATCATCATGCCAGTTTACAGAGGAATTGTTAAGAAGGGGACTGCCCCAGTCCTTCTTACTGTACAAGGACAGGGAGGGTTTGGCTCCACTGATAAAAACCCAGGAGCCAAAGTATGGATTGAATCCCCCAATAACCCTCTGCACATGCTGAAATTATAGCTACAGGAAAAGACATCATAGTTGTAATGAAACCTGTAAAGGAGAAATGGGAACATGTGCCTGCTGATAAATGCTATTTGCGAGAATGAATAATACTTGTTTGTTCTCTGTTCTTCTAGATCACAGCCTGGCATGTTTATGTCCTGGTTGCTCGGTTTGGACTGTGTTCAGGCGTGTCCCGATGGGACTAGGAGGGTCCAGGGATGCCCACAGCCAAGGGACTAAACCACCAGTATCAAATGACGACATTACAGCAGCCGGAGAAAATGTGGACTTATTTGGTGCAAAATGTGTTCAACATATCCCACTTCTGTATGCGGAACATTAAGAGCACCCACAATGTTATTTCCACTTGTCTGGATGCTATACCTACTCCTGGTAATGTTCTCTTACATAACTGTAATGCTACCAATGCTGATGAGGTGGTGGAGGAGAACGATGTCAGAACCCACCTCTCTCTCTATGAATACTGCAAATTGTTTCCTGAGGAAACAGAAAATCTGTGGAAAAACATGACCCATATCATAACATTAAATATCTCTGTTGCAGACAGTTGTTTTAACCTTACATGTGATCCTGTTAAATAGGCAAGTGCCAGCATCTAAAGCTTGATGGTTCTATAAGTAACATCTCTAGAGAGCAACGTACCTACTGTCAGTTACGGAGCGATAGTATGTGTACCACTGTAAATAACAATATGTCTTGTAAACACATGGTGTCTGTTGCTAGTCACTTTAGGCATGTTAAATTGCCCAAGGGACGGGTTTTTTCGTTTGGCAATGCGTCATACACCTATATTCTTGCGAACCTAACTGGTGGACCATGTGCATTAACAAGATTCGGACTTACGATGTTTCCTTTGCATTCAGCTGTGCGCTCTCGCTATGCTAGAGACACATTTCAGTTGTCTAAAGTCTGTGATTCTAAAATTACTTTGTTATCCAAAACTGAATATATTAGTCTAGCTACATCCATTGTAGGCGTTCCTGGGTTAACCGTGTACAATACTAGGATAATAAACACGCTTGCATGTTTAATGGTAATAAACATAAATGAAACTTCTACTGCTTTAGCTGCATTGCTATTAGATGTTCATGGAACAAGAATACCCGCTTTACAAAATAGAGCTGCTATTGACTATTTGCTTTTAAAACATAACCATGGTTGTGCAGATTTTGAGGGTTTATGTTGTTTCAATTTGTCTGACCATTCCACATCCATCCATTCGCATCTTAATGCCTTGCATGAATTAGTCAAAGGAGTAAAAAAACAGGATGTGGACATGGGGTGGTGGGATTGGTTATTTGGATGGTTGCCTAGTTTTATGCAACTTCGTTATATTTTAAGTGTCATTTCATTATAAGTTGTATTTTGATATCTGTTTGTTGCTGTATGCAATGTGTGCCTAACTTTATATCCTTGTTTCATCCTAGAATTATGACTTTTATGCCTATAGGTTATGCTAATTATTAGTCAATTGTCAAGGAGTGGAGTGTAATGCTACAAGCAATTATATATATATTGTGAGATCATGTATTGACCATTGACTCTGTTTTATGTTAATTACATTTGTGAGCACGGTTTCATCTTGTGTCTTTCTGACCCTGCCTTTTAGCTGCAAATGCAGGCAGGCCACGGGTTACTTGCGCACACACAGAAATGTTTATGTTTTTCACTTCACAATGCTAGAATAGACAAGTGTGAGCTGCATACAATGCCCAAGGATGAGAAAGTGAAGAATTCTGCCTCAACTCACATTGGAGCCTGGCCAGCTCCGTTCAGTGACCTCGACGCAATGAGTGCAGCCAATACCTACAGGGCAGATGAAGGGAGGGGAAGCTTCTAGAAGCCTCTCTCTGTGTTAATAAAAGTATAATGACGGAGACCTCTTGGCGCTTTGACAGGAACTCTTTTAGGAGTGGACGCACTGCCTAAAGCCCTTGCCCGGCTGAAGCGCTCCTGTTGAGACTGTCAACGGGTTCCCCAGTCGTGCTGGCAGGATGATGCAAGACAGACAGCCGGTGAAGTAATCCAAGTTTTAATTGCTTATTCTCGTGTCTTTCTATGCATTTATTCTTGTGTATATACCTTTATTATATGCATTTATTTTACATGTGCATTATTGCTATTTCATATGGGAACTTGCTGCAATAAATATTTCCCTTTACTTGGTACATGAGTGTCGAGCTCTGTTTATGTTGTATTTTGGCATTCTAAAGGGGGTAGAGTCCTATTTTGAAGAATATTTACATTTTGCCCTGGTGTTTTTAAGTCTTGCTCAGGTCTTCTGAAGAGAAAGCAAGGCAGTATGAGACCCAGACACAGTGGGAGAAAATACCAGAAAAGACACAAGCATTTAGAGGGGAACAAGTGGCTAAGCACCATGGGAGCAAGTGAAGGAAGCATAGTCAAGAAAACTTGAAAGAAAGTGGCAGTGAGTGGAGGAGAGAGAAGAGGAGCCGCTGGAATGAGCAACAAAGAGTACAGAGAACAAATATAAATGGCACAGGTCTCACAGCACCCAAACTCCAAGAAGAAAGCAACTTTCATCGCACAAAGTTCTGATAGGTTCTGTAACCTGTAATATGCCATGTTTTCTGTATGCACAGAGCTTTCCACACCTGTCTAAATATATTATTCTGAGCTTACAAAGAAATCACAACATGAGTACAAGATAAAATGTTTATCTCTAGAAATAAAGGGTTTATGCTAGTTATCACTGCTAACGAAAGAAAGCTTTTTCTCTGTAACAAGGTCAGATGAAAAGGAAAACAATTACCCAGTTGCATATTTCAACACACTGTATAATCCTTAACTAAGGTATCCCCACAGCTATGCAACTCTGTGACCTCTTTGAGATGCAACAACTGGAGATCGGCAGTTTCTCTGGAACCAATTTCAGAGTGGGGTTGCTGCAATGAATGATATATCAGGGAAGTCACAGTTGTTGTGAAAAATCCTAGGGTTACACAGCGTGGTGCAAATCAGCCATGCCCATTCTGCAGGAGACTGGCCGCTGAGTAGTATGTGTCCAGTGGTGCATTTTGGGACACTTTGATCTGAGCCTGAACAGCTGCATTAAATTCCACACTCCGACTAGAAACCTCAGCTCGCTCGGCCTTCTACTCGCCTATCTTCCCCGCATTCGAATAACCAGAGCCGGCGGGTGCATTGTCTCATACATGGCTCACATGGCTCCCAAAACCTAGAACGACCTCCCCTTGTACATCATAGCTGCTAGCTCAGTTCTTGAATTTTGCAGGAACCTGACTGGCTATTCCAATAAGTCACAGGCAGGGCCGTACTGTCATTCGTTAGGAGCCAGAATACCCTCCCCAGTGAGATGCACGCCATGCAAATACACATAGCATAACATAAAAAATATATGACAAAAGCATGGGGAGTTAGGCTATTGCCTCTTTACTGAGAGCATATTTTTCATTGAAATGGCCACTAAATTTGCATCAGTCATTCAGCTTAACTGCTAAACGATAACATGGATTTCTGGCCTTATTTATCATTTGCGCATCACACAAACTTAAGTGCCTTGGTTTTGATCCTATCTGTTTCCCTCACACTTCAAAATGACCGAAAGAACAATATGCCCCGCGTGAACCTTCCTTGCTGCTGTTGTACTTTAAAATATTGGTAAAGTTCATTACAAATATTTCAGGTTTGCTGTGTGTTAGAAAACATTTGAAATCGCGCCGAAACTTTAACTTGGTTCAGGTTACAAAATCCCTAACTTTGCCATCAATGAAAGGAAAAGTAAACACCAATCACCATGTTAAACAGTTTTTGTCAGAATACATCAAGCCCCTTTTATTGCTCTTTCCCCTTCTGAACCCCTGCAAAGTTTAACCTGGGGGTGCAGTAGCACCTCCCGCACCACTAATTCCATCGGCCCTGGAGTTAGGGTTTACTGCATAACATCAATAACTGTTTTCGAAGTTGCACTTATACGACTTTGACAGTAGATGGCGGCAAAGCAGCATCAGTGTAGTAAAATTCTCTTCTTTCTTGTTTCAATCTAAAAGGACATTGTCATGTGGGTGTCTTTTCTCGTTTATAATTGGGTTTAATGGAGAAAAAACAATAGGCTAATTAAACGATAGCATCATCTGACAATTAAAAATATTTACAAGTTTAAAATTATGTTGTTTGTCAAATTATTTTTTTCATTTGCAGTCAACGATTATCTGATATTTTTTAAAAACTGTGCTTAGAATAACTACACTTATTGCAGATATTTTTATTACTTAAATTGTATTGATAAACAGTCCCATTTTTCAATTCATATCCCATGCCTGGGTTTAGTAACTCCTCCTGCACTGAATACATACATTCAGTACTCTATTATCGTTGATTTTAATTGTTTGTATAACTCAATCTTACCTCTATTCTTGCATTTGTACACAGGTCTAGGGCTGTGCTTTGACATGAGAGAGATCCTGGTCTTGCTCTGCACTTGAAGTTTTTCAAAAAGTCTACTCTCATTTGTTAGTCAGTTGACTCTTGTACCTGTCATAGATTTAGTTTACAGAACAGTGTTGTTGGCAGTTCAGATTTGTAGAAGATTGTGAAGTTATGATCTCTCAGTTTTGTATGTTATAAAGGATTTGAGGAATACTAGAAAACACGATTATAGTACTGTTAGAATATGGTGTCCAAGAGCCAAGCCCCAAAATGTTCTTGCAAAAATTAATGTTATTATTTTGCCTTATCTCAAAATGTTAGATGCGGTAGTTTAGAATAACAGTCATTGAGGCTTGTTGCTTCAAAGCTGTCATTATATACCTTTCATATATTAAAGATGTTTTAATATTGAAATACACAGACAGTGTAAGTATACTGTTGTTAATTAAATTTATGTTTTCTTGACACCTTGAGTAGGGAAATGTTTTGCAAAAACCTAGATCAATATATTGAATAAAATTGCAAAAAAGTTAACCTTGACGGTAGTATGAATGAGCACCGCATTTTGATCTAGGGTGTGGGTGATATTATTACTGGCTGAATATAGTTAAGTTCAAAGGTCAGTGGACCAGAATTATGAACATCGTTTGCAATATATTGCTACAACAAAAGTTGTTCTGATGTGTTGCCTCAGTTGAGAGAGGCGAACCTCATCATATGTATGTATAAATATGTATGTATGTATATTGTATTTCTATAGAACAAACATAGCCATTATGCAGCAAAGTGCTTTAAAGGGTCAACAACAAGCGTAAGGTCAACAAGCGATAGCAGAGGTAGCTGGGATGTGGGTGGCTACTACATTGTGATATAGAGGTGAGTCTTCAACACTTTCCTTAATTGGAGCAATGTTGGGTCACTCCCGATGGATACAAGGATGTTGTTCCAGATCCTGGGTGCATAGATAGAAAAAAGACTTGCTGCTTCAGGAGGGAGTGATGTGATCATATCAGGGGCGTAACACAGGCCCCCGCAGCCCCCGCAGTGCGGGGGGGGCCCAAGTACTCTCACTCTGGAGGGGGCCCCCATCCACTTCCGAAGCTTTCTCGCAAAGGCTGCAGGAAAATACACGGTAGCTGCTGCCTGGTGAAGCCTTCTGTATGGGATGGGATATCCCAGCACAGTGAAATATATAACAAACTTTCAAAATCAATTGTTGGCAGAGGAGGCCCGAGGGAAAACGCGCCTCCATGTCTCTTTATGTCAGCGAGGAAGGAAACACCTGCAGAGCCCAGGGTGAGAGAGGGGAAAGACAACACAGGAAAGGAGATTGAGAAAGGCAAACGAGAAATAGCGGACACTTAAAAGGCACAGGTGAGACGGAGAAAGAGAGAGAAGGGCGAGAATTAGTGTGAGGTAATAAAAAACAGGTTACAGAGAGAGATGGAGACGTGGAAGAGGTGAGAAAAAAGGCAGATGAGGGAGACAGAAATAGGCGAGAGACAACGGCCAGAGAATTAGAGTAGAGAGGTGTTAAAAAAGCAGGCAGGTGAGAAAGGAACAGGGTAGAGAGACAGAGAAGAGACAGGTTTGTGAGCGATAGACAGGTGAAACACCATGGCGAGCGATAGAGGGGAGGCCAGTTAAAAAGGTGCAAAAGAGACTGCGGGAAGAAAAGAAATATCTGAGAGAGAGGAAGAGAGACAGAGAGTGAGTGAGATGGGGGTTGGTAAAGAGACAGCCATGTTATAAAGGACAACTGAGGATAAATGTGTGGAGGAGACAGATGTGAGAGAAATAGCAGACAAGTGAGAGACTGTTATAGATAGAAGCAGAGAGAAGTGATAGAGCTAGAACAGTAAGAAAGAAAGACAGTTGAGAAAGAGACTGACAGTTGTTAGGAGGGAGATAAGTTAAACACAGATGAGAGATATGGAAGGAGAGATTTGTGTGAGAGAGGTGATAAAGACATAGAGGCATATGAGAAAGAGACAGCTTAAAGGACACACAGAGGGGGCATGGGAGAGGAAGAAGGACTGGGAGGGGAAGACAGGTGAACGAGATAGAGTGGGTGATTAAGAGAGAGAAGTGAAAAAAGGACTGCAGAGTAGAAGAGACAGACAGAGATAGGGAGGAGACAGGCATTTGAGAGAGATGGAGAGAGGTGAAAGACAACTGAGAGAGGTAAAAAGGGTGGCAGATGAGAGAGGTTATAAAGAGACAGCCAAGAAAGCAATAGCCTTGAGGGAGCATAAGTAGTCACAAAAGAGAGGGATGAGAAAGAGACATACAAGTTAGAGAGAGAGAGGTGAGAACAGACAAGCTAAAAGAGGTGATTAAGTGTCAGACAGGTGAGAATGGGGCAGCAGAGAAAGAGGGGAGAAATGATGGTGGACATGATCAAGAGACAGGTGACAAAGAAACAGTGGGGAGAAAGAATAGGGTAAATCAAGAGACAGATACAGATGAGAAAGAACTGAGAGAGAGGCAGAGAAAGTGGGGAGATAGGAGAGAGCATGGTGATGCAGAGGCAGGTTAGAAAGAGAGCTGAGGGGGTGAGGAGAGATAGCGAGTTAATAAAGGGACAGCCATGAAATAAAGAGCAGGTATGGAGCAGAGGTAGAAAAGATGTAATTAAATGATAATTATGTGAATGAGATATCTGAGTAAGCGTGAGGAGAAGGGTGAAACAGATAATAAAGAGACATATATGTAATCAAGAAAAAACTGATAGGGAAAGGTAGCGGCGATGATAAAGAGACATGAGAAAGCGAGGGAGAGGTGAGAGAGGAGAACAGGTGACACAGACGAGTAATATGGAAGGGAAAAAAAAGACATACAACCCAGTGGAGGTGAGATGACAAAAAAAGCATGGAAGAGAGGGCAGAGGAGAGGAGTGAGATAAAAGACAGAGAAAGGGAGAGGAGAACCATAAGACAGGGAAGATGTGAAGTAGAGAGTAAAAAGAGGAGGCCACGTGAGGTAGAATATTAGTAGGAGAAGGCACAGATGGGTAGAATAGCTACAGGAAGGGGACACTTGCAGAGGAGTACAACACAAAGGAGAAAAATAAGCATGTCCTATTACAAATACAGATTAACATTCTGGTGTTATATTATGGAGATGTAGAGTGTTGGCCACTGTACAAAGAACAGCATCACCCGGTAGAGCAGTAACTTATCTTTAGCTATACATTTTTTGGTTTTTCACAGTTTCTCAGTTGCCTAGTTATCCGAAGGCAATATGTAACATAGGGAAACCATGAAGATGGCAAAGAAGGCTCCACTGGAATGACTTTTACAGTATCTCAGAGAGATAGGTCTCATTGGAGCTGAATATCTCAAATGTCTTCTGGGGCAGTATCTTCTAATGAGTCTTTAATGCCCAAATCGCCTTTGTAATAAATAGGTCTATGGGCCAGACATAGTACCTTTAATTCTATGGAGCACAACATAATGTGGTTTCTTCACTCTGTAAAGCAATCACATAGCTTGGTCTAAACCTTTCAATTCTGTCCTAATTTTGGGAACTAAAGAGAGTTGATGATCGTTTTAGATCTTCTGATTTCCTCTCTGTCAGCACAAGCATTGCTTACACCAAGAACAATAGTAATTTGTCGAAGATGCCTCTCTGTCTTGTATCAATAACATACATACTCCCCAGTTTACCAACCATCTGGTTGATGCCATTTAGTGTGTGCAGCCTATAAGCCTTTTTTCACTTGAGGTACAACACAATCTCAATCCACAGCCTGAAGATTTGTGAAATCTGGGAATAGTTCTGCTGAAAGTGTCTATTTGTTGTGCGGTTCTGAAAGTCCTTGCAAAGGTGATAGGTGAGGGACATAGACTGCATGAGTTGAGCAGGGCCCCTTCATCGCACCTTGCAGGGGGGCCCCCTAAGGTTATGTTACGCCACTGGATCATATTTGTTTGGGCCATGGATGAGACATGCTGCAGCATGTAGGATGCCCCTCAGGGTGCCTGTGTGGAGTCTGCGAGGCAATGGAGCAGGGCATTGCAATCATCAAGATGCAATAGTATGAGGACTTGAACCATACTAAAATATGGTGCTGATACTCTAACTTCCTGCGCAGATACACTTTAGGCTGCTTTGCTACACACATATCCTTGCACCTTAGTGCCATCAGTTGGCGTTACTCTTCTCTGCACATATTTGTCGCCCGAGGATTGATGGTTCAGGTTATGTCAGAGCCGCCTTCCATATGAACTGGGTGAATGGCCCATCCAGCTGCCTGGTCATCCCAATAGCCTTTTAGCTATACACTCTGCTTCTGGTTGCAAGCCAGTATCCATCAGCTGAGTCAGCTGGGTAGCTACTAGGCACTTTCAATCTTACACACTTCCAGTCAGTGCATTGGTCAGTGACACATTCACTTAGTCACACATTATAACACATTCCCAGGGCTAGCCAACAATATTTCCATTTGTGGCTACTTAGGGAGTACCACAGACTGTTATAAAGTCTGTTAATTGGCCACTGACACTGCTTGACCACACTAATTGCAAATGGTATGGCTGAAAATGCATTGTTGGTGGGGTTATGCCCTTGGACACATTTCAGTAGTGTGGCAGCTCAGAGACTTTCAAAATAATGACCATCAAAACAGTATGAGTACACCAATCACACTGTGATGGCACTGTCAGACAGACCCACAGCAGCTGCTTTAAATGCTGTTTCCCATGCCATTAGAAAGATCTTCCTGCACATTCCTCACTCATTCCCCCTTCCTACAGGCCCGAATCTTAAGTCATTTAGGAACAGCCACACCGCACATAAAACAGGTCTTACTCCAAATGATGTCTCCTTATCTCTGAGAGCCTGGCTGTCAGGCAAAAACACAGCTCTGGTTGCACAGTTGTCCTCTTGGTAATCAGTGATGCACTCCTTCTTTTGACAAGTACAACTAGTAATTAAAACAATGTGTGGTTGAACAGCTCTAATTCTTCTACCTGACAGTCATTCCGGTGATGTTAGTTTCTCATCTACAGTATCGTATTAATTGTATTTGTTTATTATTTCATGTGTCCTTCTCTGCAAGATTTTCAGAATAATCACAACTGAGTTATCTCTAGATTGAAGTACCCACAGAAAAGTGACCTATAGCTATAACCATTCTGCACTTGGTTATAGGCAAACACAACTAGCACTGATATGGAAGATAGGCAGATGGCAGACCCTGTCTAAAGGACCCTTGACACTCTGACAACAGGAATAGCAAACACTCCATATACCCCTTACGAAAACAAATGACTAATCGAGGAGACTAAATGACCTTACTCTCTTGCAAAATAAATTAATGCATTATCAAAAGAGAGATTGTCTCCAATTTGGCCATTTCTGTATAAACTTTACCTCCTACCATAACATGAACAAAAGAGTAACACTATCAGGTATAGTACCATTACCTCAATTGAATGCACATGAATAGGCTAGTGCCTTCAAAAATATAACCCACAGGCCTCCTTCCCTCTGGTGTACTCAGACACTCTCAATGTGTGCAACATGTATAACACAGACAGCCAAACATAGACACATGCTCTTAATATATTTGCACAAGGGTCGAAATTCACCTGAGCAGCATAAATGAACACAAGCCAGAATGTAACCCAACACTCATGTGACAAAGTAAACAAGTTCAGCATACACTGTGATCCTAAAATACACAAAATGCTGGCAACTACAAATTTCATGCAGTCAGGATTCTGCCATCCACCCACTAGGTGCCTCTCACTAAGGTCCTTTGGGGTCCAGACTTTATAGCTATGCACAAACACTCTCCAACACATTTCACACTTCAAGCAACATTGCACTGCAGTCCTGGTTTGCACTTTACAATCATCATGCATTATAGTGAATGTTTTTATTTTGTTGGGTAACCTAACCTAGGTCACGATTTGGATGTGGAGGTGCAATGTGCTTATTGTTCCAGGTTCATTTAGATATACTGACCCATTTAGATTTGGTTCCTTGACTTGTCACACTCTCAGTGTCAAACCCCAATTAATTTCTGATTTTTTTTGTCTTGTTGTTGCAGCTGCCTTTAAAGCATTGTTCACTCTCTAACTTCCTTTCATTGTTTGTTCCCCAAGTCCCAGTTCTTAGTTATTAAGTTGTGCCAGGCTCTCTCCCAGCACCTATGACCCTACCCTGAGCTTAAAACAGTTTGTACCTGCAATTTAAGTGTGTAATCACTCAGCAGTATTTAATGCTGAGGTCGAGTGTCTTCTTTTGATGTCTTGCTGCTCAGTTTCCATCCTTATTCCATGATTATCTGTGTGTCAGTTCTAGTTATTTATTTAACATTATCAGTGTTTGAAACTTTGGGTTATATGTTTATGTTCCTTCTTGTTACTGACTATCCGTCCATGTTGTTTGCCATTGTTTCTACTTTAGTCTGTACAATACCTGATCTGTCCATGTTTCTATGTAGACGTCTTCCCTTGTCTTCCTGTGTTCACAGTTCTTTCTTGCATACTTCCATTCTGCCCTTGTTTGTGGTCAGAATTTACAGTCTGGAGTTCAGTACCCATAGTTCTGTGTGCTTACGTCTAGTTCATTCCAGTTCATTAGGAATATGGTCTTAGTTCTGCATGAACTAAGGGTATTTAATTTTTTTGTACTACATTCACTACTGTCCACTGTTTTTTAAATGTATTGCTAAAAACTAAATAGAGTGCCTGTGAGTGTGAGATGTCAATAACATCTGCTGGCTGTCTACCAAGTGTATGTAAGATTAACTGCTTCTTTTATTGTAAAAAGTTTTTTTTTAAAAGTAGAGAGTTGAAATTTGAAGGACCATTTGAAATATCCTTTAGCAAAGTCTGTAAAACATATCTTTGACCTGAATGTTGAGGCTTCCTTCCTATTCAAAAACAGCATATGTCTTGTTGAAGTACTTTATTTTGTTTTTGTCATTACCCACTTCGTGGCCAGTGTACATTCTGATTAAAGAAGCCCCTTTTAATCTGTCAAAGGGTCTTGTATATGATTAGGCACAGTACTACTTTCAATTTAAAGGTTTAAAAACTCAAATTATAAATTGACAAATATGGGGTCGATTCCGATTCGGGCCGGAAATTTCTCCGACCGAGCCGGACCCGGAGAGATTTCCGACCGAATCGGACCCGTGCAGTCCGACCGAACGAGTACGATGCGTCCGTATGTTATCGGACTCGAGTCGGTCGGACTCCCATTGAAGTCAATGGGAGCCGGTCGTACAACGCGTACGCGGGCTCCCATTGACTCAATGGGTGCGAGTCGGACAAGTGCGCCCCCTACAGCGGGTACGCGGCGAAGCGATTCGCGCCATACACGCACAGGTAGGGGGACCCATGGGTCCCCCTGTGTGCGACTCGCGCGGCTACGCATACAGGGGGTCCGACACGGACCCCCAAAGTACGGCTCCGACAGCTCTTACGAGCCGGACGGCGCGGCTCGGTCGGACTGCTCGCGGCGCCGCATCGTACTTACCCGGCCGGGAAACGTCTCCATTGCGCGGTGCGAGTCGAGTCCGAGCGAGTCGGTCGGAGCGGTTCGAGCCGGGAGCGAGTCGGTCGGAGCGGTCGGGACGCCCGGACGAGTCGGTCGGCGATTTCGCATCGTACTCGCTCGGCCGGACCCGCGTACGGTTCGGTCGGGAAACAGGGCTCCGAATCGGATCCGGTAAAGCCGAATCCGATTCGGAGCCCTACCGGCCGAGATCGGAATCGGCCCCTATGTCTTTATTCCTTGATATGTGTTAATAAATGTATAGCTATAATAAAAAAATAGTTTTTGTAAATGTTTAGATAGTCAAAACAACATAACTACATGAAAGGTTAACTTTACTCAGTTGTCTACGAATAAAATAAAAAAATGAAAAAGATTATGATTTTTTAAAATAAATATTAGACAAGAGGCAGTTTCATGTGAGTAATGAATTGGCAAGGTCAGCAGATTATTAAGCAGCACATCCTCATGCTCCTTGATGTGTTTGGATAGTGCAGACACAGGTGTACTCTAAGACATCACAGAGTCTACAGAAGGCTGCAGTAATATCATTGGCAAGGGTCTATTGAGATGGCGTGACAAAGGCAATGTTCTGATTAAGGACACTCATAATGATAAGGAAGGAATGCATTTCTTTCTCAAGTACTTTTTGGAAATTATTTCTGAAAGTATTAATGTTCACCAACTGATTTTCAATTTTTGAAAAGTGTGATTCTAAGACTGGCCCATGTTGCTTTCCTTTCATGGCTTCTGCTATGTCAGCTAGTGACTCATCAGTGTCAACAATAGGCGTCTTTAATGTTCTGAGTGCAGTTGTTATTTGAACTCAGACACAGGTAACAACGTTTGATAAAGACTACTTATAGACCAAAAAATGTATAGTGCCACCACTACTCCACATGCTAACTTATAAGAGGCTCAGTAGTACACTGGTGCACAGGAGAGTGCACTTGGTGCCCACTGTCAGGTACTGGACAAATTCAAAACATCACTCAAATTAAGAGACTTTCCCAGGACTTTGCTTAGACATTAGATTAGCATGAGGTAGAAAATAAAAACACACAATAGTAGATAATCGCTGTTGGACACTGAGGACAGAGGACATGACTGTACACAGTGCGGGAATCATTCACATCACAATATTTACAGAAATTCCAGCAGGAAACGTCTCACTAAAATTCTAAATATTAAAAAAAACAGGTTAACAGTTTCATTATAAAACAGGAGTATATCAAATACAAAAAATGATAACTGATAAACCCTACCCTAAGGTATGGTATTGTCCTCAAGGCAGGAACTCTGGCCTCCTGGTCAAGGACCCAGCTCACCACCCGTGCAGCTCCGCTGACTGAGCCTCCGCCACTACTGCCCCTTCCACCTCTACGCCAGGTTGGCGTTCGAGTCTGCTGTCTTATGTCCCTATGTCATTGTGGTATTTTTTTTGCCCTAATTCTTTTTCAGCTTAATTCTCTTGCCTTAACGCTTTTTAGCTTATTTGGCCCCCTGATCCTCCTCTGCCTCCATTCCTGTTTCCCGCTCTCCCTGCCCGTTTTTTGCCGCTGCTGCCCCTGCGGCCCCTCCCCCCTGCCGGTTTTCCCGCTCCCGCCTCCCAGCTTCACTTCTCTCCCCTCTTCCCCTATTTAATGGCGGCAGCTGCGCGGACGTCTGAGCAGGACCTCTGACCTCCTGGTCAAGGACCCAGCTCACCACCCGTGCAGCTCCGCTGACTGAGCCTCCGCCGCTGCTGCCCCTTACATCTCTGCGCCAGGTAGGGGTTCGAGTCTGCTGTCTTGTGTCCCTGTGTCATTGTGGTATTTTATTTTGCTGTAATTCTTTTTCAGCTTAATTCTCTTGCCTTAACGCTTTTTAGCTTATTTGGCCCCCTGATCCTCCCATGCCTCCGTTCCTGTTTCCCGTCCTCCCCGCTTGTTTTTTGCCGCTGCTGCCCCTGCAGCCCCTCCCTCATGCCGGTTTTCCCGCTCCCGCCTCCTAGCTGCACTTCCCTCCCCCTTCCCCTATTTAATGGCGGCCGCTGCTCGGATGCACACAGTGGGCGGGTTGCTGGCACGCCAAAGGCAAGCCCGTCTGCGCCCATCCGCAACCCGAACACGACCTGACTGCGACCAGCGCCAGGGACCCTGGTTCTCCGGCCATCCGTCGCTACGACTCAGCTGCCCTCCTCGCACTCAACCCCGGAAGAAACAACAACTGCCAGCTGTCAATGCCGAACACAACCCACGGCCAATTCTCCTGCCGTCACTGCCCCCGAACCTTCACCACCCTCTGGACCACCACAGCTGCCACCCCCACGCCGAACGCCAACACCACTGCATCCGTGAAGTGCATCCTCCTGAGCGTGTGCTCCCTGCACAGACATGCCATAGAGATCTGGGACCTCCTCGACACCCTCTCGCCAGATGTCGCCTTCTTCATGGAAACCTGGGCAAACGCCTCCTCCACCCCCGACATCAATACCGCCATCCCCGACGGATACAAGATCCAGAGGAAGGACCGCCCCCACCTCCCAGGAGGAGGACTCGCCATCATACACAAGAGCTCCCTCCGACTCTCCACCTCCAGCATGAGCGACCCCCTCTCGAACACCGAACACCTCCACTTCCAGATCCAGACCACCCCCAGAACAACGCTCCACGGCACCCTCGCCTACAGACCCCTCGCGCTTCTTTCACCACTACCATTGTGGACCTCATTGCACCCCACGCCATCGCCTCCACGGACTACATACTCATCGGAGACCTGAACTTCCACCTCGACAACCGGAGCGACCCCGACTCCACCACCCTCCTAGACAACCTTGCTAACCTCTGACTGAAGAAGCTCATCACCACCCCCACACACAAGGCAGGACACACCCTCAACCCCATTTTCACAGGAAGTAACAACATCCGGTTCAGCCACACCTCGCAGCCCCTCTGGACAGACCACCACTGCGTACACTTCTCTGTCAACACCACCACCACTCACAAGCCCACGCCGCACCCACCATGAAGGAATTGGAGCAAGGTCACCGAGGAGCTCCTCAACTCCACCCTCATCCACGACCCCCCCGCCACGACCAACGCCAACACTGCAGCCAAGGAACTACACCGCTGGATCACAAGCTGCGCAGACAAGCTCGCACCCCTCTGCAACCCCGACAGACAGCGTCCCCTGAAGGCCACCTGGTTCACCACTGACCTCCAAGAAGCCAGATGCTCCTGCAGACGCCTCGAAAAATGATGGTGAAACAGCAAAACCACCAAAGACCAGACTGCCTACAAGAACGCCATGACAGAATACCACCAACTCATAAGATCCAAGAGGACCTTCATCCGGAACTAAATCCTCACCAACTCCAGCAACTCGAACGAACTTTTCAACATCATCCAGCAATTCACCAAACCCCCCAGCGAAGCCACGGACGTCACACCCTCCCAGGACCTCTGCAACAAGCTTGGCTCCTACTTCCACCTGAAAATCAAGACCCTCTAAGAAAACTTCAGCGAACAGATTCCAAAAACCACCATACCCTCCAGCTATGACAGCAAGCCCACCATCACCGCCTGGGCCCCGGTCACCACAGAAGATACCACCACGATCACGAAGAGCACCTACTCAGGAGCCCCCACGGACCCCTGCCCGCCTCACATCTTCCACAAAGCCGCCGTCGCCATAGCACTCAAGTTACGCTGCACCATCAACACCACCTTAGAATCCGGCATTTTCCCCGATGACTGCAAACAGACAGAGGTCAAGCCCCTCCTCAAGAAACCCTCTGCTGACTCCACCGACCTGAAGAACTACCGTCCCATCTCTCTCCTTCCCTTCGCAACCAAGGTCACAGAGAAAATCGTCAACGCCCAGCTAACCACCTTCATCGAAGTAAACGCCATCCTTGACCCCTCCCAGTCCGGATTCCGCAGTAACCACAGCACCGAGACTGCCCTCCTTTGCACCACTGACGACATCTGCACGCTCCTCGACCAGGGCCACACCGCGGCCCTCATCCTGCTAGACCTCTCCGCAGTCTTCGACACAGTCTCCCATCACACTCTTGCAGCCAGCCTCCACTACGCCGGCATCTGGGGAACCGCCCTCGACTGGATCTGCTCCTTTCTCGCCGGCAGAACCCAAAGGATAAGACTCCCACCCTTCCTCTCCAAACCCACAGAAATCAACTGCGGAGTACCCCAAGGATCATCGCTCAGCCCCACGCTCTTCAACATCTACATGGCCCCCCTCGCCGCCATCGTCAGACAGCACGGACTCAGCATAGTATCCTACGCCAACGACACCCAGCTCATCCTCTCCCAAACGAAGAACCCCGAAGACACCAGACTCAGCTTCCAGGAAGGAATGAAAGACATTGCAGCCTGGATGTGCAGCAGCTGCCTAAATCTCAACTCGGAGAAGACTGAGGTCCTCATCCTTGGACCCTACCCCACCACTTGGGACAACACCTGGTGGCGCCCCACCCTCGGAAACCCACCCACCCCTACTGACCATGCCCGGAACCTCGGCATCATCCTCGACTCCTCCCTCACCATGACTCGCCAGATCAATGCCGTCGCCTCCACCTGCTTCAACTCCCTCCGCATCCTCCGCAAGACCTTCAAGTGGATCCCACCCGAAGCCAGAAAGACCGTCACCCACGCACTCATAACCAGCAGACTCGACTACGGAAACGCCCTCTACGCTGGAATCAACAAATCCCTGCTACACAAACTCCAGACCATCCAGAACAGCGCAGCCAGACTCGTCCTCGGTACCCCACGACATGAGCACATGACCCAACACTTGCGAGACCTCCACTGGCTCCCCGTCGAGAAGAGAGTAACCTTCAAGCTACTCACCCACGCCTACAAATCACTCCACAACCTCGGACCCAAATACCTCAACGAAAGAGTCTTTTTCCATGTACCCAACTGAAACCTCCGCTCAGCCGACCTCACCCTAGCAGAAACCCCGCGCATCCGCAGAACCAGAGCAGGTGGAAGAGCTTTCTCCTACATCGCTGCCAAGGCCTGGAACGAGCTCCCAGTCAACATCAGACGCTCCCCTACTCTGTACACCTTCAGGAAGAGCCTCAAGACCTGGCTCTTCTGATAACCCGGAGCTGCATCCCCCCAGCGCCTTGAGACCCTCATGGATGAGAAGCGCGCCTAAAATTCCCTGATTGATTGATTGAAGGTTGGCAGCATCACCAAAACCAATCTCACCAACCTTCTCAGTTCCTATTACTGCTACCACCTATTCTCTTTGGTTATTAACTCCTTATGGATTTCTGGGCCTCTACTGGTTGCCACTGCAGCCCTCAGGTTCCTTGCCAGCTTTTCCTTAGTCCTGGGCTTGGAATAATGCCACTTTTTCTTGGATTCCTGAACAATCCTATATGTTGGTTCATTTGATTGTTGCTGTCAACTATAGCTTTCCAATAGTCTGTCTAATTGGAGTTTTGAGGTGACAATTGCATATTTCACTTGTTTTGCCACATCAGAAATCAAAATTTCATTGTACTCTTGGATAAAGTTAAACTTCCTTTTTTGGGCAGTCTCCTGGGACTCCCTTCTTTGTTGCTGCTTGCCCTATTTGCTGGTAGTCCTTTCCTGACTTGCAATGCTGTTAGTAGGAAGATTTCAGAAAGTTTGCATTTTCAATCAATCAATCAATCAAAAATCTTTATTCGAATATAATATATCCATAAAAGCACAGATAAAATCAAACAGTAAAAACATAGCATACATGATCAGAAAGAGGAAATGCAATACATTAAATACAGTTTCTGATGTAGACCATAAGTTAGAGGTGTTTCTCCCATAATAAATTCAATAAAATACAGTTAACATCAATACAGTTAATATACAGTTCAGTCGACCTTCATGGGGTGCACATAGTTCTACGTGTCCATACTGATGATTTCGGAAATGAGCCGACACTGAAAATTAGTTTGTCTTCTTCCAATTTAAGGATTTCCATGTAGGCTACTCTGAAATCAGTGATAGCAAGTTTTTTAAAAAATGGCATCAAGAATCCTTTTGTGAATTTAGAATAAAAACTGCAAGAGAATAAAAAGTGTAACGTTGTTTGTTTACTCTGTGTGTTACACGGGCAGGGCAATACATCAAGGTTGGCATTATATCCCAAAGGGAAACATAATAGGAATTTCAAAGTGCCTGCCCTTAGGCGAAAGAACAAGCCTCTCTCCCCACGCCCTATGGGTTTTAAGAGATATCGGGCTGGGAGATAAGAGGTAGCCTCAATGGACATATACCTTACAACTGAGGTTTTCTGGATCTCTTTCCCATGCCTTGCATCACTATACTGTTTATACAGAGCCTCTTGTAGCACTTTTTTATTTATAGTCTCAGAAGCAGTTGGGTTTAAAAAAATATGCAGATGGTTCACACTTTTCAGGCTTTCTTTTACAGCAGCAAGCCACGGTATATCCCCGCCCCTCTCGCATTTGAGGCAATCAGTTATTATGTCTCTAGTAAGGGTTGCTGCAGAGTTTTTCCAAATTGCAACCCAAAACAGTGCCGGGGGAGCCCTAATATAATCTTCGACATAGGGCAATTTCAGTTCTTTGTGACAAACATACACAGAAGAAGAAATCGGGGCTCCCAGGAGTTTCCTACATAGTCTATTTTCTTCGCCTTGGATACTGCTGCATTTGGTAAAACCCCAAACTTCAGCTCCATATGTTGCAGTGGGAGCACACTGTAATTAAAAAAATTCTTAGTGGCTAAAACCACTTCTGTCCTTTTGGGTTGAGGTAGTCCAAGGATTGTGTTAATACTTCGTGACAGTTTACTTCTACTGTATGCCACATGGTCGGACCAGGAGCCATTTGCAGCATAAACTAACTCAAGATAAGAAAAAGTGCAAGTGCTATGTAAACTTTCAGAATTCACAGTAATTGTATTAATAGGATACTTTTTCGGGCCGCAGGCCATTAAAAACGATTTTTTAAAATTAGTCCTTAAATCTAAAACAGCCATAAAATCTACAAAAACTCGTACTAAAGTGCATAGTGCGTTTGGTGTACGGGCCATTAAAACCGCGTCATCGGCATACAGTAGGGCGGGGAGTATGTTGCCGTTTATTCTAGGGACATCATTGGTAAGTTTTACTAATGAGCCGTGTAAATCATTAATATATAGAATAAAAAGAAGGGGTGCAAGAACGCACCCCTGTCTCACACCTCTGTCAATTTTGATGTCTCTTGATACATCCCCGTCCTGGCTGATCCTCACCCGGGCGTGCAGGTCCCTGTGCAAATATGCTAAAAAGTGTACTAGGACCTCATCCAGGCCGTATTTTAAAAGGATAGACCATAGACGTGACCTATTGACATAGTCAAAGGCCGAGGTAAGATCCATAAAGGCAAGATAAATAGGAGATTTTTGAGCTACAGTGTACTTGCCAATAATCAAATTAAGGTTCAGGCACTGTTCCACTGTGCCTACTTTGCTTCTGAACCCTAATTGACACGGCTGTAAAATATGGTCTTCCTCGGCCCATGACCTTATCTTGTTATAAAGAATCCTCCCTAAAAGTTTCAGTGTATTATCAATCAGGGAGATAGGTCTACAGCAACTGGGGTTAGATCGGTCGCCCTTTTTAAAAATCGGTACAATAATACTCGTAGACCATGTGCTCGGGATCGTAGCGTTGGTTAAATTGTTAAAAATATTTAATAAAAGAGGTGCCCAGAATTCGGGTTTGTTTTTAATAAGGTCAATGGGCAACCCATTAAAACCGCGTCATCGGCATACAGTAGGGCGGGGAGTATGTTGCCGTTTATTCTAGGGACATCATTGGTAAGTTTTACTAATGAGCCGTGTAAATCATTAATATATAGAATAAAAAGAAGGGGTGCAAGAACGCACCCCTGTCTCACACCTCTGTCAATTTTGATGTCTCTTGATACATCCCCGTCCTGGCTGATCCTCACCCGGGCGTGCAGGTCCCTGTGCAAATATGCTAAAAAGTGTACTAAGACCTCATCCAGGCCGTATTTTAAAAGGATAGACCATAGACGTGACCTATTGACATCGTCAAAGGCCGAGGTAAGATCCATAAAGGCAAGATAAATAGGAGATTTTTGAGCTACAGTGTACTTGCCAATAATCAAATTAAGGTTCAGGCACTGTTCCACTGTGCCTACTTTGCTTCTGAACCCTAATTGACACGGCTGTAAAATATGGTCTTCCTCGGCCCATGACCTTATCTTGTTATAAAGAATCCTCCCTAAAATTTTCAGTGTATTATCAATCAGGGAGATAGGTCTATAGCAACTGGGGTTAGATCGGTCGCCCTTTTTAAAAATCGGTACAATAATACTCGTAGACCATGTGCTCGGGATCGTAGCGTTGGTTAAATTGTTAAAAATATTTAATAAAAGAGGTGCCCAGAATTCGGGTTTGTTTTTAATAAGGTCAATGGGCAACCCATCAGGGCCCGGAACTTTATTGCCCAAGCTCTGTTGTATTGCATCCTCCACTCCTGACAAAGTTATTTTAATCATAGTAGGGGCTTGATATTCATAAAAATCCTCATTTTCAGTTGGGGCTGAATACATTTTGGAAAAATGTACCTCCCAAGAGTCACTGGTTATATTACAACTGATGGGGGTCAGTGAGTGTCCCATTGACCTAATGTTTTTAACTGCTGCCCAGAAACCATTTCCATTTTTTAAAGAAGCGGCACATGCTAGGTTATCCCAATGGTCTTTTAAGATTTCATCCTTTCTTAGCTTGATAACTGTCTTATAATGGTGCCTCAGAGATTTAATGAGTACCACATCTCTGGGGGTCGTTAAAAGTGCCTTACGAAGCTCTCTATTAGCTAAGGAGCAATCTCTGTTGAACCATCTAGGTCCAGGTTGGGCTTCCGTAATGGGCCTCGACAGCAAACATTTGATGCCCTCACACAATTGAACGAAGGCACCGATCACATCAGGGTTCTGGTCTTTAAATGTCAGGCAGATGTCAACAAGTGGCGAATAAGCACTTACCATTTTAAGAAATAAATTGCTATTATCAATACCCCGCCAAACTAATATTAAATTGTCAGTGGAGGGTAATAGATTCCTGGCACCGCACTCCTTAGTATACATGGGCTTAGGGGCAATTTTCAGTATTATTTTGATAGGGTTATGATCTCCATGAATGGTCGGTATAACCTCAGCTTTTAACAAACAATCTTCTAAAATAGAAGAAATAAAAATAATCAATGGTGGAAGCGCAGCCCCTGCCTCTGTATGTCGGTTCGATGCAATTATCTTCATCTGGAACAGCAGGAATTTCCATGGTGTTAACTAGATTGTGGTTACATAAATGGTCCGACAGTTCTATCCCCCTATTACATCGGGGCGCATTGATGAACAAATGCATCGTTAATTTGTTTCCCCTAGGAATCCTAGCATTAAAATCCCCCCCCCATGCAAATGCCAACTACATTAGCAAAAACCTTGAGGTTTTGTAGAGTTACAATGAAATTAAACAAATTAATAAAATTGATGTTAGGTACTGTATGAAAATCATTGTTATAAAAATTAATTAAACAAATGGAAACACCCCTTGTGTAAATCAGAGCCTGTATATTATCATTTTTTGTATCGAGACTCTTTACAGTGCCTCCTGTCAAGATATTCACCCATATTGAGAGCCCGCCAGATGGACGCCCTGCCTTAGGGATGGGGACAACAGTATTAAAACATTGGAACCCTTCTAAATAAAAGTCCTGTGTGGCCCAGGTTTCCTGCATCATCAGGATATCCTGGTTTTCAACTATTTCAATCCAGTCAGGTAAATTCATTTTAGATGCCAGACTGGCAACATTCCAACTTAGTATGTTCAAATGACAATCAATACCAGTCCTGATTGGGTTTAGAAGCCCGCAAGGCGGACATCCCTTAGGTGCGCGGGTAATCTCATTAGGTATCTTGACGGGAGCGAGTCAATCTTGGGTGTCTAAAAAAGACAATGGTAGAAACCTATTGTGCCCGGTTAGAGATGGAACATCATTTCTTTTTAAACTCAAAGTTGGTTTGTAGAAGTAACCCAATGGCAATAGCCAAATGTTGCTTGGGCCAGTGGATGTTTCTTCCTGCACCATCAATAGTGATCTAACCATTGCAGGGTTTCGAAAATTAACAACAATACAGTCCCCCTCGATATTTTTAGGGGACAACCCTACCCAGCTTACCCTACGGACCATGATGATGTTATTTTAGTCTGCCACCCTAAACCCCTTGTGTTTAGACAACCAATCAACGCTTTTATTGCGTAGTTGGTGCCATGTCTCAGTTTGGTTTTTCCTGAGGGGAGGTACCCCTGCAAGGACACAAACAAATGGACAGGAAGCAGGTGGAAGGCTCAGTATATCTTTACTGGCTCGAGGGGTTTCCATTCTCTCTTGGTCTGAGACCCCCGCACATGTTTTACCGACCCCCAAGTTGGATCTATCAGAGTTATCACGCGTTGTTCTACTAAAGTCTGAAGGCATACATGGGGCTGCAACAGGCAAACCGCTGATCCCACCAGCATTAGATAGGTTTCCCTGAGCAACGGTAACCTTTGATGGAAAACATTCTTTAATCTTAACACAGATACTACATGACTCAGGTAATAGGAGGACTGATGAAACTGGAACGTGTGGGTGGGAAGGAGTGCCAACTGTTAACAAATTTAGGTCAGACCCCTCTGACGTTACAGGCTTAACACTTTTAAATTGTGAGCATAGTCTATTTGACATAGTGTCCAGTCTGTCTAACCGTTTCCACAAGGCAGTGAAATTCATATCAATTAGATCTTTAAGACGCTGTCCACGATGGTGTTGATGAAGGTATCTCCCAAGCTACTGCAAGGAAAAGAGGACAGTGTGGCGCCGGTCTGAGTGCCAATAGAGCTCCTTAGTTCCCCATGGAGCATGGATTCTACAGTCTCGGGAGTCTGAGTATTTGAAGGTGTCTGTAGCCATGAGCTCATAACAGTACGAGAAGAGCTAGTACGAGGCAGTTGTTTTCTCTTTGTGGGGATGGACTTAATTGTTTTCCTTTTGCGTTCAGCCCCTACAGTCGCAGTGGTTATGGAAGAATCCTGGTTTGTTGCGGATGGGGCAGTGATGTCAACCTTAGAGGTCTGAACAGAGAGACCTTCATTACCAAGATTAAAACCTGGGCAGGTAGTCAGTGTGTTATTCAAATCGATAGGCTGAACATTGCAGAGCGGGAGAGGGACAGCTATGTCAACTGGGGCGGTCCCTGGGATAAGGCCATCATGTGATACTTCAATTCCGAGGGACAATCTCCTCTCTGTTAGTTCAATTTCGTTAGCAACTATATTCACTGCCCTTTCCAGCAAACTATATATACTTGTAATGACTGGTCGAGGGGGTATTGTCCCTGTTCTTTTCCCCATATTGGATACTTGTTGCACTACAAACTTTTCGACTGGTAGCACTCACCTCGGTGAACGTCCCAGTTAGCAAACAAAGGGAGGTGGCCCAGCCCGGCCTCTATCGGTCACTGACGGGCACGAATGGGCCCGCCCTTGGCCCGGGCACGCCCACGCGCGTCCCGCGCTGCGGGGGTCCTAGAGTCCCTTTAGGCGGTAGTGGTTCTTCCTGGTTCTTCCTGGTAGTGGTAGTTCCTGGTCTCCTCTCACTAGACCAGGGAGACCAGCAGAGCACCCCGGATGACTCCAATGGCGGTGGTGGCGGCAAAACAGCAAGTGCAGGCAAGGTAATTCGGGCTCCGTTTACATTTTATTTGGATTACATTTTCAAGTGTAACACAAATGGTAAATCAGGTGGTGTCATTGCTCCCACAGAAGAGCACAATAGACATTTCTACCCCTTACCCTTCAGGTATTCTAAGAAAAAGTTTCCTTGTTCAAAAGAAGATCAAGATAATGCATCCTCTTATAAACCTACAAAATGTCAATCATTTTGTGGTGTATCATCACTTCAAAATGGAAATAATATTACATCTCAGGGATTTCACTTATTCTAGTGGATTGGTTAGCAAGATTAGATCATCATAATGAATACCTCACAGCTCCTATCCACTCTCAAACAGACGATTTCTTGAATTCCAATAACAGGACATAAGTTTTGTCTCTACCATTCAGTCTAGCATCTATGAAAATAATGAAACCACAATATTCATTTAATTGCCCTAGATGCATTGATTCTCCAGCAGTATCTTCACCTGTAAATTTCAGGGTATACATTTTGTTATCAATCAGGAAAAGGTCAATTCAGAAGTATTGATTTTGCAGACAGTAAATTCTCAGCAATAAAGAGAGTTTCGCCAAGTCCTACTTACTCTCTATATTACATCCTTATAGCCTGAATCGTAGACACTCACTCCATACTGTCTTTCCCTGTCCACTTCACTATTGAGTTTTGTAAAGGTCGAAAATTTGTTGTCTGAAAAAAGGGATAACCTATTCTGATATCATTCACTTAGATCAAGAAGCTCAAGTGCAACTCCAATGTTAGGAAGAACACCTCAGTGCCTGGAACAGCAGAACAATCTTTGCTTGCACCCCTTGTCTTATCTTATAATTCGACACAAGGTTGCCAGAATGGGGTCAAGGTGCACCCAAGTCTCAACTGTAGAGTCATGTTTCAAGAAGGAGTGTGCACTGCATATTAATGGCTGACTGTAGGTTATTTTGCAATCCAAAGATTAATAAAGAACAGAGTGAGTTACACCATTGAAGCAGTAGTGGATTTTGTATGCAATTCCCAATATCTGTCAAAGCAGAATATCTACCAAGGCAGACCAAGAGCAGTGACAGACTAATGTTATGGAAATCTGTAGAATTTCAGCAATTTGTGTCTGCACCCTACAGTATTCACCGACGCCTTTTTCCTTTGAGGTCCCTTGATGATAGATCTTTCTGAGTCCCATTTAAACTCTCAATATCTGTCCTTTTTCAGTTGAAGAGCAGACTATTGCTTTAGCAACAGTCACTTTACTACAGGATTGGTATGATGGAATACAGTATGCCTTTCCTCCCTTTATAATGATCCCCAGCGTTCTAGCTTAGGTAAGAAGCCAGAAGGAGATGCTAGTCTTAATATCGCCATCAGGCAATCTTAAGCGTAGTATTCTACTGTAGTAGAATTGTTAATAGAACATCTAGGGTTGATTGAATTTTCCCAAGGGCCGGCTAACCTTCATAGTCAGTATCACAAGACTGTTCTCAACCAGAATATGGCCTTGGTAGTCTGGCAGGTTTCGGGTCAGCCTGCCATACCCCAGGTAGTTTAGCAAAGGATCCTACCCTGAGGAGAAACTCCTGGCCCATGGCACTTCTAAGGTCTACAAACCTGCTTGGTCAACATGGAGTAGCTGGCACATGGACAAAGGTGTTGATTTCTTTTTAGCTGATGTCACTCTCTGAATGTTTTGGTATTCTTAGCCTGTTGGGGAACGTTTTACTTGACAGACAACACCATTCAGCCATATTGTCAGAACATGAAAAGATCAACAACAGACCTGTCAGAGAACAGCCACTGCTCTGTCATCTCCATCAGGAAGTTCACTATGATGAACTTTCTAGTCAGAATTCTTTATGGTAATTTGGTTTTCATTTTGTTTCTGACTAGACCTGACAATGTTATGTTGATGCTCAAAATGTTATCTTCTAAATTGATGATGCTTTTATATTTAGGTCACATCAAAATTATTTCTGATGTTAGAAATTTCTACATTTCTCCCCCATTTTTTCTCACAAAGGAGTGTGTTTCAATGTCTCCTATAGACAGAAAAAACACTTTATGACTGTCCATATGTACTTTGCAGATTCATCAAAGTTATGTGTAGGTAAATTTCGGACGACTAATGAAATGAAAACCAGAGGTCTGAGAAACTCCTGTTCCTCCCGGTTATTGGTTTCCTACAGGAAATTCCTACAGGAAACAGGTTTGCTATTGGCCCAGAGTATTTTGGGGTTGATTCCACTAAAAGGTCTGTTACCATCTAAAGCTTTTAGGGCAGATGGCTGTCTTGAAGACATTCTCAGAGTAGCTGATTGGACTCATTTCTAAACTTTTTATTGCAAGACAGATTATAAAGTTCCTGTGACAGTGAATATGCTTGAAACAACCAAAATAGCAGCCTATAGTTCTATATAGTAGTGTTGGAAAGAATTTTATTAAGGGCAGAAAGACAATGTTTATCTCTCCTCAAATGTTCACTTCCTGTCCCTATTTTGTCCCGCCCTAATTATATGTGTTTATTTCTACTCCTAAGCCCGCCTCTACCTCAAGCATCTAAAATAATTTTGTTGATTTTTCGAAAGAGTTTTATCTTTCTGTTGCAAGTGCCCATCCTTGTCTTCATTGTTCCCTGCTCCATCACACATAATTGACATATGCAAGAAAATAGAATGTACTGCTCCCAATTAATGATGGGGGGACCTAAGTGTTCTGATTGGTGGAGATGTTTGTTCTGTTATTGTGTGGCCACTTCCCTAAGAAGTATAGTTTTGTTGGAAGCAGGCTGCCATTTTTGAAAGCAAGAAAAGAAAGCATGACACTCATGTCCGTCTCTTTAATAAAATCAGTACTTTCTGACATTGCCAGGTAGGAAAATCCACGTTCTACAAAATGTTGATTTCTGCAGCTGCGTTCCTTTGTTTGAGTACAAACAAACAAAGCTGTCTTTCACAATATATGGACCTGCTATTTACATTTTGGAAAAACAACGTGTTGATTTTTTTTCTTAGTTTGTAAAAACTGTATGAATAAAAATTACTTAAAAATTTATAGAGAAGCAAAATCAAGAAAAATACGCAAATGAAAAATAAACAAATTAAAACAATTTGCAAGCTACATAATTCAATATAGATATCTTGCCTAATCGTAGAAAATTAATGTATGGCACCCTCCATCAGCAGAGGCAGTACAATCATTGACCTAAGCTACTTCACAAATTTGCTTTAACAAATAGTGTTGCAAATAGTCTTGTCATTTGCAAAGTAAAAAGTTGAAAGTGTTGCACTAGTTTGAGGCCATATATAAACTACAGCTAACGCCACAAAAGTTGGGGAAGGGCAAGGAGTAAACGTGGGACAACTGAGTGCAGTAAAAGAAAAAGGCCCGGTCTCTCATTAACAGAGTCTTTCATTCAGAAGCCCATAGTCTGGAAGTCCAGGTGTTGCCAACCAGGCCCGGCTCCAGGAATTTTAATTTGGGTGTGCCAAGGGTGCATTCGGGTGGGCCACTGCGGGCCCGATTTGTCACTTATATGTTAAGCCAAGCCTGCTTCTGGGCCCTCCTCTACCTCTTCTTAGTCTTACAAGGCACAGTAAAACGCACTCTTTTCCAAATCTCTTTCTAAATGTTATCACTCTCAAAAAGTGTTTTTTTTCCATGTAATGTCCCTTTGATGGGAAGAGGAGGTTTCTAAGGTGGGAGTATCAGGCAAGTGACACTACTCGGACTCCCGTCTGTGTGAGCCTTCAGGGAGAATCCCTCTTCATTACTAGCTCCACCTCACCCCTGACTCTGCAGTGCACTCCCTTACAGGCTTGATTATCCACTTTTCTACCACCCCTCTCCAGTGCATCTTATCTCACAACTGACCTTGGTCCCCAGCCCCATATTAGCCACCATCCGGTTCCACTTTCATTATTCCCTGTAAAAAACATTAGTAAAATCACCTTCAAACTTGAAACATTGAATATAGCAGTAAATGTAATTAGCATACACTTTAAAGTATGCTCCACAGTTGTCCTAATCACCCGACTGTTAATTAAATAAACGAAAACAGAAAGGCCATGACAGGGCAGGCTTTAGTGCTGGTGCGAAAGTCTTTTTTGGCGCCCCACTAATGATCTCTTTCTCTGTAGATACCTTTACTACCACCCTCCAACAGGGCCCTTCATCTCTCTGTAGTCCCTCCCCCTCATGACCTCCTCCTCAGACTCCCTCACTACCACCCTCCACCAGTGTACCTCATCTCTCCGTAGCTCCACCCCACCCCATGACCTCCTCCTCGGATTCCCTCACTGCCACCCTCGACTAATGCCCCTCATTTCTCCGTAGTCCCCCACCCCATGACCTCCTCCTCAGATTACCTCACTGCTACCCTTCAACAGTGCCCCTCATCGCTCCATAGCCCCTCCCCCCATGAGCTCCTCCTCGGATTCCCTCACTGCCACCCTCCGCTAGTGCCCCTCATCTCTCCGTAGCTCCACCCCATGATCTCCTCCTCGGATTCCTTCACTGCCACCCTCCACTAGTGCCCCTCATCTCTCCATAGCTACACCCCCACCCCATGACCTCCTCCTCGGATTCCCTCAATGCGACCCTCCACCAGTGTCCCTCATCTCTCCGTAGTTCCCCCCCACCCCATGACCTCCTCCTCGGATTCCCTCACTGCCACCCTCCACCAGTGCCCCTCATCGCTCCATAGCCCCTCCCCCCATGACCTCCTCCTCGGATTCCCTCACTGCCACCCTCCACTAGTGCCCCTCATCTCTCCGTAGCTCCACCCCATGACCTCCTCCTCGGATTCCCTCACTGCGACCCTCCACCAGTGTCCCTCATCTCTCCGTAGTCCCCCCCCACCCCATGACCTCCTCCTCGGAATCCCTCACTGCCACCCTCCAACAGCGCCCCATATCTCTCCATTGCCCCTCTCTCATATGCATTTCATTTGTTGTATAGCGCTATTCATATCAGTGTAGGGTGTCACAGTACTTTACATCACGCACACATTATACAGAGACAATAAATTAGCCTACGGTGAATGTCACATAAGCCAATGAGGATTACAAGGTGTAGACATCACGTCATCCATACTGGTGGGCTATATATTTTAAGAGGGTTTGATCTGGAGAAGCACAAACTCAGGATTTAAAGAGTACTCCAGTGATTGGGGGTTGGCTTTACTGATAAAAATGTATAACTGCCCAAACAAACTCTTTTGCAACATTACAATAATGAAAGACTGGAGAAGTTCGAACTAGATCACAACACAAAAAAGAGAAGTTTGTATGCAGCTCTTTGATGACAGTTCATAGGTCACTGTCCTATGTTAGGATAGTAACTTCTGAACTGCAAGTAACACAAGGATCTCTGTGACAAAGGCAGTAACCCACTGATCTATCCACATAAAATTCAGTGTATCTGCATTTAAAAACTACCAACAGACAAATGATTGCTCTCCAGCAGGATCATAAATCACCAGTTATCTGAACATGTTTTATTGTTGTTGTACATCGGTGGCAGATTCACCGCGAGGGCCAAGGCTCACGTTTGGGTGGGCCAGGCTCATGTTTGGGTGGGCCTGGCCCACCCGACCCACCCGCTAGAACCGGGCCTGTTGCCAACCCTGACTGATGCCCACTTGCCAGGCTTCGTGTCTGACTGGAAACCAGGAGCATAGACAGGCTGGCGGCTCAAAGGAGACAGGAATTGAGTAGGCGAGAACTGGGTAGAGGGGAGCTGTGTGGGTGTGGGCCATCGTCACAAATTATTGTCAGTAGAAAAACAGGACAGAGTGAAAAGCAAAAGGAAGAGCAGGAAATATGTGTGGCAGGAGATAGAATTGGAAACTAGATCAGAAACGAGTAAGAAGAATGGATTGAGAGGCTGTAAGAAGAAGATGGAAGGGTAGAGTTAAAGAATGAGCAGGGTAGAGCAGAATGAATGACAAAGCCGAGCACCTACATGAGGAGGGAGTGAGAATGGTAATTTTAGAAGAAAGTTTGGAAATAGTAAGTTAAAAATGAAAGGACAGAGGGGGAAAATGGGAAGCATGAAAAAAAGCAGGAGAAGCGTAAGAGTGAGTCAAAGAGAAAGGGCAGAAGTGGATGGAGAGACAAAAACAGGGGCAGCTCCTCCATTAGAGCGCCACACTGGTCAGTGCCAGGAGATTTTTAAAAAATGATAATAAAACTATTTATTATCATTCTATTTTTCGTTTGCACTGCCGAGTGTCCTGAGTCTACGGCAGGGTGGGGCCATCGTCTTTGACGATAGCAGGCTGAGCAGGGAGGAGAAGAGTTGCACACTGTCAGTGCGCATGTCTGTTTGGTCAGTCGTCTTGGGCCTGTCAAACAGACATGCGCACTTGGGTTTCTCCAACCCAGCTGTATTGCACAGTTGGAGAACAGTCCTAGGCTCCTAGGCACTGTCTCTGCTGCAGTACAGGCTGCTTAGACCAATCCTGGTGCTGCTCTCATACTAATGATTGGCTGGGGAGTCTGGGAGCTTGTGGAGTGGGTGCGAGGAAGAAGCTGGACGCCGGCAGTAGTGGGGCCAGGGCCAGGTAAGTCCTTTTTTTTATTATAGATTATTTCTCCACCCCACCCCAGCCCTCCTTGTACCCCCGCGTTGCCCCACTACCTGGTTTCGGTAGCAGCCGCTACTGGACAAAAAGAGGAAGCTAGACAAAGTGTATTACAGGCAAACAGGCAATAAAATGTACGGAGAGGGAGGAGTATGAGAGTAAACGGGGTGAGAGCAAAAGAGATTGAGAAAAAGAGAAATGGAGACAGTGAGTCATGAAATTAAGCAAATGAGGAAGCAGACAAACCACAGGAGCACCAGCAATTATAGGCAGATTCACTGAGGGGCATGAAGAACGTGCATGCAGGGCAAACTTAATATCATGTTATCACTGCTCAGTGCAGTAGAATGATCAATACAAAAAGTTTCTAGCTCGCACACACTTACAACGTTACCAAAAATATGCACTTCGGTTGCAATGTATAGGCAGGCACTTTGTAAAATTTAGCTTGAACCATTCAGCTATTTATTACTGCATTCTAACCCTATATGGGCCGTCCACTGAATGATGTCATGATATGCCTCAAAACCCAAGCAGATGTCATCGAATAAAGCAGCGTTCTAGAATGTTTATTGTTGTTGAATATTAGTCTTGCAGAACTGGGTAAAGAGAACTGTTTATTTCCTCTTTATGAGATGATTCCTTTAACAAGGTGAAAAGATTGTCCTTATGCTTTTTTACTGAATTGATGGTGATCCAGCGCAAGCCCTAACTCATGAACCAGGGACCAAGAGAAATCTCTTCACACATAAATTGCTTACCAAACAACGGGCCCATCACACATTACCCATAAATGATCCCTGAGGACAGGCGCTGGATTTGGGGGTTTAATTTGTCAGTTTTATTATGCACAATACTACCCTTCACATTAATAACATTTGTATATATTCCTAACTATTCGTAATCTCAACTGTCTTCTTCCTTTGGTCGATGGACCATTAGTTGAAGAGTTGATGGTGACTATGATTAACTAAACAGTTTAATACTTCAACTAAATAACCACAGAGTCATTTATCCAGTTAGTGATTTTTATCTTAATAAACTTAATTGCTCATAATTCAGATTGTCAGTGCACACACAAGATTACGTATAAGAGAACAAATTATCAAGCAATGTAATCGAAATGAATCATTTGTATCGACATCAAAAGCGTGCATAGGAATGGGGAAGAAAAGGTACAGCATAAATACTTGCAAACATATATTGCAAATTAAGCACTTAAGGATGGTGATACCCACCAAAGAATCAGGAGAACCACTTCCTTGGCCGAGGTTGTGGCAAGAGGTCCTCAGAGATAGGCTCAGAGGACAAAGTTAACAGGACAGATACAGCTAAGATTTGCCATAGACTAGCAACCAAAAAAATAATCTCCCGTATTGGGATTGGGAATCTACCTTGATCTAGTTCTCCTCGGACGCAGTCTCCTCCCAAGCACTACCGCAACGTTCTCGTACCTAAAGTGTTCTCTGGCTTAGTGCTGGTCTGCTCTCTCTGTCTTGGTGCGCTTCTCTCTCGATATTCTGTGCGTTCTGATCGTCTCTTCTCTCTGATCTGCCACACTGAACTGCACTGCCTAAGGTTCGTCTGATCTCTCTCTGGCTCTCTCTGACACACCCCTAATTGGAATATCAATTATACCCTACTGTCTAGCTCACTATCTTACAATGTTGCAGTTTCAGTAGAAACTCGGTCTGTGATAGGTTGTCATAAATCAAGCTAGGGTCGCCTCATCCGGTTCTCCTCACAAATCCATCCTATACCGGTTTTAACAAAGGAAGGATTAAAGACCAATACATTCGTATACCACTAACATTCATAGTTATACATTTTGCAACAATTGTACATTATAATATCCGCTTCACATTCAAATTGCACATAGTGATGGCTGTTCCCACTGTATCTGTCGCGTCTTGGCACATAAACAATAGGACACAGGTCAACATGGCCTTCACACGGATTACATCAGCTGGCACACTCTGCAGTCTGCAAGCAGGCAACCCATATTGCGCATGCGTTCTCCGTACCGACCAAGACAATCCCAAGATAACAAGTTCCATACCAGTGATCTGGCAGCCGATAATAGGCTTTCCTCCCACAGACATAATATATACCTGGCAAGACAGGGTCAGTTCCTCCCTTTAATCCCCAACCCCCAATAATTTTATAGGTATCTTCACATTCACTGGAACCGATGAAGTAATTGTTGTAGTTAGTCTTTTCCCTACGTAAGCATAATTTTCCCTTCTGCGACCAATCCAGAGTCATTGCAGCATAAGTCTCGCCTTTGTCATAGTTGCCTTCTCTGAAAACCCAAGGTGGTGTTTTTAGTTTCTCTTCAACAGCTTTTCTCTGAAACTTAGCCCTTCTTTCTTCTACCATCTCCAAAAAGATTTTCTCTTCCTTTTTCAATTTACATGTTAGATTATTTTTATTAGCGCATTCTATATCTAAAGGCTTGGTTGTCAGTAAAAAATCTCCCATGACATTTGCATGTGCTATCTTATTCAACTCAGGTATTACAGGGACTTTAGAAAAGATTGTATCTATATTGGAATAATAATAATCTAGTTTACCTGTTCTATACAACAAACTTGATAAGACACTACAGGTCACACCATAAGTCAAAGGAAGGTGATGGTAGGTCACACCTTCTGAGACAGACAATGGTAACTGTATACACACATAACAGTCACTCACATCCATTGTTTCCACATATTAGTAGAGTAATTTAGTGAAAACATTCAAGGAAAAATTAGTAACTGATCTATCATGATGCAAACTACTAGCATCTTTCTGTTTCAAGTGAGTAATAGGAGTTTGCTTAATGTCAGTGTCTACCCTTGGACCTGTCAAATTGTTAGGACGAGGTGTATCTTCTTTTATCAGATGTAAAGGTATTACAATTGTTAATATTATCCAAAATACTATCAGTATACAAAATCAACATAAACAAGCTTTATAACTTCTACGCATAAAACTACATCTAGGTCTTGTTACTTGTGTATCTGCCATAGTAATATTAATCCTTATAAAATTCTAAATGGATTTTCTAAATCTATTTCAAATATATTCTATGAAAAATTAAAAATGTAGTGTGATCCCACACTTCAAAAGCTTTCTTCTTTACCCCTTCTTTTATTTTAACTAATCCAAATTTTCAGGACGTCTTCAGAAAATTTTCTTCAGTTGTTAACGTGACACCTTAATTTGTTTGCAGTCTCTTAAGGTGGATTTAGATCACTCTTTTCTTCTTGCTCGTGGTCAGTGCTGTTTCTCTCTTTGTTTAAATCTTCTTCTTTAATTTCCTCCAACACTATGTAAATCCAGTCAGGTGACTTGAACTTTTTGTTTGGTTTTCTCACTCTCTTTGGTCGCAGCACTGATTCGTCATCCGACTCTCCTTGTTCTATTTCACCTGGAACTTCATTTATCTGTTCTGGCCTGCTCTCGGGTCTTCCTTTCACCACCCTGTATTTCAGTCTTTTAACTCCGCTTGGCCACTGGTCGTCTTTCTTTGCCCTCTTTGGTTGAACTTCTTCTTCTTCTTTGTTCAATTCATACCTTCGTTTCTTTGCATCTACTTTGAGTTTGCTTTCTTCTTCTTTTTCTTCTTCTGTATTGCTTTTACCTATCTCTTTTCTATCCTTTCCCTCTCCATCGAAGAGTTGTCTTTCTTCTAGTTCAACAGCAGTTTCTTCAGTCCCAGTAACTGGTACCCACTTTTCTTGACTTGTGCTAAGCAATTCCTCATCAAGCTGCTCTTCAGAGTCCTTTGGTTTATGTTCACCAGTTTCAGAGTCTATTGCTCTAACCTCACCAATTTCTTGCACTTCAGCCTCAGATTCAGAGCTCGGACTTGAAATCTCCAGATGCCACTCTACTCGTGGTTCAAATGGATTTGGGACTCGCTGAGTGTGGCTGGCATGGATCCAATTTGATAAACCAGCACACTTTACTGTTGTAGTCGTCACCAATATGACCTGATATGGTTCTTCCCAGCGGGGCTCTAGGCAAGTTTTTCTTCTATGCCTTTTCACTTGAACCCACTCACCAGGGCTCAGGTCATGCGCTTGAGTCTGCTGTGTTGTGGTCGCGTCCGCTCCAACCTGATGAAACACAGAACGTACTACATCAGCCAATCCTTTGCAATAGTCAAGGATGAGATCATCAGATATATTTATCAATTTGTTGGCAGGTATAAATGCTTGTCTCATTGCTCTTCCCATCAAGATCTCATGTGGACTCAATCCTGTCTTTTTGTCAGGAATGCTTCTGAGACTCATCAAAACTAGGGGTAAAGCGTCAGGCCAATTCAGTGCTGTGGATTTACACACTTTCCCTAACCTGTTCTTGATTGTGCCATTTATCTGCTCTACTATTCCAGAAGCCTCTGGACGATAAGCGCAATGAAGTTTTGGTTGAATGCTCAATGCCTCACAAATCAGTTTGATCGTTTCACTAGTAAAGTGTGTTCCTCTATCTGTTTCCATAGTGACTGGGAAACCATATCTAGGAATGTATTCCCTCAACAAAGGTTTTGCCACCGTCAAACTGTCATTCCTCCTTGTGGGATAAGCTTCTACCCAATGGGAAAACAAACACACAATTACTAACACATATTTGAGCTTGTTACATGGAGGCAACTCGATAAAATCGAGTTGTAGTCTGGTAAAGGACCTCCTGCCCTCCCTATTGTTCCCAGACTAACTATTGTCTTTCTTCCTGGGTTTTGTTGTTGGCACGTCAAGCATCTCTGACAAAGACTCTCTGCAATAGTCCTGAATTTAATATTAAACCACGTTTGTTTGAATGATCTGACCATGGCGTCTCGGCCAATATGTGTCATTCCATGGTACATCCTTGACAAATGAGAAAGTAAACTATCTGGCATGACTGGTCTTCCATCAATGTATACCCACACGTCATCATCTTCTCGTCTCCTACATCCTACCCTTTCCCATTCCTGTTTCTCTTCATCACCTGCCTCTTCCTGCAATTGTCTCACTTCATCCCATGTTTCAATGGTGTTAGTAAACATAAGTTGACAAACCGTATGTTCTTTTGTTTTTCCCCGATTTATGGAAGTCTCACTCTTTGCACAATATTGGGCTACTTGGTCAGCAAATCTGTTGCCTTGAGTCACATAATCATCTCCTGACTTATGTGCGGCACATTTGACCACTGCAATTCATTTTGGCAATTGTAATGCTTCAAGCAATTCTTTTACAAATTGACTATTCCTGATGGGGGACCCCGAAGAGGTCAGGAATACCCTCTGCATCCATAGTTCTCCAAAATCATGCACAATGCCAAAGCCATATTGACTATCAGTGACCATAGTCACCTTCTGACTTTTTCCCAATTTACAAGCCCGAATTAGAGCTATCAATTCAGCAACTTGTGCAGATTTTACCCCTTTCAGACAGAATGCTTCCATGATTGCGGCTACAGTACAGACAGCATAAGCAGAACTCAACACACCTGTTCCAGTTCGCAGACAAGAACCATCAACAAACATCACACAATGAGATTCTTCAAGAGGAACATCCTTAATATCAGGACGGGGCTTGGTGCAAAATTCAGTCACATCCAAACAATCATGTTCTGCTTCATCCCTCACTTCTTCCTCCCAAGCATCTGGCAATAAGGTAGAAGGATTCACATTTGTACATCTCACTATTGTCACATTTTCTGCACCCATAATCACTCTCTCATACCTAGTCAGCTGACTATAGGTAAGGTGCTGTGTCCTTGTTCTTGTTAAGAGGATTTCAACTGAATGTGGCACATACACTCTCACAGGATAACCCATTATGATTCCTTCACTCTGTTCCAGACTCACACAAGTAGCAGCTACTGCTTTCAAACATCCAGGTAAGGCGGCAGCTACTGAATCTAAAGTAGTGGAAAAATATGCCACAGGTCGTCTTGCCATTCCATGCCTCTGTGTTAAAACTGCAAGTGCACACCCATCTCTTTCACTGCAATACAATACAAAATCCTTTGAAAAATCAGGCATTCCCAATGCCGGAGCCTGACACAGACTGTCTTTCAGTTTAACAAAAGCTTCCATACTTTCTTCATCCAATCTAACTGGGTCTTTCACATCATTCCTCGTCAACCTCTGTAGAGGTTTTGCCATCAGTGAAAATCCACTGATCCACTGTCTACAATATCCAACCACTCCCAAAAACATTCGCACTTCTCTTTGTGTTGTTGGTGGTTTCATGTCTTTTAATCACTCGAATACGCTCTGATGTTACTTTTCTGACTCCCTTCTCAATCTTATGACCTAAGTATTGGACTTCCCGCTGACAGAATTGTAATTTTGCAGGGGACACTTTATGTCCACCTTCTGCCAAATGGTTCAGTAAAGCAACTGTGTCTGCAACACAGGCTTCTCGAGTCTTTGATGCCACCAGTAGGTCATCAATGTACTGAACCAGAACTGATCCTTCAGACATTCTCAAATTTTCCAAACATTTTTTCAAGATCTGGCTAAAAATTGAAGGACTCTCAGTATACCCTTGAGGAACTCTGCACCACGCCAAAACACGGTCTCCAAACCGGAAAGCAAATAAATACTGGCTATCCGGATGCAGGGGAATCGAAAAGAATGCATGACACAAATCAATCACGGTATACCATTCTGCATCATGTGGGATTTGGTAGAGAATCACTGCAAGGTTTGGCACAACTGGACAACAAGGCACAACAATTTTGTTTACCTTTCTCAAATCTTGTACTATTCTATAGGTTCCGTTTGGCTTTTTCAATCCCATAATAGGTGAATTACAAGGACTACTCATTATTTCTATTAAAATTCCTTGTTCAATCATTTGATCAATTACAGGAGTTATTCCTGCTATAACGTCTGGCTTCATTTTATACTGTGGTGTATTTGGATAGTCAACCCCATCTTTCACTGTAATTCTAATCGGATCCACTTTCTTCATCAACCCAATCTCCTGTCCTGTGAAATCCCACAACTCTGAATTCACTACCTTCATCAATTCTTCAGGCACACTTTTGTCTGTAAGAAGCGAAAATAACTCATTCACTTCTGTTCCTTGCTTTGCTAGCACCATTTTAAAAGCGACATCCTCATCAGGTGTCTGAAATGCAATACCATCCGGTGTGCAGTAAATTGTGCAATTCATCTTGCACAACAAATCTCTTCCTAACAAATTCACTGGACTTGAGTCACACACTACGAACCGATGCATGTCTTTAAAGGGACCAATATGCACTTCAACTGGTTTAGTAACTGGAGTATTAATCTGTTTATTTGAGACTCCTACTACCTGGATAGTTTCTCCCGAGAGGGGTAGGTTTGGAATTTCTGCTGCTCTCACAGTAGAACGGGTAGCACCAGTGTCCACAAGAAAGGTGATATCATTACCTTCCACTTTTCCAACAACAAATGGACCTGACTGATCTACCTCTAGAGTAGCGCCAAGCACGCACTCTTCCTCCCCCCTTAGGCAGCGTCATTGATTCGACTCAACATCACCTCCATCACATTGCATCCAAAATTGGGGAATCACATTCATGTTAGTATTTTTACCAACCTGGTCTCCTCCGTGGAACCCTGTATCCGCACCGTATTTTTGAGCATCTACATTATGTGGTAACGGTGGTTGCGGGACCTGATACTGGGTAGTAACTACCTGCTGCTGCGGTGGCTGTTGCACACCTACCTCACTCTGCACCTGTGGGGTTAAAATTTGATTTCCTCCATTAGTCCTCTGCACTGATCTACACTCATTCTTCCAGTGTCCATATTTTCCGCACCCATGACAAGGAAATTTCTTTTTCGCCTCTTACCTGCTCATTTGTCCCCTACTTCTACCTCCACTGGGTCTTTGAGCATTCTGACTAACTCCTCCCATTTGGTTTATAGACTGAGAATTCAACTGAGTTTCTTGCTGCTCTGCTACATTTACTTGTGCCCACATCATCTTTTCTTTTAATTTGCGATGGCGAGACTCAATGTCATCGCTGCAGTATTTTGCATACCTCAAAATTTCATCAATCGTTTTGGCCTGCCAACACAACATGTGTTGAGGTATCATCTGACTAATCTCAGGTCTTAATCCATACAAAAACCTATACACAAAATGACCCATATCTTTGTCTCCAATATTCTCAAAACCACTATACTGCTTAAAAACTTGTAATAACCTCTCATAATATGCATGCACAGACTCTTTCAGCTCTTGGGTTGTTCTATCGATTTTTACCCAATCAGTTTTCTTAGGGGAAATTTTGCTTTTCAAGAAAGTAATCACCTGATGGTACTTTTTCATCACCTCATCAGAAGGTGCTCCTGTTTTGGAATCCCTAGGATATTCATCTTTTGGCCAATCAACTGTAATCTTACATTCAGTCCATAAATCTGCAGGGACAACAATTTCAAATAATCCATCTAAATCTTTTAACAATACTTTCGAAACTTTCACGAACCTCTCAACTTGTTTGTACCATTCCACTGGCTTTTCTCTCAACCTGGAAAACTCATTGGTAAAAGACAATATATCCTGTCTAGACCACGGAACATGCACATAACCTCCTCCTGGAACTTCTCTCATGGGACATTCCAGAGCTACATTTTCTACTTCTCTTACTGGACGTAAATGTATTTCTTTAGCAGCCATTTCTTCTTTCTGCCTCATCCATCTGCCCTTCCATCTTTCCACGTCTCCCCATTTTCTCAGAACAACCATTAACTCTTTTATCTGCAATCGTCTACCAGATGTATTCATATTTTCTATATCCTTTTCAGTAAAATCCACTCTATATGTCTTCTGCAACACTTTTGATCTCCCCATGTCTACTCCTAATTCATCCGCAGCTTCCACTAATTTTTAATGAAGATTTTCGCTTTCCAAGTAATACTCTTTCACAGATACATCAATTCATCATCCTGGTAAGTCTTTAGTCTGTCTGGACTTATGGTCCCAATGATCATTTCTTCCAGATCTACTCTCAACTTACATACATCTATAGGCTGTGGGGTAACTAGACACAATATCGAATCAAAAATATAGAATGGACAGAATATCGAAGTCAAAATATAGAATGGACATAATATCGAATGGACATAATATAGTGGTTAATAATATCGAAATGCAGGTAAGTAATATCGACTGTCAAAATATCGAAGTACATTAATATAGACATTAAAATATATCGAATTTTTAATAATATCGATTTTTTTAGTGTTTTGTATGTTAGTATATGTGTTAAAAGTGTATATTATTTTTGTAATGTATGTTTATTTTTTTTAAAGTAATTAATTTTATGTTATTTAATTTTTACGTAATTTAATTCCGTAGCGGGTTGTGGGTTTATAGGGGAATAGGGTGGGAAGTAATTTAATTATAGTAAATTAAATATGATTTATTAGGAATTATTAATTATTTTTAATTTAATTTTGCGTTTTAGTTCTGTAGCGGGTTGTGGGTTTATAGGGGAATAGGGTGGGAAGTAATTTAATTGTAATTAAGTAAATATTTATTTTTATTTATTGGTATTGATAATTAATTTATTGTTAATTAATTATTAATTGGTAATTAATTTTTATTAATTGCTAATTAATTTTTATTAATTGATAATTATGTTAATTGTATTAATTTATTATTTGGAGCGGGTTGTGGGTTTATAGGGAATAGGGTGGGAAGTAATGTAATTGTAATTAAGTAAATATTTATTTTTATTTATTGGTATTGATAATTAATTTATTGTTAATTAATTATTAATTGGTAATTAATTTTTATTAATTGGTAATTAATTTTTATGAATTGATTAATTGATAATTATGTTAATTGTATTAATTTATTATTTGGAGCGGGTTGTGGGTTTATAGGGGAATAGGGTGGGAAGTAATTTAATTGTAATTAAGTAATTATTGAAATTATTGAAATTATTTTTGTGTATTGCTAATTAATGTATTGTTAATTATTAATTGGTAATTTTTTTATTACTTATTACATTTTTGGTATTGACAATTAATTTGTTGTTCATTAATTATTAAAAAGGTAATTAATTTTTAATAAATAATATTTATTGGAATTTATAATTAATTAATTATTAAATATTTTGTCATTGTTAATTCATTTAAATTAATTTTTTATTGGTATTGATAATTAATTTATTTTTATTAAAAAATTAAATCATTACTTTCCCTACTGTTGCACTCTCTGGAGTGGGAATAGTAATTTTGACCCCTACGCTATCCAACGCTTTCCTTACTGTTGCACTCTCTGGAGTGGGAATAGTAATTTTTACCCCTACTCTATCCAACGCTTTCCCTACTGTTGCACTCACTGGAGTGGGAATAGTAATGTTTACCCTCCCGCTATCCAACACTTTCACTACTGTTGCACTCACTGGAGTGGGAATAATAATTTTTACCCCTACGCTATCCAACGCTTTCCCTACTGTTGCACTCTCTGGAGTGGGAATAGTAATTTTTACCCCTACGCTATCCAACGCTTTCCCTACTGTTGCACTCACTGGAGTGGGAATAGTAATTTTTACCTTCCCGCTATCCAACGCTTTCCCTACTGTTGCACTCTCTGGAGTGGGAATAGTAATTTTTACCCCTACGCTATCCAACGCTTTCCTTACTGTTGCACTCTCTGGAGTGGGAATAGTAATTTTTACCCCTACGCTATCCAACGCTTTCCCTACTGTTGCACTCACTGGAGTGAGAATAGTAATTTTTACCCTCCCGCTATCCAACGCTATCCCTACTGTTGTACTTACTGGAGTGGGAATAGTAATTTTTACCCTCCCGCTATCCAACGCTTTCCCTACTGTTGCACTCACTGGAGTGTGAATAGTAAATTTTACCCTCCCACTATCCAACGCTGATGTAAATTTATTTTTAGAGATTACATATATTATTTATTAATTTTAATATTTTTTAATTAATTTTAAGTATGTTTTATTTAACTATATTGATTATTTAATTAAGTTAATATTACTTTTAATATATTTTAAAAATTCGATATTTTTTACAAACTATATTTTAAACAACGATATTTTGTCTTCGATATTTTTGTACTTACCTGTTTGTAGCTAGGAGTCGATATTCTGATCTTCGATATTTTGGTGTCGATATTCTGTCCATTCTATATTTTTGTTGTCGATATTTAGTCAGTGATCCAGGCTGTGGCTGTGTTTTTCTCCTTTGTAACCCTTTCACTAAATCATCTAACTCTTCAGTTGTTGGACCTATTGAAACTTCACTTCTGGGAATTTCTTCCAACTCTATTCTTTTTGGCTGTAACTGCATTATCTCCCTAGGTGTTTCAATTATTGTTAGATTAGTCGGAGGTGTTGACCTAGTAACTGTAGTGGGCTGTTCACTTTGGATACTTACAGCGTTAATTCTACTACTAGCTGATGTTATAGCAGAATTTAATGGGACAGTCAAGGAAGGTTCATGGATAAGTCTATTTTCAAATACTGGTATTGCTGGACCTATAGTTACTGGCACAGTTATTGCGTCTATTTTCATATTCATCTGATTCAATTTTTCAACTAATTCTTTGGTTTTTATGGCCAATTCTGTTTCTCCTTCCTGCTCTACATCGCTTACAGTTGGAACTGGTGTCATTTGAGGTGTCATTGGTGTTTCCATTGACGGTGCATTTGGTGTCACCATCGCTGAATTCTCCTGATAAGGGTGTGGTCGTTTAACTAATATATCATCCAGCAGCTCATCATCAGATTCATTCGGGTTATATCCATAACCAAATTGCTCTAAATGTCTCCTTTTCTCCTTGCATTTGCTTCCTGCAGTCTCTCCTACCATTAAAACTGGATACAAACCTTCAGTTATTTCTCCATTTCTCCATCTCTTCATTCTGTCTTCATGCCTTTCATCATGAAATCTTCCAAACATAAATCTATTAACTCTACCACCTCTATGTCTTTCCCTTTCATACATTTCATCTTCCCATTCTACTAATGCTTCAAACTGTGTAGGTCTAGGTCTTGGGTCTAATGCCATCATCTTTTCTCTCAAATTACGCAATACTGCCAAATTAAAAGAACCATGCTCTGGAAAAGCTAGCACACCATCATTCTTCGTATATCCTACCCAATTTTCTAGCCAAACACATGTGTGATATCCATATTTCAACATCATATAAGACGCTGGTGTCTTTGGTGGAGGGATAGGAACTCCTTCTCTCGTTATTACAGGTTTGTCCTTTTTAAAGACTCTTTTAATTTTGCCAAACAAAGTCAATTTCTCCTGTTTTGGTTGTTCGAAATACATTTTCACTAATTGTCAACAATTTTACTCGATCCAAATATTCGCCCACGCAATTCACTATAATACACCAATCAAACTCCTTTGCTTCCCTAGACACCTGACCAATGTCAGCGCGACACACTCTAACTCTTCCAATCAGAGCTTTCTACGTCTCCGCTAACCTGTCCAGTACCAGCGCGGCTCACACCAACCAGCCAATCTGAGCTTACCTTGTCTTTGCAGTCTGACCAATGCCAGCGCGGCTTTTTGTGACGTCAGCCTCTCCTCCTACTGCTGACCCTCCCTTTACAAAATTATCGGCACTTTTCTAAGTCCTTTTTCTTTACAATAACTTGTTAGTTACAACATAAAACAGTACCACACTGTCTGTTTACTAAATAAAGAGATAGTTTTTCACTTTCAAGAATGTTCCTTTCAACACGGGCAAGTATAACAATTCCGCTATCTTTCCCTTCATCCAAGCTAGGGGAGGACCTGTTTCTTCTTTAGGGATAAGGCCAAAGTTTCACAAGAGGACCCTTCGCTATCTCACTCTTTTTCTACATACACGCTAAATAGTCCCTAAAATAACACATACATGTTACCACTAATTTAAACAGACAATGCATCTATTCCCGTGTGATTTCACTTCTCACACGTTTCCTCTGCCTTATTTCAGGCTCACTTTTACTTTGCCGGCTTCCCAGATACCCTTCTGTACCTGTGTTCCAAAGACTACATAGAAACGTGATACTAACTCACTTTACATAGAATGTTAAACATTTAATCAATAATCAATAAATCACCAAACTAATCAATAATAACCATCATTCTGCTACCAGAAAAACTGATCCAGCGCAACCCTAACTCATGAACCAGGGACCAAGAGAAATCTCTTCACACATAAATTGCTTACCAAACAACGGGGCCCATCACACATTACCCATAAATGATCCCTGAGGACAGGCGCTGGATTTGGGGGGTTTAATTTGTCCGTTTTATTATGCACAATACTACCCTTCACATTAATAACATTTGTATATATTCCTAACTATTCGTAATCTCAACTGTCTTCTTCCTTTGGTCGATGGACCATTAGTTGAAGAGTTGATGGTGACTATGATTAACTAAACAGATTAATACTTCAACTAAATAACCACAGAGTCATTTATCCAGTTAGTGATTTTTATCTTATTAAACTTAATTGCTCATAATTCAGATTGTCAGTGCACACACAAGATTACGTATAAGAGAACAAAGTATCAAGCAATGTAATCGAAATGAATCATTTGTATCAACATCAAAAGCGTGCATAGGAATGGGGAAGAGAAGGTACAGCATAAATACTTGCAAACATATATTGCAAATTAAGCACTTAAGGATGGTGATACCCACCAAAGAATCAGGAAAACCACTTCCTTGGCCGAGGTTGTGGCAAGAGGTCCTCAGAGATAGGCTCAGAGGACATAGTTAACAGGACAGATACAGCTAAGATTTGCCATAGACTAGCAACCAAAAAAATAATCTCCCAATACAATCTACCTTGATCTAGTTCTCCTCGGACGCAGTCTCCTCCCAAGCACTCCCGCAACGTTCTCGTACCTAAAGTGTTCTATGGCTTAGTGCTGGTCTGCTCTCTCTGTCTTGGTGCGCTTCTCTCTCGAAATTCTGAGCGTTCTGATCGTCTCTTCTCTCTGATCTGCCACACCGAACTGCACTGCCTCAGGTTCGTCTGATCTCTCTCCAGCTCTCTCTGACACACCCCTAATTGGGATATCAATTATACCTCACTATCTTACAATGTTGCAGTATCAGTAGAAAATCGGTCTGTGATTGGTTGTCATAAATCATGCTAGGGTCGCCTCATCCGGTTCTCCTCACAAATCCATCCTATACCGGTTTTAACAAAGGAAGGATTAAAGACCAATACATTCGTATACCACTAACATTCATAGTTATACATTTTGCAACAATTGTACATTTTTATATCCACTTCACATTCAAATTGCACGTAGTGATGGCTGTTCCCACAGTCGCTGTCGCGTCTTGGCACATAAACAATAGGACATAGGTCAACACGGATTACATCAGCTGGTACACTCTGCAGTCTGCAAGCAGGCAACCCATCTTTGCGCTTGCGTTCTCCGTACCGACCAAGACAACCACATGCTGGCTCAAACAAGAGGCCATTTTCATGCAGGCCCAATCTCGTACTAAAGTAAAATAAACACAAAAGAATATTAGTTCATGAAATGAAACCCATTATGGTTACCTCCCACCATACTAATACCCTATAATAATTAATTCCTAGCGAAAGCTATTATTTTAAAGCAACCTTTTCGTTATTTGTGCACAACATGCAAAATGTGCAGTGCACAACATAGCATAAACATGCATTAGTACGGTTTTTCAAAGCGCAAACAGTTAATACGTACTCATGCCAACATGGTTTAGTATATTATATAAATTGCGTTTGCCCCCTGTGTGAATGTATGCATTAAGGGGTGGTTAGTCCATGCAGTCAATACATTATTATGGGGTTACTTAATTTCATGAGGATGTATTTTACAAACCTCACTCCATCAATGGCCTTGTGCAAAACTATGGAATAGGATTTTCTCTGCACCAGGAAAATAAAACCTTACATATTCTCATTTAGTTCAAACCGGGTGGAAGAATGTGTCATTCTTTTCCATGAATATTTTGGCTTCTATATTTACATTCCCGACACTAGTTTAAAAAAACAGATACTTAGGGGTCGATTCCTATCTTGGCCGGAAGCGCACCTAACAGTATTCGTCCGGAAAAAAACCCAGCTGAGTGCGTGTTTCCCGACCGATTCGAACACTCATCCGAACGAACAAGTACGATGCGCATAACAACCCAGATTCCGAGCGAGCCGTACTTACCCAATCCAGCTCCTGTTCCCCGCCCGAGCCGGATCCGTAAACACCGAATCGAGTCGTACGGAAGCAAATACACAGCACCTTCCGGCCGGACGAGTACGATGCGCACTCCGTACGCGCCGAACCCGTCGCTACGTCCGGGACGTTTGAGCATCCGGGCGAGCCGTACATAAGCTCCGTTTCGCGCCACAAGACGATCCACGGCTACGAGACGAACAAGCCTGCTACGAGTACGAGTCGAAGACACAAGAAACCCGAACGAGACGACCCAAGCATGAATCCCATTGCGCAGGTCCTACCTATACTCTACATCTATTACCGGGACCGGCACGGACGCGTACGGCGCAGACGGTAAGTCAAACACCAACAACACAAACAAACGACACGTACCCGAAATATGTCACACACACATAGGGATGCACAAATGACGTACACTAGCAACAGCAGAACCATAGGGGTGGGATGGCCATCACCAATGCCATACACACCCATAGGGGATGGATGCCTACCACTAACACCACCCTACCACCACCCCTCCTCAGGGGGGCTGGATGCCTGCCACTACCACCACCCCTACTCAGGGGGCTGGATGCCTGCCACTACCACCACCCCTACTCAGGGGGCCTGGATGCCTACCACTACCACCACCCCTACTCATGGGGGGCTGGATGCCTGTCACTACTACCATCCCCACCCTTAGGGGGATGGATGCCTACCACTACCACCACCCCTACTCATGGGGGCCTGGATGCCTGTCACTACTACCATCCCCACCCTTAGGGGCTGGATGCCTGCCACTACCACCACCCCTACTCATGGGGGCCTGGATGCCTGTCACTACTACCATCCCCACCCTTAGGGGGATTGATGCCTACCACTACCACCACCCCTACTCAGGGGGGGCTGGATGCCTGCCACTACCACCACCCCTACTCAGGGGGGGCTGGATGCCTACCACTACCACCACCCCTACTCAGGGGGGCCTGGATGCCTACCACTACCACCACCCCTACTCATGGGGGACTGGATGCCTGTCACTACTACCATCCCCACCCTTAGGGGGATGGATGCCTACCACTACCACCACCCCTACTCAGGGGGGGCTGGATGCCTGCCACTACCACCACCCCTACTCAGGGGGGGGCTGGATGCCTACCACTACCACCACCCCTACTCAGGGGGGCCTGGATGCCTACCACTACCACCACCCCTACTCATGGGGGCCTGGATGCCTGTCACTACTACCATCCCCACCCTTAGGGGGATGGATGCCTACCACTACCACCACCCCTACTCATGGGGGCCTGGATGCCTGTCACTACTACCATCCCCACCCTTAGGGGGATGGATGCCTACCACCACCCCTACTCAGGGGGGCTGGATGCCTGCCACTACCACCACCCCTACTCATGGGGGCCTGGATGCCTGTCACTACTACCATCCCCACCCTTAGGGGGATGGATGCCTACCACTACCACCACCCCTACTCATGGTGGCCTGGATGCCTGTCACTACTACCATCCCCACCCTTAGGGGGATGGATGCCCACCACTACCACCACCCCTACTCAGGGGGGCCTGGATGCCTACCACTACCACCACCCCTACTCATTGGGGCCTGGATGCCTGTCACTACTACCATCCCCACCCTTAGGGGGATGGATGCCTACCACTACCACCACCCCTACTCATGGGGGCTTGGATGCCTGTCACTACTACCATCCCCACCCTTAGGGGGCTGGATGCCTGCCACTACCACCACCCCTACTCATGGGGGCCTGGATGCCTGTCACTACTACCATCCCCACCCTTAGGGGGATGGATGCCTACCACTACCACCACCCCTACTCATGGAGGCCCTGGATGCCTGTCACTACTACCATCCCCACCCTTAGGGGGATGGATGCCCACCACTACCACCACCCCTACTCAGGGGGGCCTGGATGCCTACCACTACCACCACCCCTACTCATGGGGGCCTGGATGCCTGTCACTACTACCATCCCCACCCTTAGGGGGATGGATGCCTACAACTACCGCCACCCCTACGCAGGGGGGCCTGGATGCCTACCACTACCACTACCACCACCCCTACTCAGGGGGGGCTGGATGCCTGCCACTACCACCATCCCCACCCTTAGGGGGCTGGATGCCTGCCACTACCTCCACCCCTACTCATAGGACGGGTAATGCATGACACAACCAGCATACTCCCACATAAAAAATGTCTGAAAATTACATCCCCCCCAACACCATGACAAGCGTGTGTAGTCTGTGTCAAATGCCTACAACACTGAACATGACATTGAACATACAATGTGACCCCCCTAGCACATGTGTCACACATAAATGTGTGTGGCCTCCACAATGCAAGCTGACCATGGCCACTGTGGCAACGGGGTTGAACACCCCATCACCACAGCGACCAAAAGGTAAGTGTGGGGTCCATAGCTGATGCACATTTTGAACAGTGTGGCAATGGGGCCTAAAGCCCCATCACCACAGCGACCAAAAGGTAAGTGACCAAAAGGTGAGTGTGGGGTCCATAGCTGATGCACATTTTGAACAGTGTGGCAATGGGGCCCAAAGCCCCATCACCACAGTGACCAAAAGGTAAGTGTGGGGTCCATAGCTGATGCACCTTTTGAACAGTGTGGCAATGGGGCCCAAAGCCCCATCACCACAGTGACCAAAAGGTAGGTGTGGGGTCCATAGCTGATGCACATTTTGAACAGTGTGGCAATGGGGCCCAACGCCCCATCACCACAGTGACCAAAAGGGAAGTGTGGGGTCCATAGCTGATGCACATTTTGAACAGTGTGGCAATGGGGCCCAAAGCCCCATCACCACAGTGATCAAAAGGTAAGTGTAGTCATGGTAAAAGCTGCCAAACTGCATGGATGATTCCTGGTCACACAACAACAAACACATCAGTGGCATAGTAGTGCTTGTGTCCCATAGCAACATAGATTGGGTGAGGCAAACAGTGCAGTGGCAATAAAACATCGTTTTGGCCATGTGCATACAAACACATTGTCACATTGTCAACATTCACAAATAACACAATGACAGAAGTGACCATCATAATGCAGACCCACATATCTGCACCAATGGACACACAAATGTAGATATCCTGTGGAGACTGTAGATGTCAGGTGAACAAATACCATACCATGGCAGCAATGGGACATACAAACCATGATTATTGTGCTGACTGATGACCTAGGAGTCCCAGGGACAGCAGGGGAAAGCCACCAAACAACATACAGCCAATGGCACACTCAAGATATGCCAATGCAGTGGTGCAAATGCACAAACACAAACAGGCAGACTCACACTGCATATCAAACACAACAGGTGATGGGGGTGTGTGCCAGTGTCCCCAGGCAACCACACAACACATGAGGAGGCCTGAATTCCAATTACACAGATGTGTATACAGTGCCATACAAAATGTTACTCATGGATCGGATTCCCCTATGTGGGCAAAGAGGCATTGTTAGATGAGAGGGAGCCCAAATTACACATGTCACACAAGCTTGAAGGAACAGCAACTAACACAGCAAGAGACAGACCCACCACAGCACTACCCCCAGGGACCCCACATTGTGGTGACACTAGCCTGCATGATAATCCCACTGTGATGACAAAGGTAGATGTCATTCACACTGTGAACCACAGCCATGTGTCCTGAGCAACAAACTACCATCACACCTACACAAGCACAAATCAATCAGCACGGCCTGCCAGCCAAGGTCAATATGGAGGTAAGGGTCTAGCGGTGCAACAACTCACATTTGCACACACTCAACACCACACACCTTGATCTCCACCAATGTGCAGCAGTGAAGCTCACATGGACTGGTGACATTGCACATTCACCCATGACAATCCCAGGGGTGGTGGTGGGAACTAAGGTGCAGAAACCCATCACACATGGCCAGTCAACAAGACTCGTGAATGTCTGACACACTGCACACTACGCGGTACATGGGCATGACGTGAAATCCACCACAATCAATGGGATCCCGGCCATAGTCACACACCAATGAAGAAGCCAAGGTGACACACAAAGAACACACGTACACAACTACCAACATTGCAGCTCTGACCCTGAGGAGTGGCAGCAGTCACACACACAACGTGTCACAATCACTGAAAGCTACCACAAACTGTAAATTACATGACCTGTGTAACCAACAAGTGCCAAGGGGAATCCAGAATGTGTCCCATCTGCGTTTGCCCACATCCCCAGCCCTGACAACAAAGACAACCTGGGATGACAACCTGATGAACATTAGTTTGCCATGCACCCACATCCCGGAGAAACCAGGTCCAAGATGCTGGATGAACACAGAACAACTCAGCAAGCATCAGAAACAGGAACATCCGTAGGGACACAGCCTGTGTAGGAAAAGGGAAGGGAACACGCACAGACATGCTTACACAACACAAAACACGGGCCCAGGCAATGTCACGGGATTACACACTGCCATGAGGGCACTCCACTCCTGTGGAAGGTCCGCTGTGCCAAACCTTGTCTGGGCACGACTCAAACATGTCAGCAGTACACTCGGTCAGTGAGTCAACAACTACAACACACTGAAGGCTCTGCTCACATCAGCCTGGGTACGGGAGTGTCACGTCAGTCATCTGCATACACCCAAAACACGTGTCAAGCAAGGTGCACTGTATACACTGATGAGTCCTTCAACATTGGTGTGCTAAACTGCATGTCCAGTGGAGATGGGCACACAGTCAGGGAAATAGAAACATTGAACAGTGGTAAGCCCACCAGATGTGCATCACTGTAAGACAAAGATGTTAATTTACAAATTTAAAACGTACATCCCTGTGTCATATGCTGAACATCACACCCTCAGACTGCAGCAGAGGATGCTATAGAGCCAGACTACAACAGGACACATATCCCATGGACCACATGGAGTCCATCACAGCAACACTTCATTTTCCTGATCAGAACACTATTACAACTGCAAATGCATGATGATACTCATCTACATCATGTACATCAAAAGAAAAACCACAAGTAAACAAAAAGAGGCTTTATTCAGCAAATGTCAATCAAAAATCAGAAGTCCAAATTAAACTAAGGCCAATGGCCAGTCCAAATACACAGTCCCAACAGGGTGATATGTGACAACTTGTCACCCATTGCTTGCCTGCACTGGCAGTGAAGGGGTGGTGGGTGCAGGAGTGTCACCGGCAACTGCAGTGGAGGTGTCTGACTCAGGGGGGGCCGGCACCACTGTAGGGCACAAGTCAGATGGTGTTGGTGCTGCAACCACTGCAGTGGGCTGGTCTGATGGAGTGGACTGGGTCCCCACTGCAGTGCCCGAGTCAGACGGGGTGGTTGTGGACTCCACTGCAGTGCATGCCTCCAAGGGAGTGGAAGGGGGGGCAGATGAGGTGGGCAGGACAGAGGGGGGGACCCGGTCTCCACACCAGTGGCACAAACAGGCAGAGCGTCTGTGTTGGGGTGGAAGAGCAAGTGGCAGGGGGGAGGGCCTAAGCAGTTTGGGGATGCGGTATCGGTGTGTGGGGGAACCTGGGGCAGGGTGTGGCGGTGGAACCTGTGGAGTGGTGGCCTGGGGGATGGAGGAGAGAGACTGGGTGGTGGAGCTGCGTGGTTGTGGTGGTGGGGTCTTGCCCTTCCTGGTCCGGGGGGACTTCCGAATGGGGTCCTCAGTCTGCCTGCGCCTGGGGGAGGGTGTCCGGGGGCGAGGGGCACTCCCCTCTGTGTGGGTGGACTTCCTCTTCCCCCGGTATGCCGGATCTGCAGGATCGGAGGGGAAGAGGCCGAGGTCACAGAGGAAGAGCTGCTGTGTAGGTGGGGTTGCAGGTGAGGCAAGGGAAGGGGTCTTGGAGGGAGAGGATTTGGAGGACTGCGGAGTGACTGTGGATGCCTGTGTGTGTGTCTGTTCCCCATCCCCTGTGGGTGTGGTATCTGTCCCCTGAGGATGCTTGTGTGCATGTCTTGCCTTTCTTTTGGGTGTGTCTGTGCTGCTCGTGTCTGTGTGTTTGGGTGATTGTGCAGGTGTGCATGTGCTTTGGACAGGTAGGGTGCCAGGAAGTGTGGATGGGGCAGAGGTAGGAGGGGGGAGGGACTGTTGGAGGAGGGACACTGCTGCCGTCAGGGAGAAGTCCATGGACTTATTGCTCCTCTGTAGGGCAGACATACCCGTCGAGATGCCCTCCATGAACGACACCAGCTGTGTCAACAGAGTGGTGTGTGCATGGAGGACACTCAGCATTGCTGTCTGCCCTACATGGAGCTGCCGAAGTAGGTACACAGACTCCTCACTCAGGGCAGCAGGGGACACAGGGGCAGGGGGTGCGGTGCCTGGCACGAAGGAGACACGCTCCCGAACACGGGAGCCTCCACGGACCTCTGGAATTGGAGCCAATGGGAGGGTGGTGCTGGTGGTGGTGGTGGCGGGGCCAGACAGACTAGCTGGGGTGTGGTGGCTGCTGACACCCGCCTCCACAAGGGAGTCATCCTCCGAGCTGCTGTGGTCCTCAGCTGAGGTGGATGGTGCTGAGGACTCCTCGGTGTGGCTCCCCTCGCCCTCCGTGCCACTGGGTCCCTCTGACCACACGTCGGATGCTGACCCAGTCTGGCTCCGCAGCTCCTCCTGGTCCGTGGAGCTGTCCCCTCCTGTGGCCGTGGATGTATCTGCAAACAATTAGGGAAACAGACAAACATCAGTCACCTGCACTGACCGCACACACCACAGTAAGTACAGCACTTACAGAGCCAGCCCTGGCATCCTTAGTTGAACATTGCCAAAACTCCTCACACCGATTTGGAGAAGCCAATTGTCAGTCTGATGGTCAACCATGGGACTCACACCCCTCCTGCCCTTGCACCCATCTGTCTGGTGCCTGTCTGATGGTAAAACCCCAGTGTGGACACATGCACCACCTACACAGTTGTTGGACATTGCAGGGAACACGGTGAAGTATGTGAACATGCACACATCACATCTCTTGCCACTGAGTCAGTGCAGGTGTCCGGAGAAAGGGATGGCCAGAGTCTAAATAGAAATGCATGTGATGCATACCAGCACCAGACACCATGATGCACCCATGTCTGGATAGTCCATGCCACAATGGGGTGCATGTTGCACATGTCACTCCCCTGCAGGATCACTCTTAGGAAGTTTAATGCCATGACACAGGCATGCGTGCAAAGTCATACATCACTGTCTCCATTCACATGGCCATGGCAGCCAGCCAACAACAGTCTGCACTGTGTCACAATCCTAGGACATGGGGAATGCAAGTTATGTAACTGACAAGTGCACATGTCCATCCCCCACACACCACATCATCTGAACTAGTATTTGTCCACGTCATGCCAATTGGACATATGGGGGACATGAAACACAACTCTCAGAACCTGAGCACCTCACAGTGTGCTGTGAATGAATAACAGCTGCCTGAAAGTCACAGTCACATACACCTGTGTGCACAGTCAAGTGATCAAACACCTACAAGTCACAGAAGTATCGTCTCTCATGGTCACATCTCAGATGGCATGCTGATCCCTAACCGATAAACATACCAGTAGTCCTGACAACGAAGCCACAGCACAATGACACAGAGGCAGACACCTGAGGGAACATGTCACTGATCACAACATGAATTACAAAACACCGAAATCTCGGTTATGGAAACCTAGCCAGTTTTTTCAGAAAATTAAATTTACTAATATAAGATTCAGAAAAAATAGTTAGTAAAGGAAAAATGTCCTTTCTTGAGTCCCCTCACTCACCAGGGTTTCCCATGGTGACATGCTTCATCATAGGGGCCATCCCAACCCGCTACGGGCTGAGGCGTGCTACGACTTGCGACACTACGTAGGAGCACTACTTGTGAGTGACTATGTGTGGTGCAGTGATGGGGGTGGAGTGGGTGAGACTAAAAATATCTAGCTAGTGGGCAAAAGAATTTATTCAGGCTCCTAGCCGATATATTAAAAACGGGGTTGGTCGCTAGGGTGTCTGTTTTTAATTAGTCAGGGGTCCCTAGTGAACGTCAACTAGTTTCGAGCTACCCCAGTGCTCTTCTTCAGGACAAACAGGGTCCAGCCCTGTTTAGTACCACTCCAAAGTGACCTAAGGTTAGGAAAAATGCTGCAAAATACTAGCAGGCAAGAGTTAATACATACAGTTCTTTGATCACGTAGTATCTGTAATAGAGAAAGGATAAAAACATTATCAAGTACAGTCTATGTACTGTATAGGTAGTTATTGAAACCATGTTGATGCTGATCAATTGAATCTAAAACAGAAAACGGCATACGAGACCTACTTCATGCTATGTAGGTAAGTGAAAACGCCATGCTGCACATTAACTATATATAATCAGACACTCACTGCTGGTGTGTGTTGTTAAGAGCTCTCCCATAAGATCCTTGTGTGGTTATGAGAGCTATGGGCATCTCAATAGTCATGTTATACTATAGGGCCAGCTTAGTTTAAACACAAAAAACTAAAAACCAAAAAAGGAATATCACATGACATTACCCTTAGTGAATAGATTGTCAGTAATCTGAGACATGCCAGGCAATTAGGTGAATGCTTATTTGCCAGAAAATAGAATGAAATGAAAGAGCATAAACCTAGAAAAACATACTAATATGTACAGACAAAACAATACGACAAAGAAAATACAGTGACATAATAAAACACATACTAATTATGGAGCAACAATGTGCTTCATGGTCTGAGAGGGGCTGGAGAGATCATCGCCACTGTAGGAGAAAGGAAAAAACAAAGCGATAATGAAAGCTTTGTAGCAAAAAAAGGGGGGTGCACTGTGAGAGGCTCTGCTGTCTGCCCGGTCCGGTGCTGTGGAGAGAATAACTTACTTGAGAATGAAAACTGCTCCGGCTGTTGCCTGCTTCCCTCCCTACCGCATATTAACGAGTGAGTCCCTACTGCTTGTTTTTAAAGGGTGTTTTCCCGCCGATTCATGGTTAGGAGACTAGAGCGGAAACTAAAGAATAGAACAAAATGGCCGCCTTCTATGGCTCAATGTGGCTGCCATTTTGGGAAGGTAAAATACTCATTAGTGCCTATTGGGAAAGGTATAAGGTGATTAGAGGCAATACAAAGGTGATGAACAAATACATACAATGTGCCTCACAATGATATACAAAAGAGGTCTAATACGAGTTCCTATCATTATGGGAAGGTAAAATACTCGTTAGTGCCTATTGATAAGAGTATAAGGTGATTAGAGGCTAAACAAGGAAGACGAACAAATACATACAATGAGCCTCACAATGATATACAAAAGAGGTCTAATACGAGTGCCTATTGAGGAATCACTAAGGTGATTAAGACGTACTCATATAAAACAAACATACAGATGAATGCTGTATTTACACTCCCTGAAGAAGTGTTTGATTATGAACGGAGAGTAATTGCAACTGATCGGCTGACTCGTAGCGTGTCATATATAGGGTGACTGGTATTTGCTCAGGAGTTTCCCAATAGATGTAATGCCAGAGGAGATTGATAGCTTGACCTCTGGTTAAGAGGGAATTTGATCAGATGACTTTTCTAATTGCAGGGTGACTGGTATTCTTTCAAAAACATACCCCTTAGATGTAATGTCAGAGGAGACTGTTATTTTGAGAACTGACCCCACGGAATATTATCATTCAAGCCTTGAGTGTCTGTACGTAATTTAAAAACCCAGCGTTGTTCTCTCTCTAGAAGTCGCTGTTCGAGGTTGTCATTACATTTGATATGTTCCAGGACCACCCACCTCATGTCGTTAGGTGTATGTTGTTTTTCGATAAAATGGGTTGACATTTTTGTTGTCGCCCGCTTGCACCTGATGTTACTACGGTGCTCCACAATCCTAGTACTGACTTTTCGTGTAGTCATGCCTACGTAGTGGAGATTACAGGTGCAGGTAATCAGATATACCACACCTGTGGTGTTACAATTAGTGAAACTGCGGAGTTCCCATGTCATTTGATTGTTAAATGTCACTCTTTTAGTTGCTGACGTGAGGTGACATACGCTGCAGTTATTACACGGGTAATGTCCTGTAGGCAGAGTTTGTAGGATTCTTTGTCCATCAGATTTGGTGTTAATCTTGGGACGAGTGTGGACAAAGTAGTTCTTAAGGTTTTTCCTTTTCTGTGACTGAACATTGGTTTGGGTATGTCTAGGTTGGCACTGTTCAGTGTCCGCCAGTGTTTATTGATTATTTTAGACACCTTGTTAGATGCTATGTTATAAGTTGTTATACATATTGGTCTCTTTTCTTGTGTGTTTTTATTTAGTCTGGGTTCAAGGAGGGAATCTCTGTTGTTATTGCTTGCTCTTTTCTTGGCTGCTGATATGAGGTGCTTAGGATACTGCCTGGCTGTCAATTTCTCCGCCAAATCCTTTGCTTGGGTATAGTAATCCGTTTTCTCAGTACAATTTCTGGATTTGGCGGAGAAATTGACAGCCAGGCAGTATCCTAAGCACTTCTTATCAGCAGCCAAGAAAAGACAACTTATAACATAGCATCTAACAAGGTGTCTAAACCGTAGTAACATCAGGTGCAAGCGGGCGACAACAAAAATGTCAACCCATTTTATCGAAAAACAACATACACCTAACGACATGAGGTGGGTGGTCCTGGAACATATCAAATGTAATGACAACCTCGAACAGCGACTTCTAGAGAGAGAACAACGCTGGGTTTTTAAATTACGTACAGACACTCAAGGCTTGAATGATAATATTCCGTGGGGTCAGTTCTCAAAATAACAGTCTCCTCTGACATTACATCTAAGGGGTATGTTTTTTGAAAGAATACCAGTCACCCTGCAATTAGAAAAGTCATCTGATCAAATTCCCTCTTAACCAGAGGTCAAGCTATCAATCTCCTCTGGCATTACATCTATTGGGAAACTCCTGAGCAAATACTAGTCACCCTATATATGACACGCTACGAGTCAGCCGATCAGTTGCAATTACTCTCCGTTCATAATCAAACACTTCTTCAGGGAGTGTAAATACAGCATTCATCTGTATGTTTGTTTTATATGAGTACGTCTTAATCACCTTAGTGATTCCTCAATAGGCACTCGTATTAGACCTCTTTTGTATATCATTGTGAGGCTCATTGTATGTATTTGTTCGTCTTCCTTGTTTAGCCTCTAATCACCTTATACTCTTATCAATAGGCACTAACGAGTATTTTACCTTCCCATAATGATAGGAACTCGTATTAGACCTCTTTTGTATATCATTGTGAGGCACATTGTATGTATTTGTTCATCACCTTTGTATTGCCTCTAATCACCTTATACCTTTCCCAATAGGCACTAATGAGTATTTTACCTTCCCAAAATGGCAGCCACATTGAGCCATAGAAGGCGGCCATTTTGTTCTATTCTTTAGTTTCCGCTCTAGTCTCCTAACCATGAATCGGCGGGAAAACACCCTTTAAAAACAAGCAGTAGGGACTCACTCGTTAATATGCGGTAGGGAGGGAAGCAGGCAACAGCCGGAGCAGTTTTCATTCTCAAGTAAGTTATTCTCTCCACAGCACCGGACCGGGCAGACAGCAGAGCCTCTCACAGTGCACCCCTCTTTTTTGCTACAAAGCTTTCATTATCGCTTTGTTTTTCCTTTCTCCTACAGTGGCGATGATCTCTCCAGCCCCTCTCAGACCATGAAGCACATTGTTGCTCCATAATTAGTATGTGTTTTATTATGTCACTGTATTTTCTTTGTCGTATTGTTTTGTCTGTACATATTAGTATGTTTTTCTAGGTTTATGCTCTTTCATTTCATTCTATTTCCTGGCAAATAAGCATTCACCTAATTGCCTGGCATGTCTCAGATTACTGACAATCTATTCACTAAGGGTAATGTCATGTGATATTCCTTTTTGGTTTTTAGTTTTTGTGTTTAAACTAAGCTGGCCCTATAGTATAACATGACTATTGAGATGCCCATAGCTCTCATAACCACACAAGGATCTTATGGGAGAGCTCTTAACAACACACACCAGCAGTGAGTGTCTGATTATATATAGTTAATGTGCAGCATGGCGTTTTCACTTACCTACATAGCATGAAGTAGGTCTCGTATGCCGTTTTCTGTTTTAGATTCAATTGATCAGCATCAACATGGTTTCAATAACTACCTATACAGTACATAGACTGTACTTGATAATGTTTTTATCCTTTCTCTATTACAGATACTACGTGATCAAAGTACTGTATGTATTAACTCTTGCCTGCTAGTATTTTGCAGCATTTTTTCCTAACCTTAGGTCACTTTGGAGTGGTACTAAACAGGGCTGGACCCTGTTTGTCCTGAAGAAGAGCACTGGGGTAGCTCGAAACTAGTTGACGTTCACTAGGGACCCCTGACTAATTAAAAACAGACACCCTAGCGACCAACCCCGTTTTTAATATATCGGCTAGGAGCCTGAATAAATTCTTTTGCCCACTAGCTAGATATTTTTAGTCTCACCCACTCCACCCCCATCACTGCACCACACATAGTCACTCACAAGTAGTGCTCCTACGTAGTGTCGCAAGTCGTAGCACGCCTCAGCCCGTAGCGGGTTGGGATGGCCCCTATGATGAAGCATGTCACCATGGGAAACCCTGGTGAGTGAGGGGACTCAAGAAAGGACATTTTTCCTTTACTAACTATTTTTTCTGAATCTTATATTAGTAAATTTAATTTTCTGAAAAAACTGGCTAGGTTTCCATAACCGAGATTTAGGTGTTTTGTAATTCTTGATCATTTTTGGAGGGTGGACCTAGCATATCCCTCTTTCTCCCCTTATTTTTCTGATTTACTGATCACAACATGTCAGATGATCCACGGGAGTGGGAGTACAGAGTGTATTGTATGCCCTGGAGTAGGCATGACTGTCCAGCTCCACCTGTAAGAGGGATGAGTCCTGGACAGTAGGCAGGTGTCTAAGCATGTGTGACACACTTGATATACATACTCCTGAGGCCCAAACATTCTTCCCACCCGCAGCATGGGGGTGTGCCAAATACCCCAGGGACATGTGGTGAATCAGATCAGCAAGTGGACCACATATCAAAGTTACACCCAGATTACATGTCAGAACTTGGGCATTCTGCAAGCAATTGACCCACCCACGAATCCCACAACATAGTCACGGGAACAAATGCTGTCCCCCACCTTGAGCAAAGCAAAATGCAATGACACAGTCCCCAAGTGACACAATTTCCTGACTGTAAGGGCCACACATATGCGTATCAGATGAGGAGTGGGCATGTCACAATAGAGGGACATGGGTCCTGGACCACAAGACTGATGTACTGTGGAAGTTTAACCAGGCCAGAGGAGGGCACATAGCATGAAAGACAAAGTGCACAGTGCAGTCATGGACTCACCCCCTCCTTGCTGCTGTCTGGCCTTCAGCTGCCCATCCAGGTCAGGGAAGACCACCGCCAGGATCCTGAGCATGTGGGGGGTCAGGGTCCGGTGTCTGCCCCTCCTGCGAGGAGGCGACAGCTTCAGCTGGACCCTTGCGATCCTCCAGGTCCAGCCTCAAAGGTCCTGCCACCTCTTCTGGCAGTTGCGGATCCGGCGCTTGTAGTCCCCCACGGATCTTACTGCCCGGGCGATGGTCAGCCAGATTTCCTGCTTCTGGTGGGCATCAACCTGTGAGGATGACAAAGTGAAAATGCCATTACTACACATGCAACATATACGTGCATCACACAGTTGGATATACATGTCTCAATCACTGGGGCATATGATGTACACAGGCAGTGCAACGATGGCTATGAACAGTTTGCCAGCAGTTACTACATGGTATCATTGCATGGGAAGTAAACCTTGTTGGAATGCACTGTTACTGCACTGTACCTGTTCAGTGCATGTAACTACATACTTTGGGGGGTCAGAACTACCCAGTGAGCATGCTAGCCAGTGGTGTGCACATTGTAAGTCCTGCTAGTCAGACAACATGCAAAATTAGTAAGGCAGTGGACAGCACACTCACCTGCTCCCCTGGTTTCCCATACAGCTTGCTGTACTGTGGAAGGAGGCTATCCAGCAGGGCCTGGTTCTCCTCAAGGCTGAAGGCTGGGGCTCTCTCCACAGTACGTGCCATTGCAGTAGCCAGAGGATGCAGAGACAGCAGCAGTGTTGGTGGCAGATGTCGTCCTGGAGCATGTAGTGCAGGCAAGTGAGCTCTCAGGGGAACAGCCAGCATTATATGTGTGCTGCAGAGGCAGATACTGTCCCATGTGTCCAAAGTGATAGGTCCAAGTCGTTTGCATCTTCTGAATCTGACCAATCCATGGAATAGCAGCACTAATACACGCCCACAGCATCCTTCAAAACTTCAACTTCATGACACCCATGATTTTGCAACATTGTTGTGGCTGGCCAACTGAATTCACTGCATCAGACTCGTTGAAGCTTCGAAAACGCGTCCGTTGCCATGCCAGGCCCCAGCAAATGCGTGCGCACCGTTCGGTCCATTGCTGTACAACGCGTATGTTGGGATACAACGCGTACCCGCTCCCAACGGATGCAATGGGCCAGCCGGGCACACCGATCGGTCCATTGCTGCACAACGAGTACCCACCCACAACAGATGCAATGGGCCGGCCGGGCACACCGATCGGTCCATTGCTGTACAACGCGTACCCGCTCCCAACAGATGCAATGGGCCGGCCGGGCACACTGATCGGTCCATTGCAGTACAACGCGTACCCGCCCACAACAGATGCAATGGGCCGGCCGGGCACACCGATCGGTCCATTGCTGTACAATGCGTACCCGCCCACAACAGATGCAATGGGCCGGCCGGGCACACCGATCGGTTCATTGCTGTACAACGCGTCCCTGTACAGGTCACTCGCATATGTCACCATGCTTGTCACTGGTGAACGTATGCCAGCCACATATACCTGCCAGAGACTCAGGGGCACACCTACAACACCACACCCAGTCCACACTGTTTCCTAAGGCATGTAAGGCTGCATTACCTTTTCTCTGTATGGGGGTAAACATGTGGTTTCTGTGGTGGCACTTGTGGGCAGCCACACCCAGGCTGTGCATGTGTTCATGGGGACAGGATCCTTTGTGTGTTGTGCACATGACCACTGTGATGTGCAACAATTCATTTCGGAGCATGTGGCATGGTCACATTTCCAGGTTGTGTATGTGTATGACATGTCACATACCCCCAGGGTCCCATGGGGGAAGGCATGTACGTCACAGGGTGACCCATTGCCACAATAGTGATGGCCCTCCACAGTCTGTGTGCATGTTGTGTTTCCGATGTCTCTGATTCCATGTGCACGATGGGAGACAGTCTCCACATCAATGTTGTTTGTGCATGGACTTTGATGTTATGCGTCACTGGCGTCCATGTCTGTCCTGCGGAGGCGACAGGGGCCACTACCTGTGGGAGTCATGTTTCATTTTCTGACATGTACATGATATGCCATGTCATGCCAGTGTCCATGTGGCAAGACAGGGTCACTGGGAATCTACCTGTCAATGAGCTGTGATGCCTGTGGCGCATCTGTCCAGACATGTCACTGTGGTGTGTGTGTGGAACGTGACAGCAGTAAACGGGTACTGTGACACAGCCTAATGGTTTCCCATAGCACAACCTGGAACCTGTTGTCCACACATGTTGTACTGAGAAGTTAGATGATGGCCATGTAGGTGCCAGTTATGTCCGAACAGAACAGCACACACATCAAGTACTTGTGTCTCGTAATGATGTATCATGTGAAATTGAGTATGGTGAATGGCACATATGTGGGGTGACTGACAATCTTTCTTTCTTCAACCTATGCACTGCAGGGCTCCAGCTGTCCATAGACCATTCCCTGACCTGGCAACGATGGTGGAACGTGACAGCATCCGACGGTACCGCTTCACCGGGCAGCTGATTGAGGATTTGGCAGTGCGCTTGGCACCACATTTGCAACCTGGCCGGCCGTACCCTACAGCGCTGACCCCCAAGGTGAAGGTGATGGCAGCCCTACACTTCTTTGCCACCGGTACCTTTCAACACACTGTGGCGACTGCCGGTGGGATGTCACAGACTATGTTCAACCATGTGCTACGCGATGTTTTGGAGGCAATGTTGAGATGCCTGAACCAGTACATCTATTTCCCTACACGTCAACAACTCACTGACGTCAAGAGTGACTTCTATGCCCTGGAGAGGATGCCACATGTCATTGGCTCCATTGATGGGACACATGTGGCTTTGGTACCACCACAGGCACATGAGCAGGCATACCGGAACCGGAAACATTACCATTCAATCAATGCTCTGGTGGTATGTCTTGCAGATATGAGCATCACACATGTGTGTGCCCGTTTCCCTGGTTCAGCACACGATGCCTACGTGATGAGGAGTAGTCGCATCCTGAGGATGATGGCACAGATGCAGAACCAGCGTGTCTGGCTTGTCGGTGTGTACTGACTTTGTACCATTGTGTGTGTTCTGCTCTGTTGTATTCCGCCCACTTTTCCAACTCAGCTAATGTGCAATTGTCTGTCCGTAGGTGACTCCGGATACCCCAACATGCCGTGGTTGCTGACACCCCTCAGGAACCCTGTGACACCAGCCCAGATGTGCTACAATGAGGCACATGGTCGGACCAGGAGAGTGATCGAGCGGACATTTGGTCTCCTGAAGAGCCGCTTCCGCTGCCTGGACAAGACAGGAGGGGCCCTCCCATATGCCCCAGCAAAGGTGTGCAAGATTGTCATCGTCTGCTGCATGCTACACAACCTGGCAGTGCGGAAGGAGTTGCCTCTCATCCCGGATGACGATGACCAACGTCCGCCACCTGTGGAGGATCCTGGCCTGGACCACGATGCCAGTGATGATGATGATGATGATGATGATGGTGATGTCCGCACACAGCTCATCACCAACTTCTTCAGCTGAATGTGAGTATCCAGGGAGATGTAATGTGAATGATGTGAGTTTGCATGATATGTGTGGGTGGTGCTCTGGTGCTGTTTGAGTGTGGCCATGTGCTACTTGACTGGATGCGTGCAGCAATGTGTCCTTACAGGTAGTCTGTACTCCCCAACAGTGTTGACATGCTAACTTGGTTTTGTGTAGTTGTCTTGTGACATGTATTGGGCATGAGTATTGCAGTTCTGTCCTGTTCTTCAGTGGTTTTAACTGTGTGTCATGTCTGTCCTTCACAGGATGCTTACTGAGTACTTTGGTCAACTTGGATCCCCCGACACCATGATTCAGCTTTCAGGGTGGCAGCAGTCGTTTCCCTACAGGTGATGTGCCACACCCCTGGACTTCATATCTTCTGCACTTGTTGACTGTGTGGCCACTGCCACGTGGGAATACCTTGCATTTGTAGTGGAAACAACATGTTGCAAATGTGTAATAAACCTGTGCTTCACTTTGGGATGTGCGTTGTCTGTGGTCACACATCTGACTGACATTTGCTTACTGCACCTGGGGGCTAGTTGACACAGACTCTGAATAGGTGTGGTGTCTGTGCATTCCACAGTATTTCCTGGCAACATCACTGTAGGCGATGAGTCCGATGGCCCTGGTGTCTCTGTGTTGTGTAGCCCTAGTGGTGTGTCTCCCTCATATGTGTCACATCACCATGACTCACATGACGGAGTTGTACTTGCTGTAGAAGTTAGCATACACAGTGTAATTTAGCAGATCATCATCACCATAACAGTATCCACATTGGAATAACAACAGAGGCAAGTATGGTGTACTAGTGATTTTATTTACAAAAATGTGTGTGTGTATAGTGCACAGGATGGTGGGTGCTGTACATTGGGATTGTGATCCAAAGTTCCCAGATGAGTTGCAAGTCTTGGTAGCAGAAATGTCCTGAGTGAAGTCCACAGTCATATGATACATTAGTCCAACTTGAACTCCCCATGTCATGTGGGAGAGTTGTGTTGCATTCGACAGGGTGAAAAGTTTGCACACAAAGGAGAATTTCCGGAACAGGTGTTGGCTTCCTGGGGGATGTACGTGGCCATCAACCTCTCAGTTTTCCTTCCTCGGACGACCCCTCTTCTTTGGGGGGGACCCTCACGTGCAGGCTGCTGCGGTGCAGGGGAGTCTCCGCCAGAGTCCTCCTCCCTCCCTGTGGCAGTGTCAGTTGTTGCAGCACCAGATGTTGTGGGCACACAGGGAGGTGTGGCCATGTTGGTGCTAATCTGGCGGAGGCATGTCAATATGTCCCTATGCACCGCTGTGAGTTCTTGCAATGTGTCCCACTTGGACTCCATGCGAGACATGTGTGTCTCCACACGGGACATGTGGGAGTCCAAGCGGGCATGATGGGCAGCCTGCTGCTGTTGTATGTCCTTGAGGATCCCCACTACCTGTCTGACCTCTCCGGTGCTATTCTGGTACGCATCAGCAATGCGTGCCAGTTGTGGGTCATCATGCAGTCCAGACCCCTCTGCAAACAGCGACCTATGTCTACCACCCCTCCCACCACCCCATGCGACACGTGCAGGACCTGCGGTGGCACGCACAGGTGACCCGAGGCCCCCTTGGGGGTTGTTAGTGGTGTTGTTGTCCGTTGCTCCACGGTGGGCCTGGGGCCCTGTGCTGTTGTCATCGGTGGTCCTTGGTCTGTCCGTGTCGGTGGGGGTGGTCTGTGTGTTGGCAGTTGTTGGAGGGGTGGGTGCAGGGGGTGCAGATGTTGGTCCTGCTGGTGCTGCATGATGACTCGCACCGGAGGGGCCAGGTAGATCTTCGCCATCCGAGGAGGGCAGAGGCTGTTCCACACCAGTGAGCTCAGTGTCCCCCGGAGCCTGGGACAGGGACTCCTCCTCGCCTGCTGCTGTGTCCCCATCATCACCTGTATTTGGAAGAGATACACATTGTATGTTATGTTTCTACAGGCATCAATGGTTCACACACCTGACAGTTGTGACTGTACCTCTGGATGCGGGCATGTACATTGCATTGTCCTAAGTTGTTACAGTAAGAGGTTGATATTGGTGTAGCACATTGTCCTGCATACCTGGGGCATTTCAATGTGAATGTTGAGGTGTGTGCATGGCCAGCATTGGTTGTATTTGGTGGACATCCGGCCATCCTTCTCCACCTAGCCCAGTTATCCCACCATGAAGCATGCCACCCTTGCAGTGGGTTCAGGTTGACTCTCAGGATGTCATTCAGTGGTGTCCTGCTGTTCGTTGTTGCACAGTTCCCAGCAGGGCCTTGTGCTCCCCACAGCAGTACCCAGTGTCAGCCATCTTGTCAGTCCTTATCCACTCCCTGTGCTGTGAGCATGGTTCAGAGTGGTGTTGATGGGCCAATTGTGAGGGTGAGCAATATCTCTGACTACAACTCCCATCATGCTATTGCCTACACCCCCCTTCCCAGCATGCCCGTACTTCCTTCCTTTTGAGTGGACTTCACTGTGTGTGAGTGTGACAGCAATGGCAAGATGGCTGACAGTGTGGTCCTGTTGTTTGTTGGTGCACAGTTCCCAGCAGGGCCTTGTGCTCCCCACAGCTGAGGCCAGTGTCAGACATCTTTGAGGTGGCTTTTCACTCCCTGTGAGGTGTGCATGCTTCAGTGTGAGCTTGCTGGGCCATGTGGGTGGGGGATGTTGAGCTGTGACTGCCACTTCCATCATGATATTGCCTACACCCCCCCCCTTCCCAGCATGCCCATACTTCCTTCCTTTTGACTCTGCTTCCCTGTGGGGTAGTGTGCCTGTGCTGACAGGAAGGCTGACAGTGTTGTCCTGGCGTTTGTTTGGCTACAAGTCCCAAGAGTGTCCCTGTGCTTCAAACAGCATTACCCAGGGTGGTGGTTCTTTGTGGGATCTTCATTTGGAGTGTGAGGCATTGCATTCTCCCAGGTGGGTTATATGGAGTTTGTGTTGAAGGGGGGTGTGAGTAGAGCTGCTTGTAACTATGGTCAGTGCTGTCAGTCCTCCTTCCCACCCAGCCAGATATCCCACCATGCAACGTGCTTGCATTGCAGGGAGTGCAAGTTGGCTTTCAGGATGTCAGGCAGTGGTGTTCTGCTGTTTGTTGTTGCACAGTTCCCAGCAGGGCCTTGTGCTCCCCACAGCAGTACCCAGTGTCAGCCATCTTGTCAGTCCTTATCCACTCCCTGTGATGTGAGCATGGTTCAGAGTGGTGTTGATGGGCCAATTGTGAGGGTGAGCAATATCTGTGACTACAACTCCCATCATGCTATTGCCTACACCCCCTTCCCAGCATGCCCATACTTCCTTCCTTTTGAGTGGACTTCACTGTGTGTGAGTGTGACAGCAATGGCAAGATGGCTGACAGTATGGTCCTGTTGTTTGTTGGTGCACAGTTCCCAGCAGGGCCTTGTGCTCCCCACAGCAGTACCCAGTGTCAGCCATCTTGTCAGTCCTTATCCACTCCCTGTGATGTGAGCATGGTTCAGAGTGGTGTTGATGGGCCAATTGTGAGGGTGAGCAATATCTGTGACTACAACTCCCATCATGCTATTGCCTACACCCCCTTCCCAGCATGCCCGTACTTCCTTCCTTTTGAGTGGACTTCACTGTGTGTGAGTGTGACAGCAATGGCAAGATGGCTGACAGTGTGGTCCTGTTGTTTGTTGGTGCACAGTTCCCAGCAGGACCTTGTGCTCCACACAGCTGAGGCCAGTGTCAGACATCTTTGAGGTGGCTTTTCACTCCCTGTGAGGTTTGCATGCTTCAGTGTGAGCTTGCTGGGCCATGTGGGTGGGGGATGTTGAGCTGTGACTGCCACTCCCATCATGCTATTGCCTACACCCCCCCCCTTCCCAGCATGCCCATACTTCCTTCCTTTTGACTCTGCTTCCCTGTGGGGTAGTGTGCCTGTGCTGACAGGAAGGCTGACAGTGTTGTCCTGGCATTTGTTTGGCTACAAGTCCCAAGAGTGTCCCTGTGCTTCACACAGCATTACCCAGGGTGGTGGTTCTTTGTGGGATCTTCATTTGGAGTGTGAGGCATTGCATTCTCCCAGGTGGGTTATGTGGAGTTTGTGTTGAGGGGGTGTGAGGAGAGCTGCTTGTAACTATGGTCAGTGCTGTCAGTCCTCCTTCCCACCCAGCCAGATATCCCACCATGCAACGTGCTTGCATTGCAGGGAGTGCAAGTTGGCTTTCAGGATGTCAGGCAGTGGTGTTCTGCTGTTTGTTGTTGCACAGTTCCCAGCAGGGCCTTGTGCTCCCCACAGCAGTACCCAGTGTCAGCCATCTTGTCAGTCCTTATCCACTCCCTGTGATGTGAGCATGGTTCAGAGTGGTGTTGATGGGCCAATTGTGAGGGTGAGCAATATCTGTGACTACAACTCCCATCATGCTATTGCCTACACCCCCTTCCCAGCATGCCCATACTTCCTTCCTTTTGAGTGGACTTCACTGTGTGTGAGTGTGACAGCAATGGCAAGATGGCTGACAGTGTGGTCCTGTTGTTTGTTGGTGCACAGTTCTCAGCAGGGACTTGTGCTCCCCACAGCAGTACCCAGTGTCAGCCATCTTGTCAGTCCTTTTCCACTCCCTGTGTTGTGAGCATGGTTCAGAGTGGTGTTGATGGGCCAAATGTGAGGCTGCCCATTATCTGTTACTACGACTCCCATCATGCTCTTGGCTACACTGACTTCACCAGCATACACAGGATTCCTTCCTTTCAGTTAGCTTCCCTGTGAGGTGGTGTTCTAGTGGTGGCTAAATATCTGACAGTGTTTGTTGGTTAGATTTGTGCCACTGCCTAGCTCTATTTGTTGTTGGGTTTGTACATGTCATGACACAGTTACATATCACTATGACATGGCATGTATTGTGTTTATCTGACTAATATACACATCTTGGGATGATTATCTTTTGGTTGCTGTGGATTTGCTAGGGGTGCATGGTTTGACTATCCCCTTGATAGTGATGTGTGTGTATTGTCACACAATATTGTGTATATTTGTTGTGTACTCACCAGGCTCTGGGATGTTTGTTAGTCCATATACGCTCACTGGTGGTAGGATGGCCCGCACCTTCTCCTCCCAGGGCCTGAGGTATACTGGTTTGGCAGGAGGGCCACTGCCGGTGTGCTGGCTCAGGATGTAATCCTTCTTCAGTAGGTCCCTGACCCTCCTGTGCACATCATACCACCTGTTCTGGATGTCTTCCTTTGTGCGCAAACATGGTGATTGTGCGTTGACCCTGTCGACGATCCTCGCCCACATCTTGGTTTTCTGCGCCATGGGGGTCTGTTGGACCAATGTGCTAAACAACTGTGGCTCTACCCTCAGGATCTCGTCTACCATGACTTCCAATTCACTATCTAGGAACTTTGGATTCTTCTTTAGGGGCATGATGATGGGTGGTGGTGGTTATTGATGTGTGTGTGTGTGCAAGTGAGGGTGTGTGAGTGTAGGTTTTGCTGGGTGTGTGTGAGGGTGCTATTTGTTGAGGTGCTAATGGTGTGTGGCTTTTGTGTTGGATGAGCTGTGTGTGTGTCTGTGTTTGCTGTCTGATGGTGTTCTGTGCTGGCAGGTCAGTGGAATTTGCAAAGGATCATGGTAGGGATTTGTGGCCTTTATGTAAGTGGAGTTGGGGGTGTGTCCTTGTTCCATTTCCCCCCCCCCTGTATTTATTGGCTTTGTCATTGCTTGTTTGGCCCTCTTTTTTTGTATTTTTTCATTTGTAATTATTGTGCATGTAGGAGACGTTCTTCTGACCGAGTAGGACGTTGCAGTTGTCTCGTGCGCGCCTCTCCGAGTCGTTCCCGCTGTGTTTCAGCTAGGTTTCATATGCGGCGTACGCATCGGTCGCGGAGTATTGTGTTTGTTCGGCTGGCTTTTGTATGCGTGTCGGTCGTACGGCTTGGGCTCCGTGCGAATCGGTCTGATTTTGCACCCATTGCATCGTACTGCGCGGGTCGGAGTTCACGGGTACGTTTCGTTCGGGTTCATTCCTGGTGCGTGTCGGTCGGTTCTATTCGCGTGGTTTCCCGGCCGGATAGCTTGTTTCCATCCGGGTCGGTCGTTCGGCTTGAGTTCCGTACGAGTCGGTCGTGATTCACATGCATTTCATCGTACTACCCGGGTCGGACGGCGCCGGTACGTGTCGGTCGGACTATATTCCCGTACCGAGTCGGTCGATACGTTTTCCGGCCCGAATCGGAATCGGCCCCTTAGTAGGGCACTACAGTTTAGAAAAATCCCATATATTTTGCATCTCTTTTTAAAAATTGGCATCTTGAATCTGAAAGTGACTTAATAAGATGCGCACATCAAATCCATATTTAATGTACAGTACCATTTGAAGGGCTGCTTCTTAAAGAAAGACATAATTCCAGAGGGTGCTCTTCCATCATATCGACCCGAACTTATATCTACTCCACACTATCGATTACCATTAAGTAGATGTGAAGTCAACAATCGCATATCTATATTTCCATTTATAAGTTCCCCTTGATTAAACGTTGCTAGTCAATATTGTGAAGTCAATATATGTGTGGTTTCATATACTTGACCTTGCTATTGAGGCATACAACAGATCCCAGAGAATATGCAATGTGAACACAAGCTAAACCATAAACTGAAGATAAGTTGTAAAGCATTACTGGGATGCGCAGAATTAAAAGAGGCAGATCTTTTATTATATGAAGTGTGTACATATAGTCTTTGTTTTCTGCTGACTGCAGCATTCTACATGTTTTACCTTAGGAGGCAGAAAGGGCAGTGGTAGCAAAACGGTGGGCCTGATTCACAGAACTAACTTACGTCAAAAACGTAAAGTTAGTACTTTTTGGTATTCACAGAATACACTTACTCATTTTGGTATTCACAGAAGTTAGTGGTCCTAACTTTAGGACTCCTAAATACCTTCTGTGAATACCGAAAGTCCTAACTTTACTACTCCTAAACTGAGAAAAATCCTAACTTTAAGACTTTCGGTATTCACAGAAGTCATTTAGGAGTCCTAAAGTTAGGACTACTAACGTCTGTGAATACCAAAATGAGTAAGTGTATTCTGTGAATACCAAAAAGTACTAACTTTACGTTTTTGACGTAAGTTAGTTCTGTGAATCAGGCCCGGTGTTCCTGTGGTTCAGTGAAAACACATAATCAGAAATGATTGTTGGATGTGCCATATTGCTTACATTTATTCACATCATCTGCTCCTATAATTTGTCTTTACTTCCTATAGTATGTGTTTCTATAATCACCTGTGAGCATTAGTGTGACATTATGGTGCTCCAAGTGCACACATTACTGATACATTTGAAGAAGTGAAGCTCAGGTAATGAGTAACAGTGATTCAAAGTTTGGCAGATGCCCCCGCCAAACTCGCAGTTCACCCACCCCAATTAGAGGCGAGGGAACCACCTGGTTTCTACAGGCGGAGACTCCGCTGGCCCTGCCTTTGCAAACCTAGGAGAGGTTGGTTAGCTCTGTGAGGGTTTGACTTAGAGGACAAAGAGACGGATTATGGATTGGAGAGTTTCTGCAAACCTGGGACTGCCAATCCCAGAGTGAAGTAGTGTAAGAAACAAATTGTGGCACCAAGTACAAAACAAACCACCATGTAGGTACATCTGGCAAAGGGTGAGCCCAGTATTCACAACCTAGTTATTTTCTGCAACTTTCTCTTGAAGCTAATTGTTGAGCTCCCTCTTGCAACAAAACGTTACCCTTAAAACAATAGCGTGCATTACATGTTTATTACATATGTATATCACTAGGAGGTACTTAAAGACACAAGGCATCAGACCTTAAAAGAATATGGAAAACGTGTGGGACTCTTCTAAATTTTGACTGTCCATTTGAAATAAGCGCTGTTCTGAGAACAGTGTGATATAAACATCAGTTATGAAACAAATCTTGTATGTTGCAAAGAACAAATCATTCTTTTCATCCTCTACATTTCCATTTCTAATGTGTTTGTTTATTGCCATAAACATAAGCATGCCCTAATCCATCAATTAGGAACATTAGGGCCGATTCACAGAACTAATCTGAGATAAAATCTTAAACTTACTACTTTTGGTATTCACAGAAGGCATTTAGTAGTAGTTAAGTTAGGAGTCCTAACTTTACTACTACTAAATGCCTTCTGTGAATACCAAAAGTAGTAAGTTTAGGATTTTATCTCAGATTAGTTCTGTGAATCGGCCCCCTTGAAATTATCTGGGTGAAATTTCTCAAATTTTTACTGATTGAACACAATAATCAACAGGGGAAAGGTGAGTAGGTAATTTACGAAAAGAACCTGTCTTCTCATCTATATTCAGTATTCCTAATGACGTTTTATGTGTTTGAGCTAGAAACTAAATATTATTGTTGAAATCTGCAAAATATCCATCAGATGGTGAATTGCACAATTCAAGACAATACAATACCATGTCTGACCATGATCATTGAAGACTGCACTCATATTGCTGCCTGCAAAGACATTACATACCCATAATGGAGGCTGTGAGGGTTCAACATTCTACATACTGTAGATTCGAAAACCCAATATTTCCATTATAGACAGCCACTATAGGAGTGATACTCTCGAATTGTGTTATCATATAGGTACTCAAATTAGCCAATGATTATTTATGAAAAAGGGGGGGAACTTAAAATTAACCTTTCTTAATTCTATAACTCCTTTGCATACGGATGGAATAAATTGGATTTGTTTTAAATAATTCTTTATTGGCTTTTTAAAATAGTGCCAGGACATTGGCTGGAGTGAACTTCCGCCACCCCAATAAACAGCAGACAATCCAAGGATAAAAAAAAAAAACAAATCTCAAACATATTGCAGGCCTCAGTTCGCTGGGAGAAAAACATTAAAGCTGAAATCGCCTTGACGGATGCTCATCCGAAACCCCTCATGCAATCCCAAAAACAACTATAAGCCAAACCTAGCCATCCAATTACTTAAACGAAACAGTCTAAGTGCAAGGAGAGAATTAATCTTACTTGATATATTTCCCAGCTTCCAGTGTTTGTGTAATTTCACCTCAATCTTCACTGCCACACTATGAAAGGGGAAGCAGCTGCTTCCAGGGCCCTTCTATTCTCAGTTGTACTGCAGACATGAGGATTTATGAGAATCTTAGGGTCATGGAACAAAACCTTTCCTTATTTCCTCACACTGCTCAAAATGTGATCCATGGCCAACTCACTATCAAGGCGAACCATAATCACGGGTATTCAACCACTCTGTGCCCCTGTGCAGCCCATTTTTCGGTCTCAGGGAGGCAATAGTCAAATATGTTAAATTGAAGGGCCATCCTAGTCAGACCATATTACACTTCCAAACAATGCTCCAGAAAGTGCATAAGGTCCATATCTTTGACACCTGAGGGAAACTCTCAACACACTCTGAGTGGTCACCAACATTCTCCTTGACTGGTTCACAGTTCACCTCTTTGACCTCCATCAACTCTGTGGCCACGGAGTACACCTTCAGTTCCAGTTTTGACTAAAGCACCATTCATTATATCCAGTTTCTTGCCAAAGTGCTACAGTATCTGGAATAAAATCTGTGTGGAAGGTTAGGATGGCTTGATGGATCTGGCTCTAAGGAAGCTTTTGCCTATCCTTTTTTTCCCCAACATATCTTTATTGGGGGTTTCAACACACAAAATTGTGATTCAGATTGCAAACTGTATGCATTTACAACAATAGAGCTAACAATCGGGGGAAGCCGCTGGGCGTATACAGACCATGCTCAGTTAATGCACCTGAAGGTCTTGTGCTGCCAATCCCAAGAACCCACACTTGGTGATCCCAGCTAGGATGCTATCATCCACAGGCACCAAAAGGCAGCAAGGCACAGAGGCACAAGGAACCAGGACAAACACTTGCTGGACAAACATTTTCTCAGAATCAGCGGTGGAAGGGCAGATACCGATTCTGCACATATGCCATCCATGTCAGTCGTCACTAGGTGCACTCTCAAGCTCTGCTAGGTCACTGAGTCTATCTGCAGGGAAACCATAGTTGGACCACCACATTGATGTAAAAGCCACATATTTGGGAAGTTATGAATAAGGATCATGTAGAGCTCCAAGGATTGCATCTTGGCCCTCAACCAGATCACGCCTCTGTACATGTGATTTTATTTTTTATACCTTATATAAAATGTAGTCTAACTGAGTCACGAAATGAAGACAATGCACAGCATGTGAATGGTGCAAAGGCATGGCCCTTCATTATTGCTCAGAGGTGTACCTAAAACCAGGCTGCATCTATTGTTCTGTTATCAGTAACAACATTTATTACCGCAACACGGCTATTGCACAGCAAAGGAGATGGATTAGTTTGACTGCTACCCATTACTATCGAGAACCCAGTGTAATAAAATAACACATCCAGACTTTAGACCTATCAAAAGAATGTACACTTCATAACCAACTGCAATAAATATGCCAATCTCTCACAAACAGTAAGGGTTTCCCGGCTTTTCCCAAAACATCATTGACACAAAAGCAGACAACATATCACCAAATATCAAAAATGTAAAGAATACCCTGCCAAAGTGTATGGGGCCATGCTTCCCACAGTTTATGAGAGCAGACAATGTAGCCCTGAGCCCTGAGCCTACAAGATCTATGCGATACCAAAGGGGATGATGGACGGATCGTTAGAGCAAATCAAACACTCACCCCCAGTCAACTGATCTGGGTTTAATCCATCATCATTCTTTAGCTCACTCCACCACCCCAGTTCAGACATGGCCATATGCAAATCAGTCTGACCCTGTGCCTCATGGGAACAGTCCAGCCCGAACTGCCAAGCCATGTCTTCCCTGGACCGGAAACAAGCATCCATCAATTGTGTGTCTTTTACAAGATCTATGGGCAGTCTATGAAATACTAGGTCACACTAGACTTCCAGAATGTGTTGAATCATACACATAGATCACAATCAATAACACAAAATGTATTCACTCCTTTATGCTTACCTAAACTGAACAAAAATGAATGAAAGACTTACCATCTAATGAGGTTCTCCATGGTCGAGTTGGAAAGCTTGAGGCTTGAGGCTGGTATCTTTATGCTTTCTGCAGGTCTTGCCTAGAAACAACTTTAGCAGTTTGTTGACATAAGACCTATTATGCACACTACCAATCACCAGAGTTGTCTTTGGCTCAGTCCATTGCTTATCTCTGGAGGCTTTCTTGTCAATCTCGTTTGCCTGCTTCTTAGACATGGCTTTCCTTCCCTTTCTTGTGTTTGTCCCTCCGCCAGAGCGCAGGCTAACTGGTTGATTTATATCTTTCTTCAGATGGCATGAACGAACTACTTTTTTGTCCTTTGCTTTCAGCTCTCCATGCGGGTGCATGTGTCTTTCATGCTGTTTCCCCTGTACTGTTTTTCCCTTCACACCACGGATCCTCCATACTGCTCCCTCACTCCAGCTCGGCGCTGCTGCCTTTTCTCCCCCTCCTGCCATCAGCTGATTCTAAATGAGCTCAGCCTACAAACTTTTGTCATCTCTAAAAATGAAATTCTGTCTCCGTGAGACTGAATGCAATGTCCCGTCCCCTTTGAGTTTACATCCTCTGTTCAAAAAGCTATTGAGACCGAGCCAGCCCCCCTGCCGAGGTTACTAGGAAAAACACTGCCTGTCTGTCACCTTGCACCTTTGCTTACAGTCAGTCCTTCCATCAGACCGTGGGCCCCCAGTGTTGGGCTATTACCCTAAAAACAATCAAATGGGTTACAAATCTGAAGCGACAACGCATACGACATGCCATGTTTGCTCAAACAGTAGCTTGTAATATACCAAAGAACGATTTTTTAACTAATTTCCAAATAATTAACTAATTTGATCTTTTGTCAAAAGCGATCACTACAAAATTGTTCCTGCCACCACCGCAAACTCCAGTTTTCAAAGCTGTGCACTGTTTGAAAATGCCTCCTTCGCACAATTTATAATCTTTTCAATGAACTAAACTTGTTTTATTAAATGTTATCTGTTTCTGTGCAAGTTTACAAGCCATAAAGTGCAAGCAAAAACATGTTTGTTAAAGGCACAGAAAAGATATGGAGCTACACAAATTTAGTTAGTTTCACAATACACAAGGCCCCTGTCATTCCTATCTGACAGAGATGCAGTCTATGATCAATCAAGCATCCACGGTCATGCGTTTAGAACTGTGTCCAAATCAATCATCAGTGCCATAGATGACATGTTGCAGACCTCTAATTTCATTCATGTCCCTCAAAAGGTGTCACCCCTCAGTGACTGAATAATTCGATGGATAGTACGGATGCTAGGGCTCTGTGAAGCCTGTGCACGTGAAGCTAATGGATGAGGACATGGGTTCTACACTGGAATGTCACTTTATTTTTAACCAGTATCCTGCACGAGTGGGTTTTATTAGTCTGAAGACAAGAGGAGAAAGAAGAGGTAAGAGGGTGGAGGTAAGAGGCACAGATGCACAGACAATGGGACCGAAGACAGCTGTGGAGTTAGGGGGAGACAGACAAGGAGGAAGGCACTTCAACACATAGACACCTTCCAGTGGACCAAGCTGAGCCCTTTATGCTCAAACATGTCCAGTCCCCCAGCTGATGAAATTACAAGGCTATTAGTTTGGTTTAAATATAATGAAGCCAATTAATGGTTACCTTAAAACAGTTAAAGTGGGACAAAGTAAAAGGTTAATTTACAAGTTAAAAAGTTAAAATAGTAACACTTGAAAAGTTCATTTTGATGCTGGAATAGTTTAACTAAAGCATGGAATTAAAAAGTAGGTTTAGAAGTATAGAGTTAGGAACAAATTATCAAGAGTAAATATTGACAACATTTTAGTCGGACAGGAAACACGGTGAGACTATGAGTCTCACAGGCCTCAGGGTAGGGGGTGAGAGACAAAAGTGCAGGTTCAGTAAGAGATAAAACTGGTTGCACTTTCTCCTTTTGTTGGTTCTGGTTCCTGTTCCAGCTAAGGAAAAAAAAAAGGCAACTGTGGACGATCAGTAGGAAGAGAAGCCATATGAAGTGGTAGATTTGGAGTCAGCTAGTGCTATTTCTCCCTTCCACCCCTACTGTTGGACTTGTCCAATGTTCTTCTAATCCATCTCTCTGCAGCACAAACCCTACCTGAAGTATCAAAACCCCATTCACTTCATCCAAACTCTAGTCATCTTGCTCTTTACACCTATTTGGAGCTGCCATCAGTTACTTAAGTATGTTTAAAATTAGCCCTTTTAAAACAGTAGCACCATTAACCAACTAAAGAGGTTTGCCAGGTTCATGCCTGGCTGATGTCATGTGTAAGGTGTACCCCTACTACATTACATGTACATCATCAGGAATCACTACACGTCAGGCAATACATTGGGAGTCATTTCAACCCAGGTCGTTTTTTAACACAACTACACCAGGGGTCACTATATCGCAGGAGACATTAAATTGCAGTAAGTATATACAAGTATTAATATTGCAATATATTAATATGTTTGGAACTTAGGGAGTTTAAACTCTAAAATCAAAAGAAATACTTAGGGAGCTTACACAGGATTAGTGAGGGAATGACACAATGGAACATTATTGTCTACATGTTGGAGTCAGTTAATCCCACTATGTGCATATGACACGAGATCCATACGCAAACACAGAGATTGCTATTATGTCATACATTACAACTTCTTAGTTGGTATTATGTATATTTGTGGTTTCCACTGAGTGGAACATTCCCATGTGTGTCATTCTGAAACCGCTCATTGACGTTACTGTTGCAGAAGATGAAGATATACACTCCCAGGATATTTAGCCAGCACATTTATGAACATTCCCTGATGCTCCACTATGGCCTGGACATTGATGGAGTATGTGTACCCATGGTTTCTTTTCAGCTGGGATGTTGCAGTAGCGGGCACCTGTGGTATCTTCTGTTCTGGGGGAGGATTATCCTGACAGCCCGCACCCCTCCTTTACCAAGAACAGATGGTTCTTACTCTTGTGACATGGTGTAGAATGTCGCCGCGCTCAGGGTTCTATGTCGAGCTCCCTGGGCTGAGACGGCGGTGACACCTGAGGGACGAGCTGTGGCTGAGGTCTTTTATCTTACAACTAAAAATAAAGATTCCCTGTTTCATCATCTACATTTCCTGTGATTCTACATTGCATCGCTTGTACTTGAATATTACAGCACCAATTGCACCTGTGTGCAATCAATTGCACCAAGAACCTGAGGAAATCCAGCTATGGCGTAGAATACTTGCTTGGTAGCCAATTGTTATTGTGGAGTTAATTATGGCATGCAAAACAGAAGGGAGGAAGGAAGAAAATGATCCCTGTGAGATTCCTGCCAATCTGGCTGATGTGGCTTGGAAGGAACCTGATGCTAGCATGCGGAACCATATGTTTTACATGTGGTGGGATGTTAGTGGGCCTTGCAGTTGGTGGCTGGAGACTTGGTACAATCTTCTCCAGTAATACCATGATGGACTCCCTCTTGAGTCTGTAAAACTGTATGACCTCCTCCTTCCTGAGGTCAATGAGGGATATGCGCTGCCAGAAAACACACTCCCTCGTCCTTCACTGCCTAAAAGGTGGTGGTGGTCTCCTAGCTACTCCGAGTTGCAGTATGATGACCTCCATGGCATAGTTGAGCTTGCCAAAGTGTTTTGTGATGTAGATGTTTTTATACCACAGCCACTGCGTTACTTCCTACGCCAGGTTTGTCGATGCACAGGAATTGTGGGGCATTTCAGTGTTTGTAATGCGCTTCCCAAAGATCCGTGATGCGTTGGGAAACCCATAAATACCACTGCATTACTGTTGCATCAGATTTTGCGGGGGAATGCCTACATTGCATATATTAACTTTTGCGTGACATAGGTAGTTTCAGCGCAGCTTTTGCTCCACGCGACCCTTAGAAACCTACGCACTTTTGCAAATGCGTTGTTTTATAAATATGACTCACTGCTTGCACCACATTTGCGTCACAATATGTGAAGCAACGCCGGCGCAAGCCTCTCATAACTATGTCCCTTGCATTCCAGTAGCGGTCCGTGGTAGGTGTGCCGGCCGGGCGGTGAAGTGGGGTGGGGGAGGGGCAGGGTGGGGGGTAGTAAACCACGGATTACGGCCGAATACAGGTAAGTAAACATTTAAATAAATAAAACAAATTTCGTTGTGAGCGCTGCATCGCCAACATTTATTTTGAAAAATGCACTCTTTCGTCCTCTATTTGCACATTTTCTTGAGGGAGAACTCCCTCTCCAGCTTCAATTAGAAGCTGGTATTTATGCCCTACCACTTTCGAAGTTCTCTAAGAACATGGCTTTTGTTGTTACCAAGGTGACCTCTTTAAAAGTATGCATACCTGGTTTGGCTGGCGTCATTAGCTGCGTGTATATGTTAGCTTTCAATCAATGTGCCATCGCCTCAACTTTTCACCAAAGATTGTCTGAAAAAGAAATAAACCTTGGAAGAAATGCGGGTTCATCAGTTTCAAATAGCTTCTCCAGGACCCAGGTACTGCTATGTGGGTTTATATCTATTGAATAAACCGCTGATAAATAGAAAGCTTCAGTTTTCAACTTGTAGATGGTCCAAATGTCTTGAATATTTTTATTTTCATGGTTTGGTTTAATTTGGTATTTGCATTTAGCATATAGAATTTCTCTTATTTTTTTTTTCTGTTGAACATATTCCAATGTCCGAAAACTCGTAGGGCATAAATGGATCCTGTAACAACCATTTATAACTGGTCAACTGAACTATTCACCAGGAAACGAACCAATGTCTTTGTGAAAGATTGTATGATGGTAATCACTTGAATGTCATTATTGTAAATCAAATTGGTGAAACGATGGCACTTAAAACAACAGGTGTATACTTTTATAATGTTACAACCATCGCGAAAGAAATTGATTGCACTTAGAATACAGTTCACTTTCTGTTTCTAGGTTACCAGAAAAAACCTCAAGCTCTTTAGTCACCAGACTAGTGACTGCAGCAGCATTACAAAACCACAGGCGCGAAAACGGATGTACCTTAAAATATCAGGAGCTAAGATCTTTACTATAGGCGAGAACAAAAAGCTGAGACACAGCTCTTGTACTTTGTTAAAAAAAAGAAAAGCTGTTTTGCTCCACTCCGTAAATTAGATCACAGGAAAATAGTGACAGCGACACCGGCTTTCCAACCAAGAACAGGTGTGTGTAGCAGGTTGATGGCCGCCAGCTGGCAGAGCTGAGGTGTGAACCGAAGTCTATCAGCTCACCCTCGCCTTGACAGGCTTATTTGGTGGCATCAGCAGCATTAACACGGCCGAGCATGGTGGGCAGTATGCTCTTGTACGACATGCTGGGTGCCCAGGCAGCCAGTCTTCGGAAGCAGAAGTCTTCTAGAAGCAGATTGCAGGAAGCCACCAGAAGAACGGTTTGGTAACACAGCTTCTATATCTGGAAATCCCCTCAGATTCGACTTGTGGCTTTGGTCCAGGGCTCCTTAATCAACAATTACCCAAGTGTGTTTGTCGGGGAAACCCCAATAATAATGCAGGCTCATGGGTACAGAGGTCACCACACACAGGGCACAAGTCCTAAAAAAAGAAGTGGGGGGACTCTCCAAGTTAGGTGGTGTCACAGGAAGTGACATCACAGCAGGAAGTGACATCACAACAGGAAGTGACATCACAACAGGAAGTGGCATCACATGTGCAGCAGATCTATCATTTGCACATATTGCAACATTTAACAATTGAAGCTGCTCAGTACTTAAGCCTGTGACTTAAGGTCCCTGTATGGAGGAATTAACAGCCCAAATGTGGATGAAGTTTGGCGTACAACTACATTAGTCAAGCCATTAAGTGCTGTAAGCGAGGCATACTAAAACATGGCACGTTAACGACAAATACGTAACATAACGAAGTGTGAAGAGCATGGAGAACTTAGCATCTTGTTGGGGGTTTCTTAGTTTTGCGCAAGGAAGCGTCGGGCGACATTACAAAAATGAGCACAGCAGAGCTTCGGATATCTCCCTTTTTCCCCACTTGGAAACCTTGCGGGCACATTCGCTCAATAGCAGGAGGCCAGGGATACGTGTGCTGCAGGTACACAGGTCAGACTGGGGCCCTGGAGTGGGAGGCGCCCGCCTTTGGGTGACTGGAATCTGATATGCACACACCACCGCTACCTATCTGCGTTCCTGAGACTGAGGTGGTCCCCAGGGGCAAGCAGCTAACAAAGAAACACACACTTGGCAAAGCGGAGAGGGGTTAGAATGGTGCATGCACAGTTGGACTTGCTGGAACACCAGGAGGCAGAACATTGTATTCGGGTGCAGTCTGAGATGCCAGAAAACGGATGTGTTATGGGTGGCTGTGTAACTACGATCCCTTTCCATGGACTGATTCAGGAGCCTTTGTCGTCAGCTTGACCAAGGAAACCCAACTTTAAAAATATAATTTGCACTACGAGCCCATAAATGTTTGAAATGGGCGCTTCAACACAACATATTATTTCCAGGAAGCTGTAAACGGGAGGTTGCAGCGATTGTCGCGGTGAGCTGTGTGGGGGCTGCCGGGCGCAGAGGGTGTAATATTACACTTCAATAGGAAATCTGATCCTCACAGATACCTGTTTGACACTGACAGTTTCAACTGAACCAGCCTGTTCCTCTTTATGAGGTGGGGCATTTGCAGGTGCATCGAAAGTAAAGTGTAATTAGATGCATTTTTACAACCAAATCTATCAACAAATAGGTTGTTCACTGGAGGGCTTGACTCGTGCATGGAAGAAGCCGGACTCGGCGCGTTTCCTCGTGTCTGCTGTGTCCAGGCAGCTCAGTTGCGCAAGTTCGAGTGTTTATAACAAGTGCTACAGTTACCCCTTTTTAACGACACTCTGAATGTTACCCTCACAGGCAGAGGCACAACTAGAGCCACATTTCGGGGGGGGGGGCGCTACTAAAAATTTCGGGGGGAGCTAATTCTTCCAGCGATAGTCAGAGTGGAGATGCAGGGGCTCTAAGAAGCGGTGACAAAACAACAAAGCCTCGTTAGCAGGTAAATGGTCTTCTAAAGACCTGTGAAGTACTCGGGTGCGGCTGTGTGTGTGCCCGGGAAGCTGTCTCAGCCTGGCTGACACACACTAGGGGGGGATGTTGCGCGCCTACTCACAGGGATGAATGGCTTGCACTGCGGAAATACACCCAGTAAGCGCTTAGCTCGCTGTTTTCTTTGGATGGCCAGTATTTCATCCTTTTCCAGCCTTGTCGCTTCAAACAATAAATTTTATTTGCCCCTAAGCGTGGACGGCGTTTTGATGAGTAGGGTGGACGGCATCCACCCTGTAAAATAAGTGGGGGGACGCCGTCCACCCGCGTGGTACCCCGACTCGTGCCCTGACCACACAGAGTGCAAGCTCCCCTCCACCCCCGCGTGTAGAGTCAAGCTGGACTGGCCAGCCAGGCAAGCAGGCAAATGCCAGCTATCTTGAGGCATGAAGGAAGGTGTGCGCGCCACTCGTTCTGGACCCATCACCCACAACATTCCTGCAGCCTATTTAAACATACATGAATAATTAATATTTCATTATGCTGGCCAGCTGTGTTAAGTAAGCACAGCCCTTTGTACTCTTTTATTATTAGAACTGTGTAGGCTCCACATGCAAAAGCAACTGATTTATTGGCAGAGGTCGCATAGACCAATTGCACTATTTTAAAAATATGTTCTGCACAGCAGCAGCGGTTTCTTTATTAGGGTGTGGGGGCGTCGCCCCCCTGTTTGTTTGTCACATTAAATGTTAATTTAATTTATACTGATTACGTTTTTTTATTTTTTCTGCCGCAGTGCGCAGCATGACCCGGGCTCGGAAAAAGAAGTTACATGAGTGGGGGAAGGGGAAGCCTCCGCTTCGCGGCTGCTCGATGATTAGCAGATGCACGGCATTCCTGAGGTGAAGTGAGCATGTCAGGTTGGACGGGTGCCTTGCTCTGACCAGCCCGACATGCTCACTTGAATCCTCTCCAGACACTGCATTGTCGGAACCCGGGGGATTGTTGCCACAACCCCCAAGGCTCCAAATGAGCGATGGCAGCCTCTGACCTTGCCAATATATGGGTCTGGGGCTGCCAACGCTCAGCCAATCATCGCACTGCTGGAGTCACGGGGTGGAACCGAGCCTGAGGGAGGTGAGGTCATAACTTGCTCGCAGCACGCAGGAGTCGATTGGAGAGGAGGAGCGGAGCCTGAGGAAAACATAAACTCATCATTTTCGGGCAGTGAGTGTGTAAACTAATATTTTATTTATGTTTATCCTAAAAGTATTAGAAATTTGCACAAATCGTTGATCACTTGCGAACACGCCGAACAGAAGTTGATATACAGAATTCTTTCACTTTCACACAGAGTGCTGCATTAGTTTTATGTCACAACATAAAAACAATGCAGCGCCCTGTGTGAAAGTGAAAGAATTCTGTATGCTGACTGCATTTTATCAAGATATGCCAGCGTGATTCTATAGCAGGACCGGAGGCTTCTGATTATGCTGTCTCAATTTCTTTACTGATCTCACAGCAGCCAATGAAAATGTAGTACAATAATAAAAAACTTCATTTCCCATGAGGCTTTGAACCACGCCTCCTCACACACAACCAATAGTAACAGTTTGCATAGCACAAAACAATGAGGCACCATCTTGGCTTCCTCTTTCTTTGCTGCTCCGCAGTCAAGATAAGTGCCTCATTGCTTTGTCCTTAATCTGCATCTAATTTGATTTTATTGCGTTATTGTTGTAGCCGAGAATGGCTTCATAAGGTTTATTGTCTGGCTTTACTGCGTCTTTTCCCCCGTGTTTGTTTATCCTCAGCGCGTGTTGCGCTGTTCTGCCCGTACGTTGTGTTTCCCCTAATGGGAGCCTCTGGTGTTGCGCAGCGGGATTTGGCCCCCCCGCGGGAGCGAGACGCACGCCTGAGCCCGATCGAGTATCCGGCGTGCGTCTCGGGAGCCTGCACGCATCAGTGCACGCGTGCAGCCCCGTTTACTAACGCTGGTTCCGACGCCTCTCCTGGCTAGATTCTGGAGTCTTACACGCAGCAGCAGTGTTTGGAGCCGGTACCGGGCCAATTTTCCTACAGCGCGCATCACGCTGAAAGCGATCCTTAAGAGGCATTAACCCTTGCTTTACCTCGAGTCATTGGCTCTTTACATAATTTTTGGAACCCTGAGTCTTGATAGGCTATCAGGGTTTTATACCCTCTGTCAGTCCTATCGACCAGGGGTTGAAGGGTACCTTAGTGGCCCCCTGCCTGCACCAGCTTGCTCCCAACCGACGCCCGGTTCCCTGGGGACTTGGGCTGAATAATAATTAATAAGCTACCCTCTGGGTGAATTGAGAGCGCTTCCCTTGTGTGGCCATTATGTCAGACTGCGATGTCTATGAAGAGGAGGTGGAGGCATGTAATGACCCCGGTGGGGAGGATTATTATTACGAACAATCTATGGAAGAGATAATTGATAAAAAATTGGACGCAAAATTAGACAAGGTTCTGTCCTCCGCCCTTTTGCCCATTTCACAGCGTCTTGAGCAGTTTGCCACTGGTAAACCCCTTCCCCCCCCTTCTGGTAACCCTTCTCCGGCCCTTCCCCCCCCTGAGCCGGTTGGGCGCCCCTGGCCTCACGCTTCTACTTATTCCTCTCTGTACAAATCCAAGGAGCAGGCCCAAGAAGATTCCCATTCCCCTCCCCCTCCCCCGACGCCAATTCTGGTCACGACCACGGACGTGGGCACTGATACCGACTCTTCCCAGGAGTCCAAGCCGCGTAAACGCGCCAAAAAGCGTAAGCACTCCTCCTCGCCCATCCCTCCTTCCCTCTTCTCCTTTGACCCTTCTGATATTGTTCATCCCCGTTCCGCAGACTGGGCCCCACCCCCGGCTGTTGCCGATTACATGCAGGCACACCTTAGGAAGAGTTTCGATAAGGAGGTGAGAGCCCGACTGAAGTCTGAATGTCCCCGTCCCGATCTGGCACACAAGGTAGCCGCTACACCCGAGATAGACTCCTCCATGACCACATTCCTGAAGAAATATAAAAAGGACCCTAAGAAGGGGATTGATCGTGCCCTAAGGGCGTGCCAGGATAAAGTGCTAGACGTGGTTGGCCCACTGGCAAAAATCCTTGAGTTAGCGCTTCAAGCGCAGGAAACGGGTGCGGCGATCCACCCGGAGGTCCTGGCGGGGTGGACCCAGAGAGCCATCTGCCTCCTCGGTAATGCCAACTGCGCACTATCCTCGGAACGACGCAAATCGGTCCTCTTGCGCATAGACCCGCAGCTGGTGGATTTGGCAACGGCCGAACCAGGCCCTCTGGCTGAAGGCCAGCTTTTCGGTGATAAATTCGTCAAAAACATTGCGAAGTTCGTGAGCACTTTTGCCTCTTTGGACAAATCTCAGTCGTCCTTGAAACGTGTATTCCATCAGGTCTCTGATAGGGCCGGTCGCGGCAGAGGACGCCCGACCGGCCGCTACTCCAACCCTAGTCCTCAAAGAGGTTTTGCACCCCGTCGCAGAGGGTATACTCAGGAACTGGAGCAGGCTGGCTTCTACCCCTCCAGGTCACACGGCTTCAGAGGCCGATTTAATAGAGGGGTCAACAGAGGCTACAAAAACTTTGACGTCCAGTCATCTGGTAAGTGCCCAACTCCTTCCTCATATCCCCCTCGGGGGCAGACTATTGCATTTTGTCATGAATTGGACGTCCCTGACCTCAGATACATGGATTCTCCATACAGTTCAGGGGTATCAGATAGAACTGTTTCAGACCCCAAAGCAGACGACCCCTCCTCGCCCACTCCTTTTTTCCCTACAAGAGCAAATTTTTATAGACTCCGAACTGCAAGAGCTTTTGACCAAGCAGGCCATTGCCGGGGGGCCCTTAATTCCCGAAGAGTTTTGCAGCAACGTCTTCCTGGTTCAAAAGAGAGGAGGTGGTCAGAGGTTAGTTCTCAACCTCAGGGACTTCAACCCTTTTGTAGTGTACAGGCACTTCAAGATGGAAGGGATCCATCTGTTGAGAGATCTCCTGTTGGAGAAAGACTGGATGGTCCGGCTGGACCTCAAAGATGCATACCTTACCGTTCCCATCTGCCCGTCTCACCAGAAGTTTCTGCAATTCCAGTGGAAGGGGCAATGGTACCGGTATCAAACCCTTCCCTTCAACCTGTCGTCGGCTCCTTGGGTGTTTACCAAACTACTAAAGCCTGTGGTCACCCGCTTGAGAGAAATGGGAGTGCGCATGATCGTCTACCTCGACGATATGCTACTCCTGGCACAGGACCCCCATCTTCTCCTCCGCCATTTGGAGTGGACGATGACCCTGTTACAAGAGCTGGGGTTTGTGATAAATATCAAGAAATCTATGATTGTTCCGAGTCAGCAGATAGAGTTCTTGGGATTTCAGATAGACTCGATCACTGCGCAGCTGCTTCTTCCTATGACGAAGATCAGATCCATCAAACGGGAGATAACATCCACCCTATCCAAACAGCTCATATCTTTGAGGGTCCTCGCGAGGATTGTCGGCCTCCTGGCATCCTCCATCCAGGCCATCTTCCCTGGCCCTCTCCATTACAGGGCGCTGCAGCGACTCAAAATTTACTATCTCCAGAAGAGACTTTCCTACGACCATCTGATCCCCCTATCCCCGGAGGCTCGAGAGGAACTCCGGTGGTGGTTGGAGCACATGGCGGCCTGGAACGGAAGAGCTATTTTTGGCGCCTCGCCGGACGTCATCATAGAGTCAGATGCAAGCCGATGGGGCTGGGGCGCGCGGTGTGGAGATTTCGCCACCGGCGGACGCTGGTCCACCGACGAATTACGGTTGCACATCAACTGTCTGGAGCTCCTGGCGGGCTCCTTCGCCATAAAGTCCATCTCTCCCCTCAAAAGCAATTGTTGCATTCTTCTCAGGATGGACAATGTGTCGGCGGTGCAATATACCAATCGCCTAGGGGGGACGAGATCCAGGTTGCTGGCCAACATTGTGAGGGAGTTCTGGCATTTCTGCCTGGATCGCAAGATCAATGTCATAGCAGAATACCTTCCGGGCAAGCTCAATCGAGTGGCGGATTGGAACTCCAGGTTCCTGAGAGATTACAGCGATTGGAGGCTCCATCCCTCTTTGTTTGTGGAGATCATGCGTATGCGATGTCCTTGCTTGATGGACCTTTTTGCCTCCCGCCTCAATGCGCACCTTCCCCTGTTCTTCAGCTGGAGGCCAGACCCCATGGCGAAGGGGACGGATGCTTTCCTCCACCGGTGGGGACCTCAGAGGTCGTATGCTTTTCCACCCTTTTCTCTGATCCCGAGGGTGGCGGCGCATGTTCGTCGACAAATGGCGTCAATAGTGTTGGTCACACCCTTGTGGAAGACGCAGTCTTGGTTTCCGACACTATTGGAGTTGTCAGTGGACCTACCGCTCCAGCTCCCGGTCTTCCCGTTGCTTCTTCAGGACCCAGTCGGGTGCCCTCACCCCTTGGTCCTCCAGAACCAACTAACCCTCATGGTGTGGACGCTCTCGGGCGACACGAACAAATTGAGGGACTTTCAGCGGCGGCTGCCGATTTTATGCAACAGGCTTGGGCTCCATCCACCCGCAAACGGTATTCAGCTTCATGGAAGCGTTGGTTGGGTTGGTGCCTTCAACGACAGGTGGATCCCGTGGGAGCAGATGTAAAGGAAGTATTGAACTTTTTATCTGAGTGTGCTGAATCTGGTTTGTCCTATAGGTCTGTGAATAATTTTAGGTCTGCGCTTTCAGCTGGACATGATCACATTGATGGGAAGCCTGTGGGGATGCATCCCCTGGTGTGTATGTTGCTCAAAGGTATTAGGGTGGCTAGGCCACCGCGACCCAGATATTCCACTCTTTGGGACGTGTCTAAAGTCCTGTCTTTGTTGGAGTCGTGGCCTGATAATAAGGACTTGTCCTTAAAACAAATTTCGGCCAAGCTCACTATGCTTTTGTGTTTGATCTCCTGCCGTAGAGTTTCTGATGTCCGCGCTCTAGATCTGGCAGGCAGGATGTTTTCCCCGCAGGGTGTCTCCTTCATCATCTCTAGACGAACCAAGACTATGTCACGTTCGGTTGAGTATCTTGCTTTTCCTCATAATCATAAGTTATGTGTTTTGCAATGTTTAAAAATGTATGAGGAGCGCACCTTGGCGCATAGGGCGGACCCATTGGGGCAGTTGTTAATAGCTATTCAGAAGCCCTTCCGGCCGGTTTCCGCGGCCACCTTGGCCCGGTGGGTTCGGTGGGTCATGTCCGAGTCTGGGATTGACATCTCTGTTTATGGGGCGCATTCCGCCCGAGGTGCTATGGCCTCGAAGGCATATGTAATGGGTTCTATACTAGAAGACATTCTCAAGGCCGCAGATTGGTCTTCTGACTCTATGTTTAAGGTGTTTTACTATAAACCAATTGTTCATGTGGCATCGCTGGTTGTGGGTGAGCTTTGAACCAGCATAATCAGAAGCCTCCGGTCCTGCTATAGAATACAACATTTTCCAGCTATCGCGAAAAGAATTTTAGATTCTATTAAGGACACGGAGGCGAGGATTATCCCACCCGGTGGGAAATTGTGTCAGGTCAACTGTCAGGTTGTACACTGTATAATTTCTATGATTCCCGCCCTTATATGCTGACCCCATTTTGGGTTCCTTTTCTCATGAATGTTTCTGTTTCAGGAACTGATTCTAAGCAGAATTAACGAGTGGACGGCTCCTGTGGTGGCCCCTTTCCTGATCGGTGGGTACTGTGGTTCCCCGGATATGCGCACCGTAGTCTCCGTTGAGACACTTCTTCTTCGGTTTGATACTCTCCGTTGAGAGTTGGACTGTGCTCTGTTCTAATGGACACTTATGGACTGGTTTTGCAAAGAAAGAGGAAGCCAAGATGGTGCCTCATTGTTTTGTGCTATGCAAACTGTTACTATTGGTTGTGTGTTAGGAGGGGTGGTTCAAAGACTCATGGGAAATGAAGTTTTTTATTATTGTACTACGTTTTCATTGGCTGCTGTGAGATCAGTAAAGAAATTGAGACAGCATAATCCTCGCCTCCGTGTCCTTAATAGAATCTAAAATTCTTGTCGCGATAGCTGGAAACTTTTGTATTGTCGGGCAATCTGAAGCTTACACCCCCCACCCCCTCCAATCTTACTGACCAAGTTACGCCACTGAGTGCACTATATGGAAGACTTCCTCACACAAGTGCTCAATTTGGCATGGTCCAGTTTGAAATATACTTGGAAAAGATGCGCAGTTTGAAATCACTCTAGATATAAGGGCCGAGACAGCCTCTGGTGCAAATGTCGACATTTTAGTACAACGCTGGATAATATGCTTGGTCCTTTTGGAAAATCTTTACTCAAGACATGCATTGCACAGGCCTCGTGAATGTGGCACGTTTTGAACAGTCCGTGTTGACCGGTTACGTGCTCAGTTTTCCGTGTTATGCGCGCAGTGTTTCACACACCATTTGGTGAAATGTTTGCACTGTTCATCTTAAAACGTGAGCTTTCGTTGCAATGAGCTTAGCTGCGCACCCGGGACTAACCATCTGTGCTACACAAGCACTGTCATTTTCACACCATGGAGAAATACAGCATGACAGGGTGAGATCTGTTACCACTGAGCAAGAACGTGCTGCGTGGACGAGGCTTAAACAATAACATTCTTTTCTTCAATGAGGGAAAAAAACCACAGAGCACGACAGTAAAACACCTTCCTGGTTGTGCTTATGTTTTTTAATAAAACGCAAGGAAGTTTTGAATACAGTCATTAATTGCAATTTTAAGTGTGTAATGTAAGCTTTTATTACAAACTGCCAATAAACACTGTATCTAGCAAACACAAAAGACATTCAAGGTTGAGCTTCCTATAAATAGGTCCGTCTAAAGGGGATAATGTGCGGTGAAATTGAGTTCCTAAGATCACACATTTCATTGCACATTATAAGGCCACAGCCAGAGTCCGACCTGGAACAAAGCGGGAATGTACATCAGATTTCCTAGTCCAAACAAAACTACTTTTAACTATGGCAGCGCGTGCTGGGATCAGTTTTGCAAACTGAATTATGAAAAGCAGGACACATGGGCGGCTTAAGAGGCAGTGGAAAGAGAGGAGTGCAGATTGTTAGAAGTACTTAAAACACAATTGTGTTCACAATAACCAGGTTTTAAGGCAGAGACGAGAGTGTGTGTATCGTGTGTGTTTTTATCTGTGTGCATGTAAAAATCCAGTGTGAAATCCGAAAGACACCTCACAGTTTGACACTTCTAGGCAGCATCTACCTCTTTAGAGAGCCCAATGGGGGATTCGTTCACATTCCTTTTATTTTTTTAATGCAAATAGCACACTGTGTTGTGATGGTGGCACAAATTTGCTTAAAAATGCACCATTTGCCTACTCTTTTTAAAAAACTTTTCCGGGGGGAGAACTCCCAGAACCCTCCTTATGACAGTCGGACTCACTCGCTGCGTTCGCTCGCCACAGGGACACTCACCCCAAACATTTACGCCCTACCATTTCCAAATGTCACCAGCCACCACTGACAGCTTCACTTCCGCTTTTATGACACACTTGAGGGTTTTTGAACAAGTTTAGCAGAAGTAGCTAACACATGCCTACATTTACATTCAGCATGCAAGAACACACTTCCATATGGCCTTGCAATGGACTTGTGTGCAACAAGTAGATAGCGGGCTCATTTAAAGTTTAGAGGTGTGAGACAGCCCCCCGTGACCTAACTCGCAGTTCACCCATCTCAGTTAGAAGTGGGAGAAGTGCCAGATTTCCAGCAGTGGAGTCTCAGCTGGCTACCCTGGTGGTAACCTTTGACCGTTGGTCCATCCACCATAAGGCCATCGGTCAAGGCACATTGTAAAGCCTATCCTATTTACAGCAGCCCTTCTGGCACATATTTTCCAGGAAAACCTTACCTTCCCGAACAGGAAATGACATAAATAACCCATTTGCACTGGGAGAAACCTCCCAGCGCGTCCTAGAAACAAACCCAAAATTTGTTTCCGAAAAAAAAAAAGTTTACAGAAGGAGCCAAAACAACATGGTGCAAGCAAAGAGCAGTGACATTCTCTCCAGGCAGGTAGGGATCTTACAATATGGTGGGAGGCCATCCACCAGAGTTGAGGCTGACAAGCTGGCAAGCTCACGACTAAAGTCTAAAGGACCTCCTGAATCTAGTTTTACCCTGTGCTTTCTGTACACAAATCTTGGCCCAGTTGCAGCAGTACTACATTGGTTGCACGGAGGGGAGGTTGTGCATTCTGGTTTCAGTGAGCTGCCAGCTGTTGCTTGTCAATGTGGAAACTGGCATGTAGATATGATTAGAAAGTCATGGAAGTTTGTGCTTGACACTAAAAGCATGAGAACACCATCATGGCATGATTGCGTGCTTAACATCCACGTCCATTTATAAAAAGCATAAATATTGCAGTGTATGTAACTTCTATACATGTCAGTCCATTTCCTCTGATATTGGGGAAGAGGTGTCCTAATTACGCTTGCTAGATCTTAGCTCCTAAAAAGCCTCCTCCATAATAATTCCTATTTGTAAAGAGCAAACATATCACCCCCTTAAGGGTTTCAAGGCGCTGGGGTCATCCGGGAGATTAAGTGAGCTATTACCCAAAGTCACATGATGCTGAGCTGAGCTGCTGCTGGAGATCACACTGTGAGCCCCGTGCTCCAGAGTTAGCCACTCTTGCCTCTGTGCCACACCTCTCCCACTCTTCTCCATCCTCTGTAACCGCTGCTACAGGGCCCACAGTCATCTCCTGCTTCCTCAGCCACCACTTCCTTTAACTGAGCACACAATTGCTCTTTATTCCGCTCATTGACAGACAGTAGGAGGGTTAGCTCACCGAGGCAAAACCGGATACTCCTTGCAGTCTACACACAAGCCAGGAAGATTGGGGCAACAAGCAGCTGCATCCTTTAGCCTGCTGTACACCACTCAGTAGTTGCAAATCAATATAGATTATTTTTTTTGTGCAACGTAACACATAAATGTTATACATTATTATTTGTTGTATAAAAATCATGACCAAGTTTTGTGCATTACAACGTAATTTCTCTAGGAACACAAAAATGCTGCTAAGTGAGAAGTGAATGGTGTTAGAGAGTTTTCACGATTACATTTTTTTTGCACACATAACGAGATTAACATGCAACACTCAAATGTATTTACTGTGCATTTTCTATGTTTAACTGACTATAGTTAACACAAGCCGCATTTTAAAATGGCCAACGTTAGACTGACATATTTCTTTTTGCATATATCTTCCTTTTTTTATTTCATGAGAAGACTTGTACCAGCAACTTCCAGCAATGTATCTTTTTTTTTTTTACTAAGTGAATGTTTATTTTACGGAATTCTTATAGTATGTTTTAATGAGCACCTACTAAGTACGGTTCAAACTGAATGTATCTCATTATTGCCACAGATAAGTAGAGTCTGAAGGACATTTAGAAAGCTGGCATTGTGTTTATGCTTGTAAAACTGATGACTTCACTTTATTTTACTGTTTCTTAAACCTGATTCTTTCTCCTCCTGCGACTCATGTGCAGCTGTAGGCAAATGCTACAAGAGAACGATTTAAGGTAAGGCAATGTAAACTTAGAGAGAGATGCCCTTTCGTTCTTGTTAGGAGAAGCTTTAGTCAACTCTTGGAAAAATTCTCCTTTCCATTTGTTTGTGAGCAGATGTGTTCTACAGCCTTTCAGAGGCTTTCATGCTGACACCTCTTATCCTGACTTGTCCCTAACTTTCCCAACTTTCCCCTAGCTTAGCAGTGGAGGGTGTTCCCTTTATGGAAAATGGATTTTCTCTGTTTTAGCTGAGACAACTTTATAACCATTTGTCTTTCCATTATGATTTTGAATTTCTTTGAAATTTATTGACTAATTCATTCATGTATTCGCTATTGAATTACGACTGATTAGATGATTTGAATTTAATACTATGCTAATCTTTAAATAAATTTTCATGGTTTCCAAAATCTAATACTCTCTATAATTTGTGAAGCCTAATGTGCTTAATGTTAGTGAACTGTATTGATTGTGATGTCAGCCTCAGTCGGAACTACCGATTCATCGAAGTGCACACAGTTTGTAGCTGAGTTTGCATCAAAATGTACACAATGCAAATTGCTCCATCAAATCTGGTAGCAGAGAATGGTTAGGACTGAGGTTTAAGAGGTCTAAATTTCCCCAGAGATACTTAAAATCTGCCCGACCCAGTCTGCATTTCATAGCCTCCATGGTCCTGTTCGGAATATTGACAGTGTTCCGGGGTTCTGAAGCGGTCTCAATGTCCTAGTAGAGGGAGTTGATATGCTCTTTTTGCTTGTGTGTTGTCAAGAGTTGCTGTGTTTGTGGTTTTTGTTGATTTGTCGAGGTTGAGTTGTGGTGTTTTTTTGGGTCCAAGAGGGCTCCATACAAGATTAAGAATCCGAGTATCTTTTTCATGTATATTGCTTGAGCTTATGAGAAATAATGCTCCTGCTGCAAAGAGTTAAAATGTGGTTATTAGATTGGTCATAACCCAAGATCCGGGGATAAATATTGAATTATATTAAGGTTTTGACTTGTCTGTTAAGGTTTAGGTGTTGGTCTGTGAAGTGTTATTGGCCACACCAACATAGAGACTTATTAAACTTCTACTGTGAGACTGTACTGACTATTTGGTTAATCCTTTTGCGCAGAGGAGCAGACCAAGCTAGTCAGAGTAATTACCCACTGGTCGAGAATTCACTTTGTGTGTTTGATAGTGTCAGTATTGTTAATAAAGATGCAAATTTGTATATTGTGGCTGTCACAAGAAATAATTGAACAATACGCTGCTATGTAAAAATAACAGAGGTGTTGTGACATTTGACAACATTAATTTGATTCCCTTAATAACATGTGGCAGGGGAATACTTCCAACATGGTGCCCAAAAGTTGACAAAGTGGTGAGACAAGCCACAGACAGATTTTTCAGGAAGTCAGATTTGTCTCACGATGTTGTAGGGAGTAGTGTGTTTGAAAGTTATATTAAGAGAACAATTTGGCAGCTGCTTCCTTCACAAACCAGTAAATCTGTTTCCTTGGACTGCTGTGTCTGTCAGTGTGCTTCAAAAGAACTGTCATGTAAAAGATGTAATTTGTGTTATCTTTGTTTGTAACCTTGACACGGAGATGGATTATTTTGAATTCTTTTTTGGCAAGGAACTACTTGTGTGAACCTTTGGCAGTTGGATCAAGACACTTAACCTGAAGATTTCTGATTCCATGAAGGCTTTGTTTAAAATACAAATTGTTTGATCTAAGCTGTCTCAAAGTGAAAGAAGCTGGATAAAATATTCCTGACACTCCGTTTTCTGTATAATTAAGTTTGATAAGGAACTGCAAGTGCATATTTATTTTGTGAACATTATTTAGTTTGGAGTTTAGTATTATGAGGTACCAAAGGCTATAAATCTTGACATCAAGAAAGATTGCATGAACTTGTAGATGAACTTTGTTAAATTTGTGATTCCATATTTGTGAAAGAATTGCAAGCCATAAATCATGGCATTTGGAAGGACACTGAATGAACTCTTTGGAGGTTTATTTTTTTTTTAAACATTCTGTGCTGACTCAGCATTTCATTTCAGTGTGAGGAGAGAATTCTTTGTTTAACACATTTTGTGTTTTGAACCTTTCTTTTCTCTCAAGTATCCTCGGCATAGAGGTGGGTGTAAACACACCTATTACAGTTTGAGTGCATTTAATTCTGTTCACACATTTCAAGGGGATTTGTTTTTGCAGATTGGCATATTTAATTAAAACATTAGAGAAGAGATAGCTGAGAAAATAGGCAGGCATAGCAATTTTCCAAGTGAGAGAATTTTCCAAGTTACAATCATATGCTTAGTAAACTACTGTTGATTTATTTTAGATTACCACTGAAGAGAGACTAGAAATTCTGCACTCCCCTGAGACGTACATCTGAACCAACTGTCTTTTTTCTCTTCCCTATCCCGTTTGCCCCGGGACTCCACCGTGCCAACAGTGAATTCCTTTGGGACGGTGGATTCTGGTAGGGCTAGTTCGAAAGTACTGCAGAGGTTGTAGTGCACCTTCAAGGGAAGTATATCTGAATTTGTGACCCATAGTGCCAGGAGAGTACTATTCCCCGTTTCCCCAAGAGCGATTGCCAACTTTGGACTTTCTTTAGTGGAACAGACATGAGTTATTGTTTTTTTTGTTGTATTTTTGATTTTCTGCCTATGCGAAGCTGATCGGTGTGGAGTGAAAGCCGCTATGAGGTGCTGCGAGTTACGTCATAATGTGTCACACTGGGATTGGTTGGCTGGAGTGTGTGACACGCTGGAATTGGTCATTACGTCATTGGGTGCCATGCTGCCAGTGGTTGGTTCAGTGGTGAAACGCTGGGATTGGATGTGCATGTCATTGAGTACTGTGATTTGCTGGGAATTGCTGGTTATTTCAATTGAAGTTTACTGATTTCGTGTTGTGTTGTGTACAGAATAAAGATAAAATTCTTCAAGAAGTGGAGACCTTTGTTGAGAGTTGATGTAAGAATACTTGTCTGGGAGAGTGAGGAGATGCCTTCAGAGGGCACACATGTACAATACATGATCACCAAGACCGGATTTCTCACATGTATTTGGATTAAACAGTTTGAATAACATCACAGCGAATGAAGTGTCTTTGCAGTTTGCCCAACATGGTACAATTAACTTGAGAATAACTGAGAAACTGAGATGAGTGCTGTATGAGATGAAACTCAAACCAAGATCTTCTCAATATTAGGCTTTGAATGTATGGGAGCATGCCGCACATACGAAAGAGAAGGAAAAGTTTAAAATTCAAGCGATAAATAAGTTCTGTAGTTGGATGGAGGCTGCAAAGTGGGATACAGGACAGCAGGTATGGAGGGAAAATATTATTGAGGGCATAGGGATGTAACCTGTGATAGCGAAGGGAAAAGCAGAAAGAAGGAAATTACAAGAAGGAGGTGGGAATGAGGAGAAGAGATATGAGAGTGACAGGGACTCAAATTAAGACTTTTTGGATGATTTAGTAACTTCCCGACCCCTCCATTTAATGTTGTTCAACTGGTTGCAGGAATCTCACAGCCCACATTGGGACAAATACTGATACAAGTGCGAGCACACCTGTCGATCCGGATACCCAAGAAGGAGGTTTGCCCCTTGCGACTCCAGATCCATTATTGAGAGCCACTAGTGCAACTGTTATAATTACAACCCCAGGTATATCTAACATCACTACAGCTCCTGGTACATCTGGTATTAGTAAAGCCCTAGATTTGGGAGTAAGGCCTTGAACAGCAGGTCATCCCTGCATAAATGTTCCCGTTGTTGATGTTGAGGAACATCCTGAATCACAAGTCCAGGATAAAGGGAACCTTTCTAGGAGACTGGATATTTTGAGGTTAAGGGCAAATTTCGAGGAGCTTGTCAAGAGAAATCTTGAGTTAAGGTTTGTAGATGGGTACAATGAGGAAGAGCTTTTGTGTGCAGGTACCAAGTCGACGACCCCATATGCCAGGTGGGGCCATCATGAAGATTCCTGCTGTGCCGATTGGGCCTTAGCAAGTGTGCAGTACAAAGTCAGTGACCCCATATGCCAGTTTGGGCCACCGGGAAGATTGCTGCTGTGCCGACTGGCCTGTAGCCTGTGTGCAGTAGCAAGTCGGCAACCTTGTATGTCCAGTGGGGTCACTGTGAAGATTGTTGCTGTGCCAGAGAAGAAACGGTGTCTCCGTATGCTGAGGTGGCACCGGGGCTAGGCAAGAAGCGGGGTCTGGTCAGCACCATTGATGGAGAAAGGAGGCTGTTGTGGTGACCCGAGCCCAAGCCATGACTGAGGACCATCACCAGGAGCGTCGCACCCCACTACCTGTGGGGAGGACCCCAAAAACCCTATTAAGCATCGAAGAAGCATTGAAAGCCCGCGTGCAGCTGAAAGAGTGCTTGTGAGGAATTGAGGACATCTGAATTCAGCCCTCCTGGGCCAAATGTGAAAGACTTACCAGAGGCAGCTGCTGCTGCTTCAGTGACCGCAAAGGGGGAGTTCTCAAAGACACTGGTTGCTCGGATCCTTCTGGTGTGATTAAGACTGATCTTCGGGCCGGACGGCCCCGGGGGCAACTTGTTTGCCAGATAGCTCTTCAATGCTGGAACACTCATTATGGCTTTAAAAAAGAGTCAGAGTGGGACTCCTGTAACTTGGCCTACTCATGGGGATTAACCTGAATGTCACCTGTAGTGAATGGGGAATAACAACGACAGTTAGCAAGAAGGAAATGAGACTCAGGGACCCATCTATTAAACACTAGAGGTCTGACCTCAGGGGACTGTGTTTATTGTTTGTGAATGGCGTATTTTAATTTGTGTTTGTATATAAATACTCCTTTTTTTCCTAGAAGCAAGTATTTGACTGGACAATCATTTATTGCTGTTCCAGAGCACATTTTGAGTTTTGAGCCTGTGTTCGCCCCCCTGTGTATACATCCTCTTGAGAAGCCTTGGTCTGCTCCATCTGTGCTACCACTGAAAGTCAAGTACTGAAGAGGTATTTGACTCAGTTGTTCAGGATCCATAGTACGTTGGGCCCTGGGACCTCAGGAGTAAAAGGCCTCACCCCCCCACGATAGGGCCCAATAGCTACTGCTTGCCCATGCCTCTCTAAACTGGGTTCTGAAACATCCTAAGGAGATATTAGAGAGCCCCTGCAATTCACCGGTGATGGGTTTGCAGAAACTGAATAAGAAGTGGATGATAGTTCAAGTTTTAAGAAAGGTGAACTAGATAGTCATCTCATGTTGTCCTGTGGTACCGAATCCTGTTGTAATACTCTTTCAAATACCTTGTGATGCTGAATGGTTCTCAGTCATTTACCTGTGTCAAGCATTCTTTTTCATTCCTCTACATGAGGATAGTCAGTTCCTGTTTGCTTTCCCATTACAAGATAACATTTTGGCATACTTATGAGCTCCTCAATCTTTAATCAGATCCTGAAGAAAAATCTGGAGGACTTGCAGATGCCATGCAAATCGGTCTTAGTGCAATATCTTGACGACCTATTGGTGGTGTCGACAACCCAAAATGTATGAAAAAGGACACCATTGCATTGTTGAGCCAATTGGCAGAGAACAAACACAAAGTGTCCCCTACAAAATTGCAGTACTGTTAGATGTAGGTTCTGTATCTGGGACATCATTTTGAGAGAGGGGCTAGGAAAGTGTCCCAAGAGCGAATCTCTACAATCTTGAAAATGACCAATCCTACAACACGAGAGGTAAGGATGTTTCTGGGAATGGTGTGCTACTATCATCAGTGGACTCCCTACGTTTCCCTAGTGGCAAAGCCTCTACTTAGACTTACATACAAGGATGTGTCTGATCTGAGCGCATGATCACCTTTTCAAAGCTGAGAGAAAGTCTATGTCGCGCCCCGGCTCTAGGGATGTCTCATTATGAGAAAGATTTTGTTCTCTATTGTTATGAGCACAAAGGGGGCATGCTGACTGTGTTCACACAACCCATTGTGAAGCCAAACTACCCCTTGCCTATTTCTCTGCCACACTTGAACCGGTAGCCACAGCGCTGCCTGGATGCCTTAAGGCAGTGGCTGAGGTTGGTGTCAGCATTCAGCAGTGCGAGGGCACCATAACGAGCATCCTCGCTTACTGTGATGGTCCCTCACTCAGTCAAGATTTTGTTAACTTGCACCCAAACACAACACATGACAAATAGCATACAGACTCACTATGAGCAAGTTCTCTAGCAGCAGAATATGTCACTTTAAAATGCTGCCACACCCTGATCCCTACTACACTTTTGCCCTTGCCTGTGTCTGATGAAGATAATGATGGGCTTGACTATGAATGTCTGGATGTGATGAAATTGTGTACCAAGCCACGACCAGATATTTGAGACTTGCCTCTGGAAAAAATAAGAGCATTCAGGAAGATGCCCCAGAATATGAACAGGAGAAGTGGGTTAGGGTGTGGGAAGAATCAAGATTGGATCAGGGTTTCGACCGATGGGAGACCAGTCCTGTCGGATGCCATGATGTCTCTCATTAAAAGTCATTACCAGAGTCCCACTCACATAGGGAAAGATGTTATGGTTCGCCTCTTCAACACCTATTCGTTCAATTCCCATTTCCATGTAATTGCTAAGAATTTGTGTCACAGATGCGTTACTTGCCAGCAGTTAAATACAGGCTGAAGGGAGGGTATGACTATGAGCCACATAGGAAGATCAGGTGGTCCCTTTAATCAAATGCAGCTTGACTTCGTGGAAATGCCCATTTGCAACAAACTTCGCTATATCTTGGTGGTAGTCTGTCTCTTTTCTTGTTTGGTGGAAGTGTACTCCACTACGAAGAATGACAGTCTCACAGTGGCCAAACTAATACTGAGGGAGTTGATCCCTTGGTTCGGCCTATTGGTTTTTTCTGGAGTCAGATAGTGGGACCCATTTCAAGAATGAGATTATGCGAATGCTCTGTGTAGCACTCCCTTCAAGTAGAGCAGAGGTTCCATTGTAGTTTCAGGCCAGAGTGGTCTGGGATTGTTAAACAGAGGAACGCAGAAGTCTCGACTATCCAAATTTTGTGCTCCACATCACTCAAGTGGCCTAACAGTCTTCTCCTGGTTCTGATGAGTATTCAAAGCAACTCTAATCGGAGGATGGGACTCCCCCCTCCCCAATAGATCCTGATAGGGGAGCCATGAGACTTCCTGCTGTGCCTGCAGCTGCGCTGAATATAACGGATGATATAATTATTGATTACTGCAAAGGACTGGTTGACGTGGTGCATTGTGTCTGTCACCAGGTTGAGTTGGCAACGCCACGTCCAAGATAAGAACAGTGCCTTGACCTAAGTCTGAGGGACTGTGCTTGGTGGAGAAACATGTCAAGGAATTTTGCCTTAAGCCCTTCTGGCATGACCCTTTCCAAGTCACCCTTCTACAAATACTGGCGTGAAGTGTTGGAGACTCCAAAAGTGGATCCATGCTTTGCACACCAAGTGAGTAAGACAAGCCGGCAATGAAGTGGTGGTAACAACCACTAATTTGTAGAGTCAAACTCCAGCACATAATGAACACTCAGAGGGAGGAGAAGATTGTGCACAAGTGTCTCAAAGTCAACTCGAGACAAGTGCAAAGCTTGTGGTGAACAAGCCAAGAGTAGCAACAGTGAACCAAGCCGCAGAAACTGAAAGTGTGCACCCCAAGCTCGAAGAAGGTGCAAACACTTTGGCCACAAGGAGAGCAAAGAAGAGAAAGGTGGCCAAAAAGAGACAAGAGACTGAGAGTTTTTGTGTCAGAGGAACACATCCCAGAAACGGTCAACAAAGAAACTAAGACAATTGAGCAAAGTGACAGTTACAGTTAGCAGCCATTAGTCAGAAGATCAAGGAGAGAATAGGTGCCTAGCCGAAGGTCCTGAATGGATTTAGTTTGCTGAAAGTGGGCCTAACTCAAGAACACGTGAGACTGAGAATCAACATAACATTTTTGAAAAGCCTCCATGAATAGTGCTGCCACAGTGAAGATTTTCTGGGAAGGATGCTGTTGTGCCTGAGATTTATTATGCATGCGGGAAGAATGCATATTTTTCAGCTTCCTGTGAATTGTTTTGGTAGTTACTATCTAGCTATAGTGTTTCCTAAAGTGTATCATGTAGATGACATAAATGATAAAGTAAAGGAGTGGTGACACACAGTTGCGGCCGGCATGGCTCACGGGTGGGGGAGGTGGGTGTTGTGGGAGTCGCAGGGGGGGGAGGGTCACAAGGGGGGAGGTCGTGCGGAGGGTCATAATAAAAAATGTAAAAACTTACCATGAGGCCGGGTCCCGCGTCTTCTCTTCTCCTGCTCTCCTGCCTCCGACTCGGACAGGAACAGGAAGCAGGCAACCAGGCTCCCTCCCCTAAGCATTGTGATTGGTCTGAGCACCGTGACACGGCGCTCAGCCAGGGGCTGGAGGGGTGGGCATGTTCTCCATGCAGGTTGCATGGAGAAGGGGAAAGTGCGCATGACTGGTTTGGACACCCGAGAGGGCCGACCAAACAGTCATTGCGCACTCAGGAGTGGGCAAACCACTCCTCCCCTGCCCTGCTCCATAAGCAGAGCAGCCCCGGCAAAGGAAACATAAAATGGAAATAACATAAAAGTTATTACCATTTTATGTTTTTGCTTCTCGCACTGCGAGAAAGCAGTGGGGCGATGCTCCTCCGCCATAGCGGAGAAGCGGCCACTGGTGACACATGAAGTAATCAACTGTAGTGCTTCACAAGTAGTAGGTGACATCTTTGGCACTATGATTCCTACTGTAAGGGTAGTTTTGAATGATTAGATTAGAAAACTGTCTGCTATGGTTGACCGCTTCACTGTTATCACTGCCATTGCTTGAACAGCTATTAACTCTGAGCTTGTGGCAATTAGGGAAATGGTTTTACAGAAGAGGCTTGTGTTAGATATTTTGCTTGCAAAAGAGGGCAGAGTTCGCTTCATGTTACATGTCCAACAGTACTGCATTTACGTTTCTAACATCAGTGATAAAATTAACAAGTTTGTTGCTAACATTTCTGGCATTTCCAGAGATTAGGACTTGGTAGAGACAGGTGTCTGGGAAGTAATAGGGGATGCATTTTCTGTGGTTGGTAGATGGCTTAGTGTTATTGGAAGTTGATTGTTAGGCAGAATACCAACCCCTATAGTAATAATTTTGATTTGTGTGGCATGCCTATTTCTTTTTATAAGGGGAATCAAATTGATCACCGCAAAGAGTGGTTCAAAATGCAATGGAGGAAAACAGCTGATGAAATCGAATGGAACGAAAAGAAAGCGAGCTAAAGTGGAGCTTGAAGGGCGGCATAGCCACGTATACAATGAATTACGTGATTTGAAGGAGTCCAGACGCAAGCTACAAAAGTCAACAAAGAATTATAGGTGTAATGTGTGATGACTCCCAGATTCATCAGATGGATGGTTTGATAGAGATTTTTCATGATTGAATGTTTTTGTACACATACTATATTAACATGCAACATCGAGAAGTTGCAGACAATTGGAGTATCTTACTGTTCCTTAAACCTGATTGGTTCCCTCCCGGGAATCACGTGTAGATGTAATAAAATGCTAGAGGAGAACAATTTAAACTAATGCAATGTAAACTTAAAGAGAGAGATGCCTTTCTTTCTTGTTAGGAGAAATTTGCCCAAAACTTGGAGAGAATTCCCTTTTCAATTTGCTTGCGAGCAGATGCTTTCTACTGCATTTAAGAGACTTTAATGCTGACACTTATTATGCTGACTTCTCCCTAACCTTCCTGACTTTCCCCTAGCTTAGCAGTGTAGAGAGGTCTCTTGTGTACCTTCTGCTAAACTAGATGAAACCAAAAACAAAATCAGAAAACTAAGGTAGATTACGTTCAAAAAGCTAGGCTTTAAGTATCTTGTTGAATCTCAGAAGGCCTCTTTCATCTCTAAGGGCTTGAGGAAGTTTATTCCACAGAGTGTTATATGGGGTTATATGGCCCTAAGACACATTGTCGACGTTGCTAAGTTAGCATGAGTTTTGCTTGCCCTATGCTGCTGCTTTTGCGCACGCCTCTGCTAAGCGTTTGTTTTCGCGACACTTTGCCTCTGCCCTGTACATGATAACAGATTGTTTTTCACGTTCTCAGCCTTCCCTTCAATTCTGTCTGAACATAATGTGCAAGGTCGGTCAACAATGTCTCTTGTTATTCTGTTCTGGTCAGTCCCTATTACCTAGACAAAACATGTTACCAACAGCTGCAATGTGGAAGAATCGTGCTTTGATATAACGTTGTTGCATGTTTTTGAAACACACTCAAAGAAAGCCGTTCCATGGAGCTGAGCGCTGCTGTTCCTATGATGTAAACCTTTGTGTTTAGGCTTTCAGGTAGGGTTCTGCTAATAACGCCTAGAGATCTTCTGTTATATATAATAACTTCTTACTGCCGTGGGGAGGGTGATTAGGCCCAGTTATTTTGCCTTTTTCACAGTCTTTATAAAATGACGACTCCTTTTATATTCTATGGTATTGATGGAGCAAGGTTTCATAAATGAAACTTGCTTGTATTCAATCCTCCTCACAGTATTAATTTATTAAAACTTGTATTGTTAATACTAACCTTTGCATTCACGACACGAAAGGGAAGGAAGCTTGCCTATGTGTTTTACTAATGAATAACGCTTGTCTGTAATCTAAAATGGCCGCTATGCGCGGGAAAACTCAATGCGCATGTCGCAACCATATCACATGGTGTGACGTCTTTCTTTGCTTGGTGGAAAATTTCTGCTTCTGCGCAGTGTGTAGTAAAATGGCTGCTTGATGTTTTCACATGCTTCAGCTTGCTCTCATGTCATTACTAAAATTGTCGTTTCCTAACCCTACTAACGCAGGATAGAATTTATAATTAAATGGGAATAGAGTAGAAAAAGTGGGCATACAGTGAAACATTTTATTTGTGATTTTAATATTTTCTTCTTGCACTTTTATTAGTTCGTAAACTTGGGCCTGGGTTGGTGTTCTGAAACTCGAGAGGCAAATGGTTCTGCCCATGTGTCCTGTGTGCCTGCCAAATGAAGTCAATCTGGACGTCGTCCAAGGCCGCGACCCGATGGCCGAAGATGTTGTACTTTGCCTTTCCTGTTGTACATTGATACATTGTCTATGAAAATTGGTTTACATTTGTCATGAGACGGGTGGGAAATAAAGCGAATGTATTAAATTGAAGGGTGGGAATTTAAAAACAATAGGCTTTACAAGTTAGGCCAAATCGATATGGTGCGACAATCCACCCCCTGTCCAATTAGAAGTAGTGGCCCCATATTTTAGCAACATTAAGGGGAGGTACATGGGCGTAGAAGGGTATAATAGAATATAGCATTAGTTAATTAGTTAGAGCATGCGTTCACAAAGAACAGGCGCCCATGCTGCCAGAGCGCTCTTAGCTCCAGACTGCCAAGCTGATCGGTTGCTGACTGAATCCCTGTCCTGAAGAGGTCCTGAGGAGGGGGCGGCGGAGTCCATTAGAAGGAAGGCACGGGAGAATCGAGGAGAAGTCGAGTATCAGAGAGGGGAACGATGCAGGCGTCGTTGTAGAGAGGTCACCGGTCCTGTCCTGATCCTGGAGGAAGTCTTTGCTCTTCATCCTTCCTGGGTCCTATTCTTTCCAACTCCGTGGCTAAGGGGTTTGGTTCTCGCACTTAGGTAAATATAATGCAACCTTTAGTTGCGCTGCTGTCTCTATCTTCTCCTTTTCTTTAAACACCGTCATTGATTAGCAATAATCATTTCTATGCTTAATCTTGGGTATTGCGATTAAGGGGTCGATTCCGATTCGGGCCGGAAAAAGCACCGACCGACTCGGATCCGGAAAAAATACCGACCGACACGCACCCGTGGCGCCCGATACGCCAAGTACGATGCAAGGCGCGAAAAATCCGACCGACACGTAACGAAACCAAGCCGACCGACCGAGCCGCACGGAAAACAGCAATCCGGCCGGAAAAACACGCGAATCCAACCGACCGACACGCACCCGGAACAAATCCGACCGAAACGTACACGCGAACTCCAAACCGCTAAGTACGATGCAAGGCGCGAAAACCACGAGCGAGTCGGACGGAGGACAAGCCGTACGACCGACACGCATACAAAACTGAGCCGAAGCAACACAATACACCGCGACCGACGCGTACGCAGCATAGAAAACTGCACAAACACAGCGTGAACGAAACGGAAAACACCGTACGAGACCAATGCAGGGTCCGACTCGGTCACAAGAACGTTTCCAACATACACAAACAGCACAAAGGAAAAATCACCCAAAAAAAGGCCAAACAAGCAATTACCAAGCCAATAAATACTGGGGTGGGTGGGGACAGAGAACAAAGACACACCCACAACTCCACCTATATAAAGGACACAAATCACTACCATGAGCCTTTGCAAATGCCATTCCACTGCCAGCACCCAAGAGAAAGCAACCACACACCCACAGCTCATCCCTCACACAAGCCACACACCATCAGCACACCAACAAATACCTACCTCACATACACCCAGCAAAACACACACTCACACACCCTCACCTGCACACCAACACACACATCACCCACCATCACCACCCATCACCATGCCCCCCAAGAAGAATCCCAAGTTCCTAGATAGTGAATTGGAAGTCATGGTAGACGAGATCCTCAGGGTGGAGCCACAGCTGTTTGGCACTCTGGTCCAACAGACCCCCATGTCGCAGAAAACCAAGATGTGGGAGAGGATCATCAACAGGGTGAACGCCCAATCACCATGTCGGCGCACAAAGACGGACATCCAGAACAGGTGGTATGACGTGCGCAGGAGGGTACGGGACATGCTGAAGAAAGACTACATCAACAGCCAACACACCGGCAGTGGCCCTCCTGCCAAGCCAATATACCTCAGGCCCTGGGAGGAGAAGGTGCGGGCCATCCTTCCGCCAGTGAGCGTATATGGACTAGAGGACATCCCAGAGCCTGGTGAGTACACAACAAATGTACACAATATACTGCCACAAAACACACACACATCACCGTCAAGGGGAGAGTCAAACCATGCACTCATAGCAATCACACAGCAACCAGAACAGAATCATCCCAAAATGTGTATGTCAGTCAGAGAAACACAACACATGCCATCAAAAAGTCACATCCAACCGTGCCAACACATGTACAAACACAACCACAACTACAGCTAGGCAGTGGCACAAATAGAACTAACAAACACATCCACACATGTAGCCACCACAACAACACCAACACACAGTGAAGACCACTCAAAGGAAGGAATTCTGTGTATGCTGGCCAAGTCAGTGTAGCCAATAGCATCATGGGAGTCGCAGTCACACATATTGCCCGCCCCAAAACTGTCCCATCAACACCACCATGAACCATGCGCACATCACAGGGAGTGGAGAAGGACTCACAAGATGGCTGACACTGGCTACTGCTGTGGGGAGCACAAGGCCCTGCTGCCAACTGTGCACCAACAAACAGCAGGACACCACTGACTGACATCCTGAGAGACAACTTACACTCCCTGCAATGTAAGCACAGTCCATGGTGGGATATCTGGCTGGCTGGGTGGGTGGGAAGGAGGACTTGCAGCACTAACCATAGTCACAAGCACCTCCCCTCACACACACCCCAACACAAACTCCACAGTACCCACCTGGTAGAATGCAATGCCCTCCATCCTAACACAAGATCCCACAAAGCACCACCACCCTGGGTTATGTTGTGTGAAGCACAGGGACACTCTTGGGACTCTTAGCCAAACAACTGCCAGGACAACACTCCCAGCCATCCTGTCAGCACAGCCAGCCCACCCCACAGGGAAGCAGAGTCAAAAGGAAGGAAGCATGGGCATGCTGGGAAGGGGGGTGGAGGCAATAGCATGATGGGAGTCGTAGTCACAGACATTGCTCAGCCTCACAACTGGCCCATCAACACCACCCTGAACCATGCTCACATCACAGGGAGTGGAGAAGGACTCACAAGATGGCTGACACTGGCTACTGCTGTGGGGAGCACAAGGCCCTGCTGCCAACTGTGCACCAACAAACAGCAGGACACCACTGACTGACATCCTGAGAGACAACTTACACTCCCTGCAACGCAAGCACGTTCCATGGTGGGATAACTGACTGGCTGGCTGGGTGGGAAGGAGGTCTGGCTGTCAACCAAACACAAGCAATGCAGACCATGTTCACACCCCAGAAAATACATAGAAATGCCCAAATAATGCAGGACAATGTGCCACACCAATATCAACCCCTGACTGTGACGACTTAGGACAATGCAATGTACAGGCCCGCACCCAGAGGCACAGTCACAACTGTCATGTGTGTCAACCACTGATGCCTGCAGAAACATGACATACATTGTTTGTGTCTCCCAAAAACAGGTGATGATGGGGACACAGCAGCAGACGCTGAGGAGTCCCAGTCCCAGGCTCAAGAGGATGCCGAGCTCACTGGCGTCGTACAGCCTCTGTCCTCCTCGGACGATGAAGAACAACCTGGCACATCCGGTGCAAGTCAACATGCAGCACCAGCAGGACCACCAGCTGCAGCACCAGCAGGACCACCAGCTGCACCCCTGCACCCACCCCTACAACGACTGTCACCACGAATACCATCCCTGCTGACATGGACAGAATAAGGAGCAACACCAGCACAGTGACCCTGGACCAACCTGGGGCCATGGACACCACCACCACCACCAACCCCCAAGGTGGACCAGGGTTATCTGTGCGTGCCACTGCACACACTGCACATGTCAGCAGGGGTGGTGGGAGGGGTGGGAGACAGAGGTCGCTGCTTGCAGACGTTGCTGGTGTGCATGACGACCCACAACTGGTACGCATAGCTGATGCGTACCAGTCCAGCACCGGAGAGCTCAGCCAGGTAGTGGGGCTCCTCAGAGACATTAAACAGCAGCAGGCTGCCCATCATGCCCGCTTGGACTCCCACATGTCCCACGTGGAGTCACACATGTCCCGTGTGGACTCACACATGTCCCGCGTGGAGTCCAAGTGGGATGCACTGCATGAGATGACGGCGGTGCACAGGGACATTTTACAATGCCTCCGCCAGATGAACAGCAACCAGTCCACACCTCCCTGTGTGCCAACAACATCTGGTGCCGAACAAACTGCAACTGCCACAGGGAGGGAGGAGGACTCTGGCGGAGAGTCCCCTGCACCGCAGCAGCCTGCACTTGAGGGCCCCCCCCAAGAAGAGGGGTCGTCCGAGGAGGGAAAAGTGAGAGGCCGATGGCCAAGCGCAACTCCCAGGAAGCCTGAACCTGTTCTGGATGTTCGCCTTTGTGCACAGACTGTTCACCCTGTTGACGGCAACACTACTCCCACACATTGCATGGGGAGTACAAGTTGGACCAATGTGTCAGACAACTGTGGCCCCGATACTGGGGATCCTGTCTACCCGGACTTTCAATTCACCTAGGAACTTGGGATTGCAAGATTCATGTACAGCACAACCCATCCTATGCACTATTAACACAAATGTATCACAATAAACACACTAATACACCATACTTGCCTCTGTCGTGATTCCAACGTGGGTGCTGTTATGGGGATGATGAACTGCAAAATTACACTGTGTATGCGAACTGCAACAGCAAGGACAACACAGGTATGTGAGTACAGGCAACGTGACACACATGAGGGAGACACACCACCAGGGCTACACGACACATACACACCTAGGCCATCTGACTCATTGCCTACACTGATGTTGCCAGGGAAGACGGTGCAATGCACAGACACCACACCCATTCCCAGTTGTAGTCAAGTAGCCCACAGGTGCAGTAAGCAAATGGCAGTCAAATGTGTGACCACAGACAACGCACATCACTAAGTGAAGCACAGGTTTATTACACAGTAGCAACATGCCGTAACCACTACAGATGCAAGGTAACCCCACCTGGTAGCGGGCACACAGTCAACAACTGTAGACGGAAGGAAGTCCATGGGTGTGGCGCACATCACCTGTAGGGACACAACAGCTACCAGCCTGGATGTGCAATCACGTCGTCGGTGGACACAGTTGACCAAACGAATCTGAAAGTACCCTGTGAAGGACAGAAATGACACACAGTCAAAAGCAATGGAGTACAGGACAGAACAGCAAAACTCATGCACAATACATGTTACAAGATACCCACCCAGAACCAAGTTAGCATGTCAACACTGTTGGGGAGTACAGCCCACCTGTAAGCACACATCGCAACACACATCCAGTCAAGTAGCCCATGGACACACTCCAACAGCACCAGAGCACCACCCACACATCATGCCAACTCACATCATTGACATGACACCTCAGGATACTCACATTCAGCTAAAGAAGTTGGTGATGAGCTGTGTGCGGACATCACCATCACCATCATCATCATCATCGTCACTGGCATCGTGGTCCAGGCCAGGATCCTCCACAGGTGGCGGATGTTGGTCATCGTCATCCTGGATGAGAGGCAACTCCTTCCGCACTGCCATGTTGTGGAGCATGCAGCAGACGATGATAATCTTGCACACTTTCGCAGGGGCATATGGGAGGGACCCTCCGGTCTTGTCCAGGCAGCGGAAGCGGCTCTTCAGGAGACCAAAGGTCCGCTCAATCACTCTCCTGGTCCGACCATGTGCCTCATTGTAGCGCATCTGGGCAGGTGTCATAGGGTTCCTGAGGGGTGTCAGCAACCACGGCATGTTGGGGTATCCCGAGTCACCTACGGCCAGACAAGTGCACATTAGCTGACTTGGAAAAGTGGGCGGAATACTACAGATCAGATCACACACAATGGCACAAAGTCAGTACACACCGACAAGCCAGGCACGCTGGTTCTGCATCTGTGCCATCATCCTGGGGATGCGACTACTCCTCATCACAAAGGCATCGTGTGCTGAACCAGGGAAACGGGCACACACGTGTGTGATGGTCATGTCTGCAAGACACACCACCAGTGCATTGACCGAGTGGTAGTGCTTGCGGTTCCTGTAGGCCTGCTCCTGGGCCTGTGGTGGTACCAAAGCCACATGTGTCCCATCAATGGAGCCAATGACATGCGGCATCCTCCCCAGGGCATAAAAGTCACTCTTCACATCAGTGAGTCGTCGCAGTCTAGGGAAATAGATGTACCGGTTCAGGAAGAGCAACATTGCCACCAAAACATCGCGGAGCACACGGCTGAACATGGTCTGTGACATCCCACCAGCAGACGCCACAGTATGTTGGAAGGTACCGGTGGCAAAGAAGTGTAGGGCTGCCATCACCTTCACCTTGGGGGTCAGCGCTGTAGGATACGGCCGGCCAGGCTGCAAATGTGGGGACAACTGCACTGCCAAATCCTCAATCAGCTGCCTGGTGAAGCGGTACCGTCGGATGCTGTCCCGTTCCACCATCGTTGCCAGGTCTGGGAATGGCCGATGGACAGCAGGAGCCCTGCAGTGCAGAGGAGAAGTAAGCAAGATCGTAAGTCACCCCACATATGCGGCATTGAACACACTCAAGATCCCAACATACATCATCATGAGGCACAACTACATGAAGTGTGCAGTACCGGAAGGACATGTATGGTACATACATGGCCAACATCTGTCAACACGGCCCTACAGGTGGCATCAATTTGTCCCAGGTTGGCCCATTGGATATCATGATGCCGTGTCACAGTCACCCCCCACAGTGACATGTGAGGACAGATGTGCCCCAGGCACCACAGCTCAACGACAGGTACATTCCCAGGGACCCTGTAATGCCACATGGACACTGGCATCACCTGGAGTATCATGTGTACACCACAGCAAAACAAACATGACCCCCACAGGTAGTGGCCACACTTGCCATGGCAGGACAGACATGGACGTCTGTGACACACACGCACAACATCAGAGTCCATGCACACACAACGTGGATGTGGAGACTGTCTCCCATTGTGCACATGAAATCAGAGACATTGTAAACACTACATGCACAAAGACTGTGGAGGTCCATCACTATTGTGCCACTGGGACACCCTGGCTCAAACATACCGTCCCACATGGGACTCACGGGGTATGTGACATGACATACACAAACACCACTGTGAAATGTGACCATGACACATGCACAGATATGAACAGTTGCACATCACAGTGGTCACGTACACGTAACACCCAGGATCCTGTCCCCATGAACACGTGCACAGCCTGGGGGTGGCTGCCCACAGGTGACACCCACAGGACAACATGTACACCAACATACACACAATAGGAAATGCAGCCTTACATGCCTTATGATAAGGTTTGGACAGGCTGTCGTGATGTAGGTGTGCCCCTCACTCCCTGGGAGCTATCTGTGTCTGGCATATGTCCATCTGAGACAGGCATGCTGACCTATGCCAGTCACATGTACAGTGATGCGTTGTACTGCAATGGACCGATCGGTGCCTCCGGCCGGCCCATTGCCTTCAATGTGTGCGGGTACGCGTTGTACCCCTGTGCGCGTTGAACTGCAATGGACCGATCGGTGCGCACCCATTGACAATGGGCTTGCCTGGCAACGGACGCGTTTTCGAATTTCGAACGAGTCGGTTGCTGGAAATTCAGTTGGTCACCCACAACAATGTTGCAAAATCATGTATGTCATGAAGTTGAAGATTTGAAGGATGCTGTGGGCGTGTTTAGGTGCTGCTATTCCATGGATTGGCCAGATTCAGAAGATGCAAACGACTTGGACCTATCACTTTGGACACAAGGGACAGTATCTGCCTCTCCAGCACATATATATTGCTGGCTGTTCCCCTGAGAGCCCACTTGCCTGCACTACATGCTCCAAGACGACATCTGCCACTGCACTGCTGCTGTCTCTGCCCCTCTGGACCCTGCAATGGCACGTACTGTGGAGAGAGCCCCAGCCTTCAGCCTTGAAGAGAACCAGGCCCTGCTGGACAGCCTACTTCCACAGTACAGCAAGCTGTATGGGACACCAGGGGAGCAGGTGAGTGTCCTGTGCACTGCCTTTCTGAATGTGCATTTTGTCAGACTAGCAAGGCTGAGAGTCTGCACGCCACTGGCTAGCAGGCTCACTGAGTAGTTGTCACCCCCATAGTGTGTAGTGACTTGCACTGGACAGGTATGGTGCAGTGACAGTGCTTCTGAACAGGGTTTTACTCCCCATGCAATGATACCATGTAGTGACTTCTGGAAAACTGTCCATGGGCAGCCGTGCACTGCCTGTGTACACCATGTGCCCCTGTGATTGCGACATGTATATGCAAATGTGTCATGCACGGATATGTTGCATGTGTAGTAATGGCCTTATCACTTTGTCATCCTGACAGGCTTCTGCCCATCGGAAGCAGGAGATATGGAAGGACATCGTCCGGGCTGTCCGGTCCGTGGGGGTCTACAAGCGCCGGATCCGCAACTGCCAAAAGAGGTGGCAGGACCTTCGGGGCTGGACCCGGAGGATTGCACGGGTCCATCTGAAGCTGTCGCCTCCTCGCAGGAGGGGCGGAACACGGAACCTGACCCCCCACATGCTCAGGATCCTGGCGGTGGTCTTTCCAGACCTGGATGGGCAGCTGAAGGCCAGAGAGCAGCAAGGAGGGGGTGAGTCAAAGACTGCACTGTGAACTCTGTCTAACATGCTATGTGCCCTCCTCGGGCCTGGTTAAACTGCCACAGTACAGCAGTCATGTTGTCCAGGAGCCATGTCCCTCTATTGTGCACTGCCCACTCCTCATCTGATACCCAGGTGTGGCCCTTACATGCAGGGGATTCTGTCACTTAGGACTGTGTCCTTGCAGTTTGCTTGACTCAAGGTGGGAGACAGCATCTGTTTCCCTGACTCTGTGGTGGGCATCATGGGTGGGTCCATTGCTTACACAATGCCTGTATTCTGACATGTATTCAGCGTGTTACTTTGATCTGTGGTCCAATTGCTGAGCTGATCCACCACATGTGGCTGGGGTATCTGGCACACACCCATGCTGCGGGTGGGAACAATGTTTGGGCCCCAGGAGTATGTATATGACGTGTGTCACACATACTTAGCCAGCTGCCTACAGTCCAGGGCTCATCCCTCATTCATGTGGGGCTGGACAGTCATGCCTACTCCAGGCCATACAATACACTCTGTACTCCCACTCCCGTGTATCAGCTGACACATTGTGTGCAGTGATTTGACCCCTCAGGTGTCTGCCTCTGTGTCAGTGTGCTGTGGATTAGTCGCCAGGACTGCTGTGGAGTTTCTTGGTAGGGGCTCAGCATGCCACTGGAGATGTGACCATAGGAGACGATACTTGTGTGACACATAGGTGTCTGATCAGCTGCCCATGCAGACTGGGGCATGTGAATGTGAAGTTCAGGCAGCTGTTCCCCATGCACAGCAGAGTGTGAGGGGCTCAGGTTCAGAGGGTAGTGTCACAGGTCTACCATATGTCCAATAGGTATGACCTGGACAGATGAGGGTTAAGAGGATGTGTTGTGGGGGATGTACATGTGCACTTGTGCAGCTCCAGGACTTGCATTCCCCATGACCTACTATTGTGACACAGTGCAGAGTGTTGTTGCCTGGCTGCAAAGTCATACATCACTGAGACAGTGATGTATGACTTTGCAGTCATGCCTCCGCCATGGCATGTGTCTACTGATTGTTGAGCCTGCAGGGGAGTGACATGTGCTACATGCACACCATAGTGGCGCTGGCTATCAGGACATGGGTGCATCATGGTGTCTGTCGCTGGTATGCATCACATGCATTTCCTATTTGACTCTGGGCATCCCTTTCATCCGGAAACCTGTACTGACTCAGTGGCAAGAGCTGTGATGTGTCCACACCGTGTCCTCTGCACTGTCCAACTACTGTGTACTTGGTGCATGTGTCCACACTGGGGTGTTGCAATCCAACAGACACCAGACAGATGGGTGCAAGGCCATGTGGGATGTGAGTGCCATGCTTGGCATCAGACTGACAATTGGCTTCTCCTGTTCAGTTAGGGCACTTTTAGCAATGTACAACTAATGATGCCAGGGCTTGCTCTGTGATGTGCTGTGCTCACAGTGGTGTGTGCGTTATGTGCAGGTGACTGATGTCTGTCTGTTTCCCCATTGTTTGCAGATACATCCACGGCCACGGAAGGGGACAGCTCCACGGACCAGGAGGAGCCAGAGAGCCAGACTGGGTCAGCAGCCGAGGAGTGGTCGGAGGGACCCAGTGGCACGGAGGGCGAGGGGAGCCACACCGAGGAGTCCTCAGCAGCATCCACCTCAGCTGAGGACCAGAGCAACTTGGAGGATGACTCCCTTGTGGAGGCGGGTGTCAGCAGCCACCACACCCCAGCTAGTGTTGCTGTCCCCGCCACCACCAGCACCACCACCGCCCTCCCATCGGCTCCCATTCCCCAGGTCCGTGGAGGCTCCCATGTCCGGGAGCGTGTCTCCTTTGGGCCAGGCACCGCAGCCCCTGCCCCTGTGTCCCCTGCTGCCCTGAGTGAGGAGTCTGTGTACCTCCTTCGCCAGCTCCATGTAGGGCAGACAGCCATGCTGAGTGTCCTCCATGCGCACACCGCGCTGTTGACTCAGCTGGTGTCGTTCATGGAGGGCATCTCATCGGGCATGTCTGACCTACAGAGGGGCAATAGGTCCATGGACTCCTCCCTGACGGCAGCAGTGTCCCTCCTCAAACGGTCCCTCACCCCTCCTGCCTCTGCTCCATCCACACTCCCCAGCACCTTACCCATCCCAAGCACACACACACTGGCACAGGCACACACCAGCACACACACATCCAGCACACTGACACGCACGCCAATGACAAAACGCACACGCACGCACATTCAGGGGACTGAAGCCAGACTCACAGGGGATGGGGCCCTGGAACACACACACGCATCCACATGCACTGCGCAGTCCTCAGTTCCCTCTCCCTCCAAAGCACCCTCCCTTGCCTCACCTGCAACCCCAAAGTCACAGCAGCTCTTCCTCTGTGACCTCGGCCTCTTCCCCACCGATGAAGCTGCTCCAGCATCCCGGGGGAAGAGGAAGCCCACCCACACGGAGCAGAGTGCCCCTCGCCCCCGGACACCCTCCCTCAGGCGCAGACGGACTGAGGCCCCCACCCGCAAGTCCCCACGGAGTCCTAAGAGCAAGACCCCGCCACCGCCCTGCAGCTCAAGCACCAGGTCTCCTTCCTCCATCCCTCAGGCCCCCACTCCACAGGTGCCCCCACCACACCCTGCCCCAGGTTCCCCCACCCACAGATATACCATCCCCAAGATGCTCCGGCCTTCTCCCCTGCCACTTGCTCTCCCAGCACCACACCCCCGCTGCGCTTGTCTGTGCCACTGTTGTGGTGAGGGTGTCCTCCCCCTCTGTCCAACCCACCTTGCCTGTTCCCCATTCTCCTCCCCTGGAGGTAGGCACTGCAGTGGAGTCCACTACCGCCCTGTCTGACTTGGGCACTGCAGTGGCGGACCTGTCCACTGCATCTGCAGGGTCCACTGCAGTTGTGCCGGCACACACACCATGTCAGACACCTCCACTGCAGTTGTCAGTGGCTCTCCAGCACCCACCACCCCTTCCCTGACTCCCCCTGGTGAGCCCTGATCCTGTCCCTGCGGTGCCTGGCCTGCCCCCCCGGTTGCCCCTCCTAGTGGATTGTCCCTGGTTTTGTGCAGGCATGCGTAGGGTGACATCTGCCAGTGTCACCCTGTTTGAACTTTGACAATGGACTGGCCATTGGCCTTTGCTCTTTTTTTCTGGACGTCGTTTTCAATCAACACATATGCTGAATAAAGCAACTTTCTTTTCTCTAGTGCTCATGCTTCAGATGTACATGTTGTTGGTGCTGCTAACCATGCCCTTGCTGCAGTGATGGTGATATCTGGTCTCATGATTATGAAGTGTTACTGTGCAGGAACCCATGTGGTCCAGGGGAATGTGTCCTATCATGTGGTGTATCCATGTCATCCATAGCAGCATCTGAGGGTGTCATGTGTTCAGTATTTGGCAATGGGATTTCCTACTTACATTAGCAATTTCATATCTGTGGCTTCCACCCCTGCACATCTGTTGTGCCTTCCATTGTTGGATTTGTCTACTTCCCTGACCGTGTTGCCATCTCCACTGGACATGCAGGTTTGGGCATCAATGGGGAAGGACTCATCCGTGTAGTCAGTGCAACATTGCTATACAAGTGTGTTGGATCTGTGCTGATGATTCCGTTGGCACATCCATGACCAGGCTGATGTGATGGGAGCCCTCATTTGGTGCTAATTGTTGATTGTGTGACCAAGTGCTCAGCTGACATGATGGGGCCCTACTGAGGCAACATATGGCACAGCTTTCCTCACACAGGAGTGGAGTCCCCTCATGGCAGTGTGTACACGTGTGACATTGCCTGCGCCCAAGGTGTGTGTTGTATGTGCATGTCTGTGTGTTCACTTCCATTTATCTGCGCATGCTGTGATCCCTAGTGTTGTACCTGTTTGTGATGCTTGCTGACTTGAGCTATGTTCCCCCAAAGTCTTCTCCCTGTGTTCTCTGTGATGTGGGTGCATGGCACATTACTGGTCATCAGGGTGTCACCCATAGGTGTGTTTGCTGTCAGGGCTGAGTTTGTGTGCAGACGCAGATGGGTCACAGTCAGGTTTCCCTTGGCACTTGTTGTTTGCCCCTGTCATGTGATTTTCAGTTCGTGTTATCTTTCAGTGATTGTGACACGTTGTGTGTGTGACTGCTGGCACTCCTCAGGGTCCGGGCTGCAATGTTGGTTGTTGTCTATGTGTGTTCTTTGTGGGTGACCTTGGCTTCTTCATTGGTGTGTGACTGTGGCTGGGATCCCATTGGTTGGTGTGGTATCGCCGTCATGTCCATGTACAGCGTAGTGTGCAGTGTGTCAGACATTCAGGAGTCTTGTTGAGTGGCCATGTGTGATGTGTTTCTGCACCTTGGTTCCCACCCACCACCCTGAATGGTCATGGGTGCATGTGCAATGTCACCAGTGCATGTGTACTTCACTGCTGCACATTGTTGGAGGTCGAGGGGTGTGGTCTTGAGTGTGTGCAGATGGGAGTCGTTGCCCAGCTAGTCCCCTGCCTCCATGTTGGCCTTGGCTTACTGGCCATGCTGATTGATTTGTGCTTGTGTAGGTGTGATGGTAGTTTGTTGCTCAGGACACCTGACTGTGGTTCACAGTGTGAACGACATTTAGCTTTGTCATCACAGTGGGATTTTTGTTCAGCCCAGGGTCACCACATTGTGGGGGCCCTGGGGGTGGTGCTGTGGTGTGTCTGTGTCTTGCTGTGTCAGTTGTTGTTCCTACGTGCCTGTGTGACATGTGTGTTTTGTGCTCCCTCTCATCTGACAATGCCTGCTTGCCCACATAGGGGATTTGGATCCATGAGTTACCTTAGTGTGGCAGTGTATGCACATCTGTATGATTGGTATTCAGCTCTCCTCATGTGTTGTGTGGTTGCCTGGGGACACTGGCACCCCCACCCCTCACCTGCTGTGTATGATGACAGTGTTGGTCTGCCTGTTTGTGTTTGTGCATCTGCACCACTGCATTGGCATATCTTGGGTGTGCCATTGGCTGTATGTTGTTTGGTGTGTTTCCCCTGCTGTCCCTGGGACTCCTAGGTCATCGGTCAGCACAGTGATCATGGTTTGTGTGTCCCATTGCTGCCATGGTATGGTATCTGTTCACCTCACATCTGCTGTCTCCACAGGATATCTGCATTTGTGTGCCCATTGGTGCAAATATGTGGTTCTGCATTCTGATGGTCACTTCTGTCATTGTGTCATTGATGAATGTTGACGGTGTCAGCCCCCATGGGTGTTGTTTGTCTGCACATGGCCAAAGGAATGTCTCATTTGCACTGCAGTATTTGGCTCACCCAATTTATGTTGCAATGGGACACATACACTACTTTGCCACAGATGAGTTTTTGGTTCTGTGACCAGGAATGATCCATGCAGTTTGGCAGTTGCAGCTCTTTCTTTGTCAACACTTGCCTTTTGGTCACTGTGATGATGGGGGTTTAGACCCCATTGCCACAATGGTCAAAATGTGCTTCAGCTGTGGACCCCACACTTGCCTTTTGGTCACTGTGATGATGGGGGTTTAGACCCCATTGCCACAATGGTCAAAATGTGCTTCGGCTATGGACCCCACACTTACCTTTTGGTCACTGTGATGATGGGGGTTTAGACCCCATTGCCACAATGGTCAAAATGTGCTTCGGCTATGGACCCCACACTTACCTTTTGGTCACTGTGATGATGGGGTTTAGGCCCCATTGCCACAATGGTCATGGGCTGCTTGCATTTTGGGTGCCACACACATATATGTGTGGCACATGTGCTAGGGGGTCACATTGTATGTTCAAAGTCATGTTCGGTGTTGTAGGCATTTGACACAGCCTACACACGCTTGTCATGGTGGTGGGGGGATGTCTTTATCTTGCATTCCCTAGGTTGTGGTGTGCTTGTTGTGTCATGCATTGTCCATCCTATGAGTGGGGGTGGTAGTAGTGGTAGGCATCAAGCCCCCTGGCTAAGGGTGGTAGTAGTGGTAGGCATCCTGCCCCCTGGCTAAGGGTGGTAGTAGTGGTAGGCATCCTGCCCCCCTGGCTAAGGGTGGTAGTAGTGGTAGGCATCCTGCCCCCTGGCTAAGGGTGGTAGTAGTGGTAGGCATCCAGCCCCCCTGGCTAAGGGTGGTAGTAGTGGTAGGCATCCAGCCCCCCTGGCTAAGGGTGGTAGTAGTGGTAGGCATCCAGCCCCCCTGGCTAAGGGTGGTAGTAGTGGTAGGCATCCAGCCCCCTGGCTAAGGGTGGTAGTAGTGGTAGGCATCAAGCCCCCTGGCTAAGGGTGGTAGTAGTGGTAGGCATCCAGCCCCCTGGCTAAGGGTGGTAGTAGTGGTGGGCATCAAGCCCCCCTGGCTAAGGGTGGTAGTAGTGGTAGGCATCCTGCCCCCTGGCTAAGGGTGGTAGTAGTGGTAGGCATCCTGCCCCCTGGCTAAGGGTGGTAGTAGTGGTAGGCATCCTGCCCCCCTGGCTAAGGGTGGTAGTAGTGGTAGGCATCCAGCCCCCTGGCTAAGGGTGGTAGTAGTGGTAGGCATCAAGCCCCCTGGCTAAGGGTGGTAGTAGTGGTAGGCATCCAGCCCCCTGGCTAAGGGTGGTAGTAGTGGTAGGCATCAAGCCCCCCTGGCTAAGGGTGGTAGTAGTGGTAGGCATCCAGCCCCCTGGCTAAGGGTGGTAGTAGTGGTGGGCATCAAGCCCCCCTGGCTAAGGGTGGTAGTAGTGGTAGGCATCCTGCCCCCCTGGCTAAGGGTGGTAGTAGTGGTAGGCATCCAGCCCCCCTGGGTGAGGGTGGTAGTAGTGGTAGGCATCCAGCCCCCCTGGGTGAGGGTGGTAGTGGTGGTAGGCATCCAGCCCCCTGGGTAGGGGTGGTGGTGCGCATTCAGGCCCCTGTGTGCATATGTGGCATTGGTGATGGGCATCCCGCCCCTATGGTGCTGCTGTTGCTGGTGTAAGTATATTCAGCATCCCCGTGTGTGTGTGTGATGTGTCGTGTACGTGTTGTATGTGTTTTGTGGTTGGTGTCTGGCTTACCTTCTGCGCCGTACGCGTCCGTGCCTGTTCCGGTAGTAGATGTAGAATATTGGTATGATCGGGACGAAGGGATTCATGGTTGGTTCGTGTCGTTCGTCCTTCTCGTTGCTTCGCGTCGTCCTCGCCACTTCGCCTCGTCCTCGCCGGTGCCGTGTTCGCCTCGTAGCCGTGGATCGTGTTGTGGCGCGAATCGGAGCTTATGTGCGCCTCTCCCGGATGCTTTGACGTGCCGTGCGTAGCGACAAGTTCGGCGCGTACGGGAAGCGCATCGTACTTGTCCGGCCGGACGGGGCTGCATTTTTCCTTCCGTGCGACTCGATTCGGCGTTTCCGGATTCGCCTCGGTCGGAGAACAGGACCTGGTTTGGGTGAGTACGGCTCGGCCGGATTTTTTGCTGTTGTGCGCATCGTACTTGCTCGTTCGGTGTACTGTACGGATCGGTCGGGAAACAGGCTTTCGCATGGCTTTTTTCCCGACCGAATGGTGTTGGGTACGCCTCCGACCGAGATCGGAATCGGCCCCTAAGTATCATGTGGCTCTGTATTTTACTCTGCTAAATCTTTAGATAAACATTTTAAAACTTCCTGACTCAGTGGTTATTTCAGGATTATGTACTATAATGAATGTCACTCATTTTAAACTTCCCAATTAGCAAAGGATTCATTGGTAAGTCATTACTCTTCAATCAGAAGGTAATTGGTAGCAGGGATTTTGATAGAGAGTAACAACTGATAAAACCCAGCGTAAGTATTAGCGTAGTATGAATGTATGGGTCCAAGTGAGTATCTAGTGTATGAATGCTGTTTGCTAATATCGCGCTGGATCAGTTTTCTGGTAATCAGAGGATGGTTACTCTTTGTTAATTGGGTAATGAGAATTTTTATTTGTATTTTTATGAACTAACATCCGTGTATTCGAAGTTTGTTTTATGTTGTCTAGAATCCCCGGGGTAAAAGGAATAGCGGATGGTAAGTGGAAGCCATACTGCAGTGAGGTTATCTGCCAGGCAGAAATAGTATTGAAAAGTTAAGCAGGACTTTCAGTACTCGTTAGGGACTCTATGCGTGTGAGTAATAGCAAAAGAGTACGCTGGTAAAAATTTGATGTTATATCACCTAGAAAGGGTAACATTGGAGAAGTAACAGGTACTTCTGGAGCTTGTGTGAAGAGTAGACGGAAGTGTTTTACTCGTAGTGTATGTTTAGTAAACGGAAAGGTTTTACTAAGTGTGAGAGAAAACTATCTTTTCTATTTTAGAGAAACTGGCACGATAGCGAATGTTTTATGTTGTTACTGAAATTAAGAATTGTAGAGAAAATAAGTTTGCGTAAATTTTTGTAAAGGGAGGATCAGTTGCCGGAGAGGGAGCTGACGTCACTAAACGCCGCACTGAGATTGGTTGAATCAGCGGGTGTTGAAAAACCCTTGTAAAGGAGAGGTCAGTAGTCAGGAATAGTACTGACGTCATAGGTGCCGCGCTGGGATTGGTTAAACCAGCAAGGACAGAAAAGAGCAGATTGTAAAGGAGGGGTTGACAGATAAACGTCACCAAAAGGCCGCGCAAGGATTGGCTTGGAAATAAAAGATAGTAGACATTTGATTGGTCAAAATTATAGAAGCGAAATTCTTAGTGGATAAGGATTGCATGTTAAAACGTGATCCGACTTTAACAGGAATTCGTCAGGATAGGAGATATTTAGGCTTTGCAGAATATAATTTTATACATCGGTACTTACCCAAGATGTACGGAGAAAGGAGAAAAATGTCATTTTTACAAAAGATCAAGAATTATTTTAAAAAGGACAAACCAATCAAAACTAGAGAAGGAATTATTATTCCACCAGCTAAAACGCCCGCTTCATTTATGATGATGGAGAGAGGTTATCATACTTGTGTATGGATGGAGAATTGGATAGAATATACCAAAAATGATGGAATACTAGCATTTCCCGAGAATGGCACGTTCAATGGGCGAATTCTACAAAACTTAAGATTGAGGATGAATGACTTAGAACCCAGACCTAGATTAACTCAGTACGAAGCTCTAGAGGAATGGGAAACCGAGGCATTTGAGCGGGACCGATCTAGAAGTAATAGGAGTTATCCAGGATTTTTCCCAGATACCTACATGAGTCTAGGAATGGTCAGATGAAACAATGGAGAAGGGCAATGATTACAGAAGGATTATATCCATTGTTCTCAGCAGAGGAGAAATTAGGAAGTAAGTGCACAGAAAAGACAAAACATTTAATGAGAAATGAGGAGTCTGAAGATGAATTTATGGAGGAAATGTTAAGAAACCCCCACCATATCAGGAAGGGACAAGTGGATGCACCCCAAGTGCACCACCGAAAACTCCATTAGTGCCACAGGTAATGCATGAATTCACCACGAGTAGAATACTTCATGACAAAGAAAAAAAAGCCCTAGAAAAGACCAGAGCAGAATTAATACAGAAAATAACCCAGATAAAAGTACACCCTGATTCGTTGACCATACCAGAAACAATTGGTCCAGTTGTTCCATTATATGGTACTCAGGGAAGCTGTCCTCCACCGATACTTACACCTACTCCTGTGAATAATCCCAAACCTGAAGCTCCAGTTATAATTGAGGATCAATTTAGTGACTGTGAATCCACAATATCACTCATGGACTTGCCTATTCGAGGTTCTGTAAATAGTACTCCCAGGAAAGATGTACCTGGATGTTCAAAAGATGTAAGTTTAATAACTTAATCGGGAGCAAAAAGTGCTACCATAGTAACACCTGAAGATCTAGAAAGATGGGTGCAAGGGTCAGTTAAACAGTGCACACCTCCGAAAATAATGGACATTCATAAATTGAAAGTCGAATTAGAAGAAATAATAGCAGGAAATGTAGGACTAGAACGCTTAAATACCTATGATGAAGAAGAATTATTGTTCCTGTGTAGGAGTATCACCAGAAATGTAAGGATATTCCATGAAAAATTATCCAACTTAGCATTACAGATGGGAATAGAAATAGGGAGATCAAAGGTACTACAGAAACCCTATAGAGCAGAATTTTCAGACAAAGATTTAGAAAATATGAATGCCTCTGGAAGAAGATTACAAATAAGAGAATTAATGTTAGTCTTGCAAAAATGGGGAGACCTAGATAAATGGAAAACTAGGTGGGCCAAGAAAAAGGAAGAAGCACAAACAAGTAGAACAGCATCTGAATATGTGATGAAGGAAACAGGGAAAACAGACCAAATGTATCCGATGCGAGAAGTTGCGGGAGGAGGATATGTACATGTCCCATGGAGCAGACAGGATATTTTGTCATTTACGAATGATTTTCCAAAGTTGAGAGAAAAACCAATTGAATGGTACAAGCAGGTTGACATGTTTGTGAAGGTGTCAAAGGTATTATTGAATGATTTGGATGGTTTGTTTGACATAGTGGTACCTGCCGATTTATGGACAGATTGCAAAATCACAGTGGATTGGCCAAGTGACGAGTATCCTAGAGATCCGAAGACAGGTGCCCCGTCAAATGATGTAATGAAAAGGTATCAGCAGGTGATAACTTACCTGAAAGGGAAAATACCCCGAAAGAAACAGATTGGGTAAAAATAGATCGAACTACCCAAGAAGCTAATGAATCAGTACATTCCTACTATGAGCGTCTATTGCAGGTATTTAAACAGTATAGTGGATTTGAGGACATTGGAGACAAGAACATGAGTCAGTTTGTGTATCGATTTGTTTATGGTCTAAAGCCAGAAATTTGTCAGATGATTAAGCAGCATATGTTGTGTTGGCAAGGGAAACCTATCGACGAAATTTTTAAATATGCGAAATATTGTGGAGACGATATTGAGGATAGACATAAGAAATTGCAGGAAAAAGTGATGTGGGCACAGGTGAAAATGGCTGAGAAACAGGGAATTAATTTGGAAAATCCGAGTGAAAATCAAGGAAAAGATTCTGGAACGAATGGTGATACTGGGAATGGTGGAAAATTTAGAGGACGAATGAGTAGAGAAGAAGCTAAAAAGAAATTTCCTTGTCATGGATGCGGAAAATTGGGGCATTGGAAGGATGAATGTAAAAAGATACGGAATAATAATGGCCCAAATCAAAATTTAAATCCACAGACGCAGAATGACTCACAGCAGGGTGTAAATCCTCAGAGTCAGTTGCCAACTGCACCTATTCAGGGTAATGTAAGCAGAGCAAAGCATGGTACAGACAACGGATATCCAGGAGGAAGTGGTAAGAATGATTATATGACATCACAATTTCTTTTGCAGGATGATTTCTGTCAATTCAGTCCATGACGGTGCCTAGGAGAGGGGAAGAAGGAGTGCATACTTGGCGCATCCTTACAGGTAGATCAGTCAGGTCCATATGTTGAAGGGAATGTGAAAGGTAATAATATTACTTTCCTTTTGGACACTGGTGCTACCCGGTCTACTGTGAGAACAGCAGACATTCCAGACCTTCCTCTCTCTGGTGAAAATATCCAAGTAGTGGGGGTAGCTAATCAGCGGATTAGAACACCTCTTACCGAACCAATGGAAGTTAAAATTGGGAATTTCAGAGAAATGCATCAATTTGTAGTGTGTGATTCTAGTCCAGTAAACTTATTAGGTAGGGATTTGTTGTGCAAGATGAATTGTACAATTTTCTGCACACTGGATGGTGTGGCAGTTCAGACACCAGATGAAGATCATGTATATAAAATTATGATTGCAAAACAAGGTACAGAAGTAGACGAGATGTTTTCGTTAATAACAAAAGATGAGTTGCCAGAAGAATTAAAAGATACAGTAAACCCCATAGTATGGGATTTCACCGGAAAGGAAGTAGGACTTATGGCTAAAATAGATCCAGTTAAAATTACTGTAAAAGAAGGTGCAATTTTCCCAAATACCAGACAGTACAAAATGAGTGCAGAAGTAAAAGCAGGTGTCATTGAAGAAATAAATCGAATGGTAGAACAAAATATCTTAAAAGAAGTAATGAGTAGCCCATGTAATTCACCTATAATGGGGTTACAGAAACCTAGTGGAAAATATAGGATTGTTCAGGACCTGAGAAAAATAAATAAGATTGTGGAACCATGTTGTCCCATAGTGCCAAATCCTGCAGTAATTCTATACCAGATCCCTTGGAATGCAGGATGGTTCACAGTAATTGATTTGTGTCAAGCGTTCTTTTCAATACCATTACATCCAGACAGCCAGTATCTTTTTTCATTTAAATTTGAGAACAAGGTCTATGTGTGGAATCGTGTTCCTCAGGGGTACACAAAATTCCTTCTATTTTCAACCAGATACTGAAAAAGTGCCTTGAAAAACTAGTGATGCCAGGAAGCTCAGTCTTAGTCCAATATATCGACGACTTATTGGTGGCATCGAATACCAGAGAGGACTGTGTTGTTGATTCCATAGCATTGTTAAATCTTTTGGCAGAAGAAGGACATAAAGTCTCACCTGAAAAATTGCAATTCTGTACAACAGCTGTTAAGTATCTGGGACACCAAATTGAGAGAGGAAAAAGAAGAGTAACAGCTGAAAGAGTAGCTTTAATAAAGAAAATGCAAATGCCTGTAACACAAAGACAAGTGAGAATGTTCCTAGGAATAGTAGGTTACTGTCGACAATGGATACCAGGATTTTCCATGTTAGCTAAGCCCTTAATTAACATGACAAAAAAGAAAGCAAAGGACCCTGTGGAGTGGGAGGATGAAAGTGTAGAAGCCTTTGTAAAATTGAGAAATGCCCTATGTTCAGCACCTGCTTTAGGCATGCCTGATTATAAAAGAGAATTTGCATTGTTCTGTCATGAGAGAGAAAATTGTGCACTTTCTGTCTTAACTCAGAGACATGGATTAGAAAGACGTCCTATAGCATATTTTTCTGCTACATTGGACCCAGTAGCAGCCGCGTTGCCAGGATGCTTAAAAGCAGTGGCGGCTACGTGTTTGAGCAGTGAACAAAGTGAGTCAATGGTGATGGGACATCCTGTAAAGGTGTATGTTCCACATGCGGTTGTGATTCTGTTGACAAGAACACGAACTCAGCATCTTACTCCTAGTCGGCTGACTAAATACGAAAGAATCATAATGGGTGCTGAAAATGTGAATATGGTAAGGTGTACTAAAATAAATCCAGCAACCTTACTACCAGACCCATATCATGAGAGAATTAAAGCTGACGAAGAAGATGAACATGATTGTTTACAGATTACAGAATTATGCACAAAACCACGCCCAGATATTGAGGAACAGCCTCTTAAAAAGCCAGACAGGGAGCTATTTGTTGATGGTTCATGTCAAAGACATGAAGACGGTAAACTAACTGCTGCCTATGCGGTATGTGAATTAACTGGAATAGTTGAAGCATCTTATTTACGAGGAGTCAAATCTGCACAAGTAGCTGAATTGATTGCGTTGATAAAAGCATGCAAAATTGGGAGGAATCAGAAAGTAACCATATTTACAGATAGCCAATATGGTTACGGGGTTGTGCATGATTTTGGCCAACTATGGATGCAGAGGGATTTCATGACTTCTTCAGGATCCCCCATTAAAAATGGACAATTTGTAAGGGAATTGCTAGAAGCAATACAATCACCAAAAGAATTGGCTGTGGTGAAATGTGCCGCACACCAGTCAGGAGATGACTGGGTGGTAGTCGGCAACAGATATGCAGATCTGGTGGCTCAACATTGTGCCAAAATCAGAATGTCAGTCAATAAGAGGGTGGAAAGAATGGGAATCAGCTGCCAACTTATGCTGTACATGCCGCCTAAAACATGGAATGACGTCAAGAAATTGCAAGATGAGGTTGATGAAAGTGAGAAGAATTTGTGGATCAAAGTGGGTTGTTCCCAAAGAGGAGATGATGAAGTGTGGATCAGTGCTGATGGCAGACCAGTCATGCCAGACTGTTTACTCTCACAAATGGCTAGGATGTATCATGGAGACACACACACAGGGAGAGATGCAATGATTAGGCTGTTCAGACAAAATTGGTATAATCCTAAATTCAGGGCTGTTGCAGAGAGTCTTTGCCAGAGATGTCTAACTTGCCAGATGCATAATCCGGGGAGGAAGACAGTAATTGGATTTGGGAAAATTGGAAAGGCAGAGGGTCCATTTATGAGACTTCAGTTTGATTTCATACAGTTACCACCATGTAAAGGGCTGAAATATGTACTAGTCATAGTGTGCCTGTTTTCAAAGTGGGTGGAGGCTTACCCTACTAGGAGAAATGACAGCATTACAGTTGCGAAACTGTTGCTACGAGAACTCATTCCTAGGTTTGGTTTTCCAGTAACTTTGGAATCAGATAGAGGAAAACATTTTAACAGCGAAGTGATCAAACTAATCTGTGAAGCATTCCAAATCCAACAGAAACTGCACTGTGCATATCGTCCAGAAGCTTCTGGAGTGGTTGAACAATTGAATGGCACTATAAAGTCAAGATTGGGAAAAATGTGTGCATCCACATCATTAGAATGGCCAGATGCATTGCCACTTGTTCTAATGGGACTCAGAAGTATACCTGACAGAAACACAGGATTGAGCCCCCACGAAATAATGATGGGAAGAGCAATGAGACAAACACATGTTCCCACAAACAAACTGGTGAATATATCTGATGATATGGTTCTGGACTATTGCAAAGGATTGGCTGACCTAGTGCGTTCTGTCTCTCATCAGGTTGGAGAAGACGCAGTTTCCAGGCAGCCTGAACAAGAACATGATTTGAATCCTGGTGACTGGGTGGTAGTGAAGAATCACACCAGAGAAACGTGTCTATCACCTAGATGGGGCAGACCGTGTCAAATCATACTGACAACGAATACAGCAGTGAAGTGTGCCGGATTTCCTAATTGGATTCATGTAAGTCACACCAAGAGAGTACCAGATCCTGAGGAAGAGAGTCCTCAGACAACGCCAATCACTGAAGAAGCTGAAGGTTGCCCAGCTGAAGGATCTCAGGTTCGAGATTCCAGAGAAGCTGAAGAAGAACAACCGAGCACAAGTCAGGATTGGATACCCGTGGTAGAGGTTCCTGAAATATACCACAGAACAAGAAGTCAAGCGAAATTGGAAGAAATTGAAGAAGATCAGATAGGTGAAGAAGAAGCAGTTCAGGAACAAGAAGAAAAGACATTAAGAAATCCTGAACAAGGTCAGATAGGGAAAGGAAACTGGACTCAAAACAGTGAAGATCTAATAGACTTTGAACAGGGACAGACAGGTCTAGAAGAATCCGGTCAGGCTGCAGAAGTTCACAGTGCAATAAGCCCTGATCAGAACAAGTTAGATCAAGAAGAGTGCACAGAAGAAGAAAACGTTGAAAAACATGAACTTGAAGAAATAAACAAAGAACAAAGTCAATTATTGGAAATTCACAGTGGAGCTGTTACAGAGAAACCAATTAGACCTGAAAAGGAGCAAACAAGAAACACAATAATTGAAGAACACGAAACAGTGCTAAGCAGTGAAATTAAAAAGATTTCTGAAAACGAAGATAAAGAGACAGTGCAAACAAAGAAAACAAGAAAAGGAGATCATTGGCTGAGTGTCATTAAAAGAGTAAAATACCACATAACAACCAGAAGTGAAGATCCAGATCAAGTGAATGAAGTGTCAAGTCAAACTGACCAAGAACATAAAACTGCGAAAAGAAGAAGTAAAAGACTGAAACTTGTGAATAACAAATTCAAGGGTCCTGATTGGATTATATCATCCTTGAAGATTTTGAAAGCTCAGAGTCAAGTGACAGTGGTGGCGAAGGAACAAGTGCAGAACTGACGTACGAAGAAGAAACAAGACCACCCTGACTAAGCAAAAGAATAAGCTAAAGAAAAGAAGAAAAGATAAGAAGAGCAATCTTACCTGTCGAAAAATGCCTGACAATAGAGTTACTGGGATACCAAAACAGAGATGTTGTAGAAGATGCTGTGCAATATGCATATGTAGTCTAGTAATGGTGCTTATAGTATGGTTAGTCCTGATTGTAGCAGTTCCTTACCTTATGATAATAGATAAAAAGATTAATAATGAAACTAAGGAGAGGACAGCAAACATGAAGGGCAATAGAGTAGAACTAATGGCAGAAAGTGAACCAGAAATTCATCATGAAGTAGCTGACAACAACACTAGTTTAAACGTTTTCACAAAAATATTGTTTCAATATGTAGACACAATGGAAGTTAGTAATTGTTATGTCTGTATGAAGTTACCTGAATCAGTAGCAGAAGGATTAACATATCATCACTTACCACTGACATATGGCATATCATGTAGTGTTTTGTCTAGTTTATTTTATAGAACAGGGAGACTTCAGTATTATTATTCAAACTTAGATGTGATATTTTCTGAGGTTCCGATTCGCAAGAGTATGAACCCAGTGCTTAGTAGTCAAGACGCACAGTTTATGGGAGAATTTTTCTTAACAATGAAATCAATAGACATAACACATGCACATAGACACAATCTAACATGTTCTTTACTTGAAGAAGAAAAGATATTTTTGAATTTAGTAGAAAATAGAAGACAAGATTTTCAAAAGAAAGCTTCTGGAGCATAAGGATCATTTACCACCTTGGGCTGAGAAAGAAGGGAGTTACACACCTGGCAAGGCTCAAGCTGCTATGGCTCTGGATTTTGTAAAGACAGGAAAAATTTGTCTTCATAGGTTAAAGACTGATTATAACAATGTTGTCATCGGTACCAGTGAATGCGAACACAATTTTTTAATTCTTGGAGGTTGGGGACTCAAAGGAGGAACAGATTCAGTTTTTCCTGGAATCTATTATGTGTGTGGGAATAAGGCTTACTTTAGGCTTCCTGCACGGTGGTATGGAAGTTGTTATTTTGGAATAGTATTTCCAAAGATATACCACGTAAAAAGAAACACTGAGAGCAATGAAAACAATAGCGAATTAATACGCAGTAAAAGAGCTAGTTTTTCAGAAATTGTAGGTGATATATTCGGTGCATTGATACCTTCAATGGGAATAATTCTAAACTCAAGGAAAATATGTAAATTGTCTACAGTGGTTGATCGTTTATCAACGGATACTGCTGGAGGTTTTCTAATGATTAATGCGGAAATGGTTGCGATTAGATCTATGGTGATGCAAAATCGACTTGCTCTTGATATAATATTGGCAAAAGAGGGCGGAGTCTGTAAATTATTGAAGACGAAACATTGTTGCACTTATATTCCTGATAAGAGTGCAGAAATTGGAACGTATATACAGAATATAACTAAACTTGAGAAGGAACTTAAACCACTGGAAGTTGATAGTGTATGGGAAAGATTGACAAATAGTATATCGTCAATTGGTACCTGGTTTGCTAATGTAGGAAAAGGACTTATAGGTCAAATATTAGTAGCCTTAGCAGGGATAGCAATAATAATATTGGTAGTAACAATATGGTGCAAATGCTGTAAAAAGAATGGAACATATAAGGTGACAGGAAGAGGAAAGAAACGAAAGGTAGATGAAATCGAACTTGAAGAGTGGAGAAGTGAATTATACAAGAAATTAAAAGGAGATTGTAAAAATGGAAAGTGTAAAGATGAGAATGAAGTAATTTCCTAGAAGTGGGCATCTGATTGAGGGTAGTGTTTTGATGGCTCAGAAACGCCATCAGAGAGGGATTGATGGAGCAAGGTTTCATAAATGAAACTTGCTTGTATTCAATCCTCCTCACAGTATTAATTTATTAAAACTTGTATTGTTAATACTAACCTTTGCATTCACGACACGAAAGGGAAGGAAGCTTGCCTATGTGTTTTACTAATGAATAACGCTTGTCTGTAATCTAAAATGGCCGCTATGCGCGGGAAAACTCAATGCGCATGTAGCAACCATATCACATGGTGTGACGTCTTTCTTTGCTTGGTGGGAAATTTCTGCTTCTGCGCAGTGTGTAGTAAAATGGCTGCTTGATGTTTTCATATGCTTCAGCTTGCTCTCATGTCATTACTAAAATTGTCGTTTCCTAACCCTACTAACGCAGGATAGAATTTATAATTAAATGGGAATAGAGTAGAAAAAGTGGGCATACAGTGAAACATTTTATTTGTGATTTTAATATTTTCTTCTTGCACTTTTATTAGTTCGTAAACTTGGGCCTGGGTTGGTGTTCTGGAACTCGAGAGGCAAATGGTTCTGCGCATGTGTCCTGTGTGCCTGCCAAATGAAGTCAATCTGGACGTCGCCCAAGGCCGCGACCCGATGGCCGAAGATGTTGTACTTTGCCTTTCCTGTTGTACATTGATACATTGTCTATGAAAATTGGTTTACATTTGTCATGAGACGGGTGGGAAATAAAGCGAATGTATTAAATTGAAGGGTGGGAATATAAAAACAATAGGCTTTACAAGTTAGGCCAAATCGATATGGTGCAACAATACACCCCCTGTCCCTGTCCAATCAGAAGTAGTGGCCCCATATTTTAGCAACATTAAGGGGAGGTACATGGGCGTAGAAGGGTATAATAGAATATAGCATTAGTTAATTAGTTAGAGCATGCGTTCACAAAGAACAGGCGTCCATGCTGCCAGAGCGCTCTTAGCTCCAGACTGCCAAGCTGATCGGTTGCTGACTGAATCCCTGTCCTGAAGAGGTCCTGAGGAGGGGGCGGCGGAGTCCATTAGAAGGAAGGCACGGGAGAATCGAGGAGAAGTCGAGTATCAGAGAGGGGAACGACGCAGGCGTCGTTGTAGAGAGGTCACCGGTCCTGTCCTGATCCTGGAGGAAGTCTTTGCTCTTCATCCTTCCTGGGTCCTATTCTTTCCAACTCCGTGGCTAAGGGGTTTGGTTCTCGCACTTAGGTAAATATAATGCAACCTTTAGTTGCGCTGCTGTCTCTATCTTCTCCTTTTCTTTAAACACCGTCATTGATTAGCAATAATCATTTCTATGCTTAATCTTGGGTATTGCGATTAAGTATCATGTGGCTCTGTATTTTACTCTGCTAAATCTTTAGATAAACATTTTAAAACTTCCTGACTCAGTGGTTATTTCAGGATTATGTACTATAATGAATGTCACTCATTTTAAACTTCCCAATTAGCAAAGGATTCATTGGTAAGTCATTACTCTTCAATCAGAAGGTATTTGGTAGCAGGGATTTTGATAGAGAGTAACAACTGATAAAACCCAGCGTAAGTATTAGCGTAGTATGAATGTATGGGCCCAAGTGAGTATCTAGTGTATGAATGCTGTTTGCTAATATCGCGCTGGATCAGTATCGTAACAATGCTAATGATTCTTGCCTTATGCATTTTGCTGCTAGTTGTGGTTCGCATACTGTTTCATGAATCACTATAGTCAAAATAAACATTTTGAACTTATTTAGTGACTCTGATTATTTTTATTGTGGACAAGTACGTAAGAGAGAAAGAGTGTCTTGTTCCCGCGACTCTGAGGTGAGTCGGGAGTGCTCGTGTTCTGGGTTGTCTAAACATTCATAGCTTCTTGATATTTGTAGGAGACCGAATGAGACACTATTGCTAGTCGGTTGGGATTTTGGGTACTAAGGTGATAGGAGGTACACCCCTATTTACTGAGGTCCTGTTTTCTTGTGCATAGTTCTGTGTATGAGCAGAATCCCCGCAACATGGCGCCGCCAATGTTTGGTCTGGTTCTTATCTGCGAGACGCTTGAGTTGTGCTCGTGCTGGTCCACAATACCCTCACTTCTGTTTCCGGAGACAGCTGTGACGGAGTAGCCTCCTATAATGAAATTTTTATAGGTTTATTCAAGCTTGAAGTTTTAAAAGGTATTTCTTTTCTTATAACCCGTGTTTGCGCTGCCACTCTTTAAGTTGTTCTACTGTCTTCTCTATAATGGCTGTAGTTGATATTCCGGCTCATAGCAGAGCCGTGTTGAGGGCACACTTGACTCATTATGCAGTCCCTGATGCTGGGGCCGCGCTTATTTTTGTGGTAGAAGCCGATCCGGCTCACCAGTTTGAAGTTTTTTACTCTTGGGTCACCTTTCCGGCGGTGGATGGCACTGATGATTTGTTTCACACATATGCTGCCACTGCGGTTCCTCAGTAGTATCAGCCTTATAGAGCTCTTGAGATTCCGCTTACAGCTTGGCAACACCGTATTTGGTTTAATGGCGCCCTTCCTCACCCATTAACGGCAGTCCGTTTAGGCCCTTTATCTATAGATGCGGCCACATGGCCCGTTTTGGCTGGGTTTACCCCACACCCACGTGCTTTTACAACTGCTACACTCGCAGAGCTCCGCGTCTTACATAATTCGTTGGTACGCGTATATAGAGCTGTGATACAGTACGTAACACGCACCGTCCAGGTGGGACCACCTGGCAGTGCAGTACAACCTGCTGTTCCTGGTGGCGTGACCATCAGTCCCTTTATAGTTAATTCTGTCATGGGCAAGCGCCCACAGAATAAGGATGAATTTCCTTATTGGCTTGCCGAGAAATTTGGACAGATAGAAGCTGTCTTTCCTAATACCACTCCTGTGGATAAACACAGGATCTTAACTATTAGTTTACCTAAAGACTTAATTCCCAAATTGGCTGATTGTACACCTGGGGCAGGGTGTTTGCAGCGGTATATTCTATGTGTTGCGGCACCCCCTCCATGACCGTGCTCCCCTCTGTGATTAAACGAGTTCAAGATGAACACGGAGCAGAAGCGGCTGTTGAGCTGGGGATGAGGCTGGTGGGAGTGTTCGACGTGGTTGCTGATATGATCCTTGCGAATGTCAAGGGCGATGCCGTTAGCTTTCAAGTAGCAAACCGCTTAGAGGCGGTCGCGGAGGCTGACAGACCACGAGAATTACCAAAGATTATTGCAAAGGCTTACAAAACCATAGGCCGCAATAGTCTGGGAAATAAGCCTACGACTCAAACACAAACGCAGTCTCAAGTGCAACAGAAAGCCCAGCCTGACAAGGATGGGCGCCCATTCTTTCCTAAAAAGAATTGGCAAAGAAATAAGAAATAGGGTTCCCAACAACAGAAGCAGGGTTCGCATGCCAGTTCACCGACCCCTGACCCTTCTGAACGTACTTATGACTTGCGCGATTGCGCTAAAATTAAGTCTCCTGAAAGATTTCAGGTTCCTGACCAACGTTCTCCTCGTTCTTTACAGGAAACATCAGGCTCACAAGCCGGTGGAGGGGATCGCCAGGATCGGGGTAGAAGTCAACCTGCGTCACAACTTCGTGAACAGCCTCGACAGTTTGAAGTCAAGGACAAGCAGGGTGATTTAGCACGTACCCGACCTCCTTTTCAGAAGAAAAAAGTTGCCGCTTTAACAGCGAGATATGCCACAGACGGTGAGGACGCGACTCCTGGATTGGACTTGGGCAGTGACTCTGCTCGACAGCGCGGCGGAAGTTACCATAGTCAGGGAGGCACTACGTCCCCGTCTGGATGTGACAGCAACTGACACATTTGTTACCATTGAGATTGCGGATACCCGGGTTGCCCCCCCGGATAGACTACACGAAGTCCTTTTCCAAATTGAAGGTGATATACTGCGTCCCATTAAGGTTGTTTTCTGGGAGAATCTAACCGCTACATATGACATTTTATTGGCGGAGAAAGATTGGCCGCCAACCTTTGTGTTATCCTCTTCTCGGGGGGAAGATGTGATACTTCCGAGTTTTTCACGTTGTGTCCCTGAGGAACGAGCACAGGCTCTTGCGGAGGAATGGGCTTTGGCCTTGGCCCCAGCGGTGTATCGCAATCAGGTGGGTTGGGACGTTGATTCGCCAGCTCATGAAATTCCATTGCGCTCTATGCCACAGCCTCAACCTCAATATCCCATCAAACGAGAAGCAAAAGCTTCGGTTTGTGACATTCTAAGACAATTGGAGTATCAGGGGGTCATTGAGTCATGTGTATCACCTATGAATAATCCTCTCTTTACTGTCCCTAAACCTGATGGTACTTTTCGGATTGTATTGGATTATAGAAATTTGAACAGCCATTGCCGCACCTTTACGGTCCAAAACACACACAGTTCAGCGCTGGTGAATAATATTGTTCATAAAAAATACAAAACGACACTTGACATTTCGAATGGTTTCTACAGTCACAATCTCGACCGTGCGAGTGGTGACCTGACAGCATTCAGTGCCGTCGGAAATCAGAAAAAATTTACACGGTTGCCTATGGGGTACAAGATCAGCCCTGGGGCATTTGCGGCACGCATTGTGTCTTTGTTGCATGACATTGACCCTGAAGCCTTGTCGTATGTTGATGATATCTATTTGACTGACGACGACCTCGCCCCCATCTTGACCGAGTCGACCACATAATTTTGTCTTTTGCCGACTATGGTTATAAATTTAATTTTGCAAAGTCACACATTGCCCATTTGGCAGTGCTCTTTTTGGGCTACGAGCTCAATAATGAGGGAAAGGGTCTTGCACCTCATTTCCTAAAGAAATGTGCACATTTGCAACCACCTTCTTCTTTGAAAAAGTTACAATCCCTGCTGGTTTTTTTGAACTTCGGGAGGACTTACATTCCCGATTATGCCCAGCGTATCAAACCGCTTTATGCGTTGATACAACCTAAGTTCTCTTCTTCCAGCAGGCTTCCGGAACATACTTCCGTTCTGCAGTCTTTGCAGGCGGATTTGCTTGCGACTAACTTCTGAATGACTCGTGATAACACCACCAACCTGGTAATACGTATCGTTTCAGGGGCAGTGGGTTTCACGTACTTAACATTCAATGAAGGAGACACAATACCTATTGCATACAAATCACACTTGTACACTGCAGCTGAAATGCGTTTTTCCTTTGTGGAGAAAATCTTGACTGCAGGGCAGATGGCTATTCTAAAGGAACGCTCACTTGCGCAGGGCAAACGCATTCTTATGGTCACTCCCTTCCCTGCTTTGGAAGCGGTGACTAAAGCTAGTGTGCCTAACTCTAAGGCATTGCACCCACGTTGGATTCAGTGGGCTACTTCTTTGACGTCTTCGGATGTCACATTTGTCTTTGATCCTTCTCTTCAGACTCAGGAGTTTTTGCAGTATGAATTTGTTCATCCTCCTCCTTTGTCGCTTCTTCCTCTGAATGAATACAAATGCATCATTTATACCGATGGCTCGGCGCAACCGGCCACGGGTTCCAAACATGCTTATTCAGCAGCATGCGCTATTGTAGCTGGCTCCATTGAAAATGGAGAGTTTAAGTCATCCATTGTGCATGTGTGTCATGTGTATCACCTATGAATAATCCTCTCTTTACTGTCCCTAAACCTGATGGTACTTTTCGGATTGTATTGGATTATAGAAATTTGAACAGCCATTGCAGCACCTTTACGGTCCAAAACACACACAGTTCAGCGCTGGTGAATAATATTGTTCATAAAAAATACAAAACGACACTTGACATTTCGAATGGTTTCTACAGTCACAATCTCGACTGTGCGAGTGGTGACCTGACAGCATTCAGTGCCGTCAGAAATCAGAAACAAATTACACGGTTGCCTATGGGGTACAAGAACAGCCCCGGGGCATTTGCGGCACGCATTGTGTCTTTGTTGCATGACATTGACCCTGAGGCCTTGTCGTATGTTGATGATATCTATTTGACTGACGACGACCTCGCCCCCCATCTTGACCGAGTCGACCACATAATTTTGTCTTTTGCCGACTATGGTTATAAATTTAATTTTGCAAAGTCACACATTGCCCATCTGGCAGTGCTCTTTTTGGGCTACGAGCTCAATAATGAGGGAAAGGGTCTTGCACCTCATTTCCTAAAGAAATGTGCACATTTGCAACCACCTTCTTCTTTGAAAAAGTTACAAACCCTGCTGGGTTTTTTGAACTTCGGGAGGACTTACATTCCCGATTATGCCCAGCGTATCAAACCGCTTTATGCGTTGATACAACCTAAGTTCTCTTCTGCCAGCTGGCTTCCGGAACATACTTCCGTTCTGCAGTCTTTGCAGGCGGATTTGCTTGCGACTAACTTCTGAATGACTCGTGATAACACCACCAACCTGGTAATAAGTATCGTTTCAGGGGCAGTGGGTTTCACGTACTTAACATTCAATGAAGGAGACACAATACCTATTGCATACAAATCACACTTGTACACTGCAGCTGAAATGCGTTTTTCCTCTGTGGAGAAAATCTTGACTGCAGGGCAGATGGCTATTCTAAAGGAACGCTCACTTGCGCAGGGCAAACGCATACTTATGGTCACTCCCTTCCCTGCTTTGGAAGCGGTGACTAAAGCTAGTGTGCCTAACTCTAAGGCATTGCACCCACGTTGGATTCAGTGGGCTACTTCTTTGACGTCTTCGGTTGTCACATTTGTCTTTGATCCTTCTCTTCAGACTCAGGAGTTTTTGCAGTATGAATTTGTTCATCCTTCTCCTTTGTCGCTTCTTCCTCTGAATGAATACAAATGCATCATTTATACCGATGGCTCGGCGCAACCGGCCACGGGTTCCAAACATGCTTATTCAGCAGCATGCGCTATTGTAGCTGGCTCCATTGAAAATGGAGAGTTTAAGTCATCCATTGTGCACACACAGGCACTAGGAGACTGCACGGCGCAAATGGCCGAGCTGCGTGCTCTTGTTCTAGCTCTAGAGTTTGCTGATCCTCTTGTGAATACTCTTATTGTGAGCGATTCTTACTATTGTGTTCAGTCGTTCAATGACAACTTATTCTTTTGGTGTCAAAATGATTACCGCGATTCTAAAGGCAGCGCAATTAAGCATAAAACGCTTTGGGTTCGAGTCGCAGATCTTAAACAACGTCTGCCTCTCACACATGTTATTCACACTCTTGGCCACCAGCGTATCGGAACACACGCTCTTGGTAATTCTATGGCTGATGAAGCGGCCAAGTCTGCAGTAGCCACGTGTTCCGTAGCAGCAGTTACAAGATCTATGACTACGGTTGATAATGAGATTCTGGCAGCGGTCGCTGCAACTAGAGAGGGAGGTAATTATCCTGCGGGTTTCCCTTCTAAATACTCATATCATGTAACTCCCGAACAGGTTCCTTATGCTACCATTCCTTCGGTTGGGGATCGGCATTGCTTCGGCACATGCTGGTGTGTCGGCAACAGTCTCTATTCTTCAGCAACGTTACTGGTGGCGTGGTTTATATAAACAGACTCGTAATTATGTTCTTTGCTGTGATGTTTGTCGACAAATCAAGCCTTCTACAGTCCCACGTCCGCCACAAACACAGCTATGTATTTCTAATAGACCTTTTGGCTGTGTCTATCTTGATCACTGCGGTCCTCTTTCTTCTGATACTGCATACAAGTATATCTTGGTTGCGGTTGATTCGTGCACTCGATTCCTGTGGGTATGGCCACAACGTAGTGCTGACGCTCGAAATGTCATCAGGGATTTGCGTGTCTTTATCGGGATGTTTGCCTGTGGTACCTTCCATTCTGACCAAGGTCCAGCGTTTGCCTCTAAGGCTTACAAGGATGCGATGAAGTCGTTGGGGGTACAGGTGCAGTTTTCGTCTCCATACAGGCCTGAGGGCAATTCAGTTGTGGAGCGAATGAACCGTGACTTAAAGCAATCCTTGACAGCTAGAGTCTTAGGTACTGGCAGGGACTGGCTGTCCTACTTGTATGGGGTCCAACGTGCGCTAAATAATCTCCCTAGAAGATCTCTGGGTGGGCGGACCCCTTACGAAATGCTCTTTGGCTTTCACATGTTTGTTCCTGACCTTGATTGTCTGGACATTGTGGTGGCTGCCTCTAAGTTTGACGTAGATAATCATTCTGCTATGTTACAGGATCTACAAAAGTCCCGTGATACTCTGGCAACTGAGCATTTACCATCTTCCCCTGCTGATGCACAACTGATTCCTGTTACCGGTTGGCTTCCTAAAGTTGGAGATCTGGTGCGGGAGAAGATTGAAAACAAAAAAGAATTTGGTCCCTCTTATTGTGCTCCGGTTTCTGTACTTGGACTGAAGGGTACTCGTACTGTCATTCTCCCACCATTGCCGGGTCGCAAAGAAAACAGATACATCTCAGTGAACAATGTCAAGTTACACCGTGTGGCCGTTTCTGAATAGTGTGACACCTGCAGTTTCGTGCAACACAATATCCTTAGCACCGTTAACTTTGTCGTCACCTGCTGCCACAAGAATGTCTGCTCATATGATGGACACTGTAATTGATCTTCAGCCTATGCGACAATCTTCTTCTGCGATGGATCTTGTGTGTCCTTTTCCGGCTACTGATTCCGTGTGTGAGATACCATCTAGCCCACGTGTACGTATGGAGGATTCAACCCTTACACCTTTGCTTCCAAGTCCAGTGAGTGCCTGTGAAGGAGACCCGGCACACCTTTCTTCTGCCTCGTCCTCCTCATCATCCAGTTTGCCTGATGCACCTAAGTCTAAGTTGCGTATCTTTTACTCCTGGTTCAAAAAGACATACTTCGTTCCCCCATGGACCTACATTTGGTTGGTACTTATCATGTTATTTCTCTTCATGTCAATTGGATTTGTGACAGTGTTCTTTTTACTTATAAATGGCCATTATCTCCCTGAACGCTCTGCAGTAAAAATGGTCGATGGAACTTTGGCTCCTCACACATCGTCCCATATCATAAAACGTGACAAGACTTTTGTGAATATTTCAGCTTTTCCTGTTCATGATGGCATCGTTTGGGACAAAGTAGCTTACGAAATCCATGGCCTGACCGAGGTCCTTAGGGTTCTGTACGTATTTCGCGTCTCATTAGGAGATGTGGTGACACGGGACATACATTCAGATGATTGGGATGTGCAGGCAGTTCATGCATTGTTTTCTGACTTAAAATATTATGCTGCCTTTGATTCTGAAGATTTGTATTTAAATTCTGCCAATTATGGTGATCTCTTTTGCTATCAACATTACGGGCATCATTTCTACACAAAACAAACACCATGAGACCTGTTTTTTATTTTACCCAATGGGAACATTGTCCCACTCCCTTAAAACGGAGTTCTAAAACTCTTAGAAATAAGTTCGCCTATTGTTCAGATTATGATTTGACTAATCCAGAATCCTATTGTTTTCGGCTTCAAAAATCCCCTACATCAAAGTACCTGTTATCCCACACTAAACTAATTTACGCCGACTCGTTTAGAACACAGTTGACCACACATGGTTATGAGTATTGGAAACAGACTATAGATTTAAAATCTATCTGGGGAACAAAGCCATGGCAGGTTCAGGGCACTGAGGCATTACATCGTGCTTGCCTGATCCCGACTCAATTGCTGTTTTTAAATAGAATCATTTACCAAACATCCTGTTATGGCCTTGCAACTGTCAAAAACCTAAATACCCCCTCCATTCCATCATAAGCTGAATATGACAATTGGCGGTTACACAATAACTACACCATTGAGGCTTTGCAGGCTCTCTTTCAAAATGCCCCCTTTAATGTTTCTGAGATTGATTCATTAGGATGGTTGTTGTGGCAATCTAATGCTAATGCATGCCAGTTGCGTTTCTATAATGTTACACCTGGTTTCATTCAGACTAGGCCTGATCCTCGTTATCCACCTCATCATTCTGTGACTACATACTCGGTAGGTAAATTGTGCCAGCAGTGGCTAGAACACTCTACCCTTGCATCTGTCAAACAACACCTTTCGATCCTATCGAATGATATAGATTTAGCTGATTTTCTCTTAGGCCCACGTAATTCAAGGGCCAAGAGATTTCTTTATGCCTCTTATAATGAAATTTGGAAACTTTCACAGATGGAAGCCGCCTTCCGTCTGCGTCAGATTGACCAGGCAAACTTGGAAAAAGTCCTTTCTGTGGTGGACAACAGCATTAACACGCTTTCTTCACGCATCTACACCTTAGACAATATTGTTTGTTCTGTAATAGATATTGTGCAAAGTGATGTTTCTGTGTTATATCATGGTCAGAATCAGTTAAGGTCGGTCATGCAATTTGCTTGGACATTGCAGAGTATGCGGGTGTCCCATACTTGGTAACTGTTTCCCAACGCGTAACTTGCTGTAGCAATGTCCTTTTCCCGCCCCCGCAAGGGAGTTTAGATTCTTCGCTTTGGCCTTCCATTCCGACTTTGAAAACAGAGTTCAACAAGTTGAGCAGGCTCAAAGCCCTTTTATTCCAACAGGAGGTGGCCCTCACTTCCGCCCGTGAAACATTCAGATTGCAGGTGGCTCAGACCTCGAGTGAGATACAGTCGCTTCTTAACACTAACCTCCCACTTCATTTTGGGGAACTAATTCACCAAATATTTAATGCATCTGATACGACAGGCCTTGCCCATTTTTTTTAAATGTATGGGATCTGGCCTGGTTTCTTCCTTTCAAACTATATTCAGGGAAATACCGGCTTTTATTCATTCTATCTTTTCCAGCGTCTTCGGAGGGTTCCCCTTAATATTGGCGCTGGCAGCTGGAGTTCTGCTCCTTCTCCTTGTGCTCCGCAATGGCTGCTCACTTTGTGGCTCTGCACAGCCCGGCCCAGCTACAACTGAGCCGTGATCGCCTATATGAGGGTTTTGGATGCTTGCCTTTAGCCACACTTGGCATAACTTATGACTTGACATTCCGCTTTGCCTATTTTACTTGCGTGCAACCAGTGCTTCATTGCAAACAATGTCATTTCTCCTGGGCGGTGGAACTTTGGTTATCGAACACGTGGTGTCCAATCCCTGATTTCAACCGGTTGATGGGTCCCTTAGAGACGCATGACGTGGCCTGTTCTGTGGATGGTCTAATGACGCGTGCAGCTTTACTTGGAATATTGGATCAATGGGATATCTGTGCGGCTGCGCGGACTTTCCTACAACGCAGTTTCATTGAATATCACGCAAGTTTGCCTTTTCTATTTTTGGATGCTCCTGTTTGTGAGGAACATGATTGTTCCTTCGACTTACTCAATTGGATGTCTTCACTTTTTTCCACCAATGACAATGATGAACTATTGGAAGGAATTGCATTCCTTTGCTCCCAAACCTTCATGGATTGACTACTTGGGTCATCCTTGCTCCACTGTCTGGCACACAGACTCCTTTTTCATGAGAAAAGTGCTGTTAGCTTTTTTTTCGAACTTTCCCCTGTTCTTTTCTCCGATTTGTTTTTTTTTTAGAAAGTCCCTTACCCATATTTTTACTAATGCCTGACTTTTGAACTCTGTTTTTGTTCTTCTGTCTATTTCCTACTGACTTACCAGGGGGAGGGTGTAATATAGGGTTATATGGCCCTAAGACACATTGTCGACGTTGCTAAGTTAGCATGAGTTTTGCTTGCCCTATGCTGCTGCTTTTGCGCACGCCTCTGCTAAGCGTTTGTTTTCGCGACACTTTGCCTCTGCCCTGTACATGATAACAGATTGTTTTTCACGTTCTCAGCCTTCCCTTCATTTCTGTCTGAACATAATGTGCAAGGTCGGTCAACAATGTCTCTTGTTATTCTGTTCTGGTCAGTCCCTATTACCTAGACAAAACATGTTACCAACAGCTACAATGTGGAAGAATCGTGCTTTGATATAACGTTGTTGCATGTTTTTGAAACAAACTCGAAGAAAGCCGTTCCATGGAGCTGAGCGCTGCTGTTCCTATGATGTAAACCTTTGCATTTAGGCTTTCAGGTAGGGGTCTGCTAATAACGCCTAGAGATCTTCTGTTATATAAAATAACTTCTTACTGCCGTGGGGAGGGTGATTAGGCCCAGTTATTTTGCCTTTTTCACAGTCTTTATAAAATGACGACTCCTTTTATATTCTATGGTATCGTAACAATGCTAATGATTCTTGCCTTATGCATTTTGCTGCTAGTTGTGGTTTGCATACTGTTTCATGAATCACTATAGTCAAAATAAACATTTTGAACTTATTTAGTGACTCTGATTATTTTTATTGTGTACAATTACGTGAGAGCGAAAGAGTGTCTTGTTCCCGCGACTCTGAGGTGAGTCGGGAGTGCTCGTGTTCTGGGTTGTCTAAACATTCGTAGCTTCTTGATATTTGTAGGAGACCGAATGAGACACTGTTGCTAGTCGGTTGGGATTTTGGGTACTAAGGTGATAGGAGGTACACCCCTATTTACTGAGGTCCTGTTTTCTTGTGCATAGTTCTGTGTATGAGCAGAATCCCCGCAACAAGAGAAGAACGTGAGATTCTAAATGTTCTTCCACCCGAAGAATCACAATTGCTCCCTGGATCAATTAGGAGCCTTTCAGAAGCCTAACAAAGAGAGCAACAGGACTTACAGTGAGTAACGTTTGGAGCAAATCAGCCAGGGAGACCAAGGTAAAAAAATGTGTGGACCAAACAGAGGACTGTATATAACCAATGGAGGTGGTGAAGTTCAGGTGATACATGATCAGATTTACATAAGTTGAATATTCCTCTAGCGACGGTATTCCGGGTACGCTGCAACTTAAGGAGGTTTTTATAGCCGGTGGCAGAAAAATAACATTCCAGGAGTCAGTGTGTGAATTAATGAAGACATTGATAGAGGAAATTCTATCATTCAAAAAACAAAAAGGGAAAATTCAACAGAGAAAACATAAATGAAAAAAATACCTTTTTGTGACTGAGTGAACCTGTTCATCCAGAGAGACGGATTTCAACATTTCTAACTGTAAACACAGGAACAGGACAGGTACCCACTGCATTAAGCCAAATCAGATTGTCCCAGGCACTGGGAGAAATGCTTGTGAGCATGATTCCAAATATGGTTGGATTCAATTTAAGGTGTTTCTGTGTTATCCAGTACCAAGCTTAATTCAGGGCAACAGAAGGCAACTATCTGGCATTGTCTCAGCCATCAAGCAAGAGTTGCATCATCAACATACAAATAAAATAACATACCCATGTCATGTAACAGATGGACCAGAGCAAAAAAGTATAAATTAAACAGCAGTGGAGTTAATTTTGATCTTTGAGGGACCCGTGGTGGATGAGGTTCTAATGCTTGACAAATTTAATAGAATCGGTGCTCTAAAAATGCTGTTCTCGTCATGATTTTTGAGTTCATCCAGAACTGAGACCATAACTATCTTAGTACTGATACCTTGCTGAAAGCCAAATTGTTTAACATCTAAATAGAGACTTTATTTCGACAAAGCACTGAAGTTCAAAGGTAACTCTTCTTTCAATGAATTTGGCAATGAAGGGAAACAAGGGAGTGAGTGGAAATAAGCCTGCTTGAAGGTTATAAAGAAGCTTTCTTAAGTAACGTCCTAACCACCATCATTTTAAGGTCAGGAGGCATGGATCCTGTAGGTACTGAAGAGTTAATAATGCCCTGAATCATGGAACATACTGAGTCTGTTAATATTTTGAGAATCTTCCCAGGACAAAAATCAATAGGCCGGAACACAGGGTTACTTTCTGTCAATAGGTCAATGGTTTCAACCAAAGTGAACTGAGCAATAGAAATGGGACAACGTTTGTGAGAGACAGATGACAGAGGAACACTAGCAAGGAGAAAAGACCAGAATGACATGGATGACAGAGGGTTAAGATAATTAAACATAAATACAGTGACATATACAAGGGAGACAAGAGTGTCACTCTAGGAAGCAGGGCCCACAGACATATGGAGTCTAACTTATACATGACACACAATAGACAAGAAAACACAGGAAATAAGTTGGAGAACAGACATTTATCAAAAACAAACAGTTGATACAGGGGGCATAGGCAGAGTAACACAGACATAGAAGGCACCTTCAGAGGTACTCGGTTTGTAGCACAAGTATAAGCTTATAGAATGGAATAGGTATGGAATGCAGACATAGAGGCTTAAAGTCCATGCCGTGCAGGAACTGGTGTGCATGCACACAGGGAGGCACATGTAGGGCCCCCTTTGTTTCCTCTCCACCACGGTTTTCATGGTGGAGGAGCCGTGGCGGAGAGAAAACTTGTAATATGCTTGGCGGGACCGCCAAACATATTACTGCCTCTACAGTGCCGCACCACCGCCAGGAAACGGCGGTTCCCTGGCGGCTGAGGCGGGCCAATGGCATTCCGACCGCCCTAATTGTAATGGGACGGTCAGGAGACCACCACCACAGAGCCTCTGCGAGTCTGGCAGTCCGTGGACTGCCAGACTAGTAACCAAGGCCTTGATGACCCCCATAGGACCTACCTCGCACCACATGCACTCAGTCATATTTTACCCACTGCTCACGCACACTGTGCTAGATGCCGGGCGCCACAAGCAGATTTCCAGCACATGTTTGGACATGCCCCAAGATCCAACAATACTGGGCCATAATCATGGGGAACTCACAAGAATGACAGGCTGTGACAACTTCCACACTGCTGAGGGCTGCTTACTGGGCATCTACCCTAGACCAGAAAATGACAAAGTGGGCACAAAATTAATAGATTTGGCGTTACTAGTAGTAATGAGGACGCTCACTGTGTGATGGAAATCTACAGAATCTCCTCTGGTAAGCGTATGGAAGAGAGACTTGACATACTGGGTGGGTTTGGAATACAATGCTCTGCGATGGGAGGAATACAGGGGATGGCGCAAGAAAATCATCTCCGACAAATGGGCAGACATAATGAATACAGTCCTTAGGGGTGATAGTGATGACACTAAACTGCCCTAGATGGGCTGCGGCTCGTCCCCACACCAGGCGGAGAGTGGGCACTGCCCAGGACCCGCAAACACAGTCACACAAGCATCACATCTGCCAGACGTGTCCCCTACACCGGTACAATTCTGGTTGAGGCCAGGGACAACATGCAAGCTCGGAATCACGACAACTGGCGCTTCCTTGAGCACTGCGCCCCGTTCCTACCATGCCAGGTTCACTGCCACCCCTGTCCCAACAACATGACCACTTGACTCAGTCCATCACTAAACCATCTGCCTGCCAGGGTGATCCATACACTGCCGGGTGAAGATTACATGTACGGATATAGAGACTCTTGTTGACGGGGCTTGTTTTTCTTATGGGATGGGAGGTTCACTGCCAATTATGCTGCTATACCTAATGCTCAATGTCTACTCCTCAACGCACTTATTTGCAACTTTTTGTACGCCCTCATCGGGCGCCTGATATCCATGCCATACCTAGATCGAGCACTTATGACTATGATATGTCAATTGTTTATTTCTTGTTAACGTTAATACAAATATACATATTTTTTTAAATATAAAACCTTCTGCATTTACTGTTTCCGGAACCCTGGGAGAAGGTATATTAATGAAAAGACGACAGACACCAACAAAGGTGTGCCTTTACAGGTATTCACCTTCAAAGTTCACAATTGCATTTGTAAGTTTAATCAGCAAAGGCTGCATAATTGTGCAAATAGGGTGGAAATGTCCCTCAACACTTCTATACTTTTTGGAAGTGTAGGTGAAAGAATGTCATCACATGGAAAAATATTTCCATATTGAGGAAAATGAAAATAATAGTCAAATATGCAAATGTACGTTTCAGCTGCACTTGCTCCAGCATATAGTTCTGCTATAGAAAACTCAGTAGTAAGTGTAGGGTAGTAGAAGCATTTCAGAAAATCTACATATTGTAAGTCTTTCCATGCTTACTCCTCTGAAAATCTGTGAATCCCCTAAACGTCAGGAATCAAAACTAATCGTAGAAGAGACTTAATTATCTTATAAATCCTATCAAACTCTAAAATAGAAGTTAAGTTCAAACCTGCATGATGATGTATCTAAGGTCCTAAGAAACCCTTTATTTACTCGTCTTGCAGGTGACCATATTTTACTAACAGGCTTTTCCACTCCTCAGCAGGACCAATCCTTTGCAGCATGACAGTAGGTGTTGACCCTCCCAGGACACATAGCCACTGAAGGTCTCTCAGGGTGTCAGGGTACAGAGGTCAAGTAAACTGCTGTGCACTTACAACATTTGTTCCATAAAATGAATGAAAAATAAGTTCAGATAAGGTGTACTGATACACAGTTCTGGATCCAACTGAAGTTTTATTGCTCCAAGAACTCATTCGTTCAACGTTTGTTTTCTTATTCTAACTCGCTTGATCTTTCTTGATCGGCTTTGTCATGCCTGAGTATTCATTTTTTATCAAAGCCCATAGATAATTTTAAATTAAGTTCAGTGACGATTTCTTATCATAGGCAACACCTCATTAATTCATATTCCTTTTTATGTGTGGTTAAATAAAAGACACTTGCCACGTTCATTCATTCCAAAAATTTTGATGGAATAAGAATAAGGAACTAGAGATTGAGACCTGTAATTATAAGCAGAGAGTTTGTTTTAGGAATGGATGGAATCTGTATTGATGTCGGCTGCTCATGAGCATTTAATATATAAACGTATTAACCTACTACATACATTAAGTGACGTCTGGAGCTCATTCTTAAAGGAGTAAAATCACTTTTAGTGCTAACTTCTTGATCTTTAAAAGATGCTACAGATAATTCTGTTAATAAACACGGTAGCACACTAAGTCTGTAGAGTGGAAAGGTGAATCAAAAATGGTGCTCATTACAGACCAGAACTGATTATGGTCAATGTGTTACATATTACCAAATTGTATTTAGTCAGTAATTATCTATTGTTCGCCTATATACAGGTTTAGTTTCCTTTAACACTGAAGTATAACGAATACAGGGGCATATTAGCAAGACTGGCGATAAATTATCGCCGTTTTAGCGGCAGTTTTCTGCCGCTAAAACGGCGATAATTTTATCGCCAGTCTTGCTAATATGCCCCACAGTGTTCTTTTTAGACTGTGAGAAATGTAAATGATCAAAGTGTGATACATACTTTATTTAAGACTGTGTGAAACTTGGATAGAATTACTTATTGTTATTGATCTTTCATTTCCCTAAACCCGCAGTTTAGGTTTAAATGGTTATTCTTGCAAATCTGATATATAAGTTGCATTTTTGAACCAACCTATTAAACAAATATAGAAAATCCATAATCAATGCAATTATATACAAGAAGCAGTGAGTTTGAAGCAGTAGGAGGGGCATGAAAATCCTATGTAAGATGTTTTTGCTTTTGTGGAATGCTAATGCAGCATTTGCTTTTACCCCTAATTAATGTCTATTTAATCGTGGTGCAAAATTATTTGAGTTGGATGCACCACGTGGAATCCCTCTACGAGGGCCAATAGCTGATAAAGCTGTTGATTTAGAACTTGTCTTATGTCTTTGTACTGGAAACTTTTATCGCGGTTTACCTGCCGAAATTCGTCAAGAAAGACAGCGGCGTGCAAGAATTATTCATCATCTTGGAAGAAGGATCCATCCCTACACAGGCAGCGTATTTTTCTCCCAACTCAAAATCAGGCATTATTGTGAATTCCTACCCGATACTGCCTTGCAAAGAACGCCTATGGTTTTGTTTCTAGTGGCTGTCAGAAGAGAGGGAAACTGTGGAGCACGATATGCTCATTTCCAATAGGCTAATTTCTGAAAGATTCGAAATTTCAAAGCACATTACAGAGTATCCGGAAATACATGAAACATCCCCCTGTGTTCATATGCTGCGTTGGAGCCAGATAAGATTTGCATAATTAAAGATGTTTAATAAATCATCATCACAAAGTAGGCCCCTTGATGCACATAGTCCTGTGCGCCTAAACGGTACATCACCCTGTGCCCTGTGATGCACAACACCGGTTGCCCTTCTGAGGCACAATACCCCATGCTCCCCTGAGGGACCTCATCGGGTAGGTCCCCTGTGCTCACTGGATGCACATTATCTTATGCCTCCCGCTGTACAGGAGTTTGTAGTATGACTGCTGGGCTGTCTGCCATTGATGACTTGAGAGTATGTATAGCTATAGGTATATATACACCTCTATGTCTGTTTGTATATGTCTGTTGGTCTGTGTGAATTTGTTTTATTTATTTATTTATTTATGGTATTTGTAAAGCGCACTGTGACCAGACTGGTATCCTGGCGCTGAGGCGACTATTATCCAAACCGGAGAAGCAGAGAATGATAACATCTATAACAAGCACTTATTGTTTTGGGAACAGCCAGGTTTTCAAGGCTTTTCTAAATTTCCGCAGGTCTGTATGTGATCTTAAGTTAGGTGGAAGCTTATTCCACAACGGAGCCTCTTTAACTGAGAAGGCTCGTCCACCTTGGCGTGCCCTTCGGAATCTATGTACCTGAATGAAATTTGCAGTGGCCGAATGTAGTGACTTCCTCGGAGCACATCTTTTTACTCTCCGTTGCAACGGTACAGGGCCCTTGTTCTGAAGGGCTTTAAACACAATGCACAAAGCCTTCAAAAGGATCCTCTGCTCTACCGGCGTTAGATGCAGAGGATCTTCGGGATCTGTTTAGAGTGAGTTTAGCCACAGCTACCTGCACTCTTTGCAGTCTCTTGACCAGGTAGTCAACTGAATGAGTGTTAGTAGATGTGTAGGCCTTTTTGCATGTATTTGTGCTCTATATTGATGTCTCTTTTTCTGGCCCTCACTTATCTTCTGCAGCTCCCAGTCTCCAGCACCATATATGGGCCACGAAAGGAAGGTGTCATGACTCTGTATGAACGCCACGGGAAGGGGTAAGCAAACAGAGTAGGCACACACAGATACAACCCACAAGTATCTTCTGTTGCCTTTGTATGACTGAGGATCAAATGCGGCATGAATGAATCCTTTTAGGTTAGGGCTACAACTCCCAGAAAACCTGCAGCGTGCGGTTCAAATTGCCGCTTAATCACCAGCTTGCGCCTATATAAATCCCCGCTCTCGGATTGTCCGGTGTTTGACAATCCGAGTCGGAGTTGGATTATCGTATGCCGACATTCTTTACGCTCACATTGAGCGCGAGCCTGCTCTCTGCTGTTTAGGTCTCGCCTAGCTGCATAGGAGGGCCTTTAGCCGTCGCTCTGCTCATTTTCAAGCACACACTCGTGCTTGTGCTGGCATCCACCTTGCGGGAACGAGCAGCGGCGCGCGTGGAAATTAAAAACATATGGCTCTCACGCCGCTGCTGCTCGCCTCCCGCAAGGCGGATGCCAGCACAAGCACGAGTGTGCTTGAAAACAGCTGCTGCTTGTTCTCTCTCCTGCCGCGTGTGCTGACACCAAACCTTAGCTCTCTCCTTTTCTCGCTATTGATACTTTCTCTCATGTTTCTCCCCTTTCTCTCGGTATTTTCCTGCCTCTTACCAGCATCCTCTATCCAGTCACTTCCATGTTCACATTTTCTCTCTCCGAACATGCCTCTCTCTTCCTAGAAAACGATCCAGCCTCGTCCCTTCCCGCTGTCTGGTCTCAGCTTCAATCTTATTTCTTTTCTTCTCTTTCACCTGCCCCTCTCACTCTCCGACCTCTCACAGTCGTCCAGCTTTCGTTCCTCTCTAGCGGCCTCTTGCTTCACCTCATGTTCTCCCACCCTCTTACTTCCACCATCGTTCCCTTATTATCACTTTCTACTTTTTTTAAATCTCCATATATATTCTTGTTTTATCCCGGCTATTTTATCTTGAGTACCTGCTTCCATCTCTCTCCTCCCGTCGTTCTCTCATTATCACCTTCTACTCTTTTATCTTTCCATAGTTATCATTGTTTACTTTCTCCTTTCTGTTTTTATCGCGTGTTCCTTCTTCGATCTCTCCCCTTCCTTATTTTCCTCTCGTCCCTTCGCATTTCCCTTTCGTTTGTTTCCCATTCTCCTTTAGCTCTAATTTCTTCACCTGTAGTGTAGCTCCTATTTCCCTTATAGGCTCTGCGCATTGGAATAATATATCCTATAGGTTTGACATAGGACTAAGGTCGGTATGTCACTATCGAGTATATTAAACTTAATTACTTGTGCCAGCTAGCTCAGAGGCTACTAGAAACTTCTTGACGACAAGAAGGGATTAGTTTCTGGCTGCCGCAGAACATGACCACTGTGTTTCCCTTACAGAATCAGGATGTGTCCCAGAGTCGTAGAAACAATAGATAACCATTTCACTCAGCTCAGTCGGGCATGTTTCAGTTATTCTCAGAGTTACACAGAAATAACAGACGGGCGTTTCAATAAAGGATTTATTGAACAGTCTTGTTTCTGTTGTAAGTTATATGTGCTGTTATGATCACAAGACAGTATGCGAGATAAATAATGTACAAGGTGAGCAGTAAAAATAAATAATACTGCGTCAGCATTATCTTTTCAGCATGTATGCATTTACATAAAATGACACAACCTAAAAATGCGAGTACTCATACGATGCGTTTCTACCCTAGTTCTATCCCAGTGTACCTAACCTATCCTAGGTATAGGGAGAAGTAGAAGTAGGTGCTGTATTCCTGACTAGAGTATACCAAGAGTAAGTTATGCCTAGTATGCCAAGAGTCTAGTATGCCAAGAGTCCCTCTAGGTTCTAGTCTGCTCCATACCTGAAGAATGAGAGAGGTAGGAATCTCTATCCGGACTCGAACTCCAACACCCCGCAAGGGAAGTTAGATCACTGGAAGCTGGACTCTCTGCGTGCAGGAATGACAGTGTCTTCTCAGTGCGTCTGGCCGGGAATCGGGCTCCTCTGAAGTCGAGGTCTCCTCTGATTTACAGGGGTTTGGGAAGGTATATTTATACCTGAAAATGGTAGCATTGACGTGAGTTGGGCAGCGAAAGACGTCATGAATGAATCCCTTAGGGAATAAGAGGTTCATGCATAATGTTTGAGTCCTTGAAGAAATCAATAGTCCTGGGCAAGGGAAACTCCCGCAGCCTGAGGGTCTGTTTTTTCATGGACTCGTTGAGACGCTAGGGTGGACGGATGTCGGAAGCCATGCCTGTATTTGGTGTGCATGGTTTATGCCTAAATAAGGCCTGGGATTCTACGCCTATATAAGGGCAGGTTGGGTTATGCCTATATAAGGACATGTGTCTAGAAAGCCCGTTTATGGACACCCTATGAAGTATACAACACCCACTCCTCTTTCGTGGAAACAATGATACTAAAATGCTAAACATCTAAAATGCTAAACATTAAAATAGAGTACCGCATATTAAAACATATCCTAAAAGTATTTAAAAGACATATTTAAAATGCAAAGGTTTCTGTACATTTATAAGAAAAGCTTTTCATTTCCTGCATAAAGTGTGAAATAAATGCAATTGGAATGATAAATAAAAAGCAATATTTACATATGACGAAAATGATCGATAAGTTTTTTCAAAATCAAAGTCATTTCCTATCATGAAATTTAAATGAACTGATTTAGACACACAACATGACTAAGTGTCCCTGGAAGTACTGCCAAGTCTGTATTATAAGGCCAGTTCTACTATAAGCAGATTGAAGTGCCATTTTTGTGTTAGAAAAATGAGAAAAGTTCAAATTTTGGTAATGTTCCAGGTCTTTGAAAAACGAAGGCCAAATTGTTGCTGTTGCACTGGAACAAAGTATGCCGAATTAGAGTCAGTTCACGGGTCTGGTGTAAACATGAGATCATCTATTTCAATAGACAAAACATCATCCACTGTCGATGGTGTAAGTTCGAACACCTCACGTAAGAGATTGACCGCACAAAGATGGGAAACACCGCCCACAGCATAGGTCGCCGCAGCAATGTTTGCGTCCGTTGTTACCTGTGTGCCTGGAGTTGTTTCTCGTACCTCAGCAGCAGCAGGAAGCGTCTGTGAGATCTCAATGAATGCTGACATCAGTATTGGGAGCCTCTGGGGACAACACGAAGCATGGACCGTTATCGGGACCAGCAAAGTATCGACGTCCTTTGGCGCAGCTGATGGATATGTTAGACAAGCGTCCAACACGCATTCTTCACCGCATAGCAGGCAGCGTAGAACAGGTAAGATGCAATCTTGCCAGATTGGTCGGAATGACAGGAACCATGTGGTATTAAGGTCCCGTAGACGAGTCATGCCAAATAGCTGTACTATTCGCTCACGGCACTTTCTTTCAAGGAGAGCTTTCTCCATTTCGCTCGGAGTTATTTCTGCGAACTGGCTGGCCATAGCGCAATAGCAGACAGATGAATAGAATTCCCGCAACAAGTGCTAGAATCAACGGTATGCCACCAAACACCGAATGTGCAAAGTTCGGAATGATTCCAAGTATTGCCTGGAACGGTGCTAAGAGACCGGTGCAAATGCTCTTAAATACATGTACAATTCCTGTTGTATCTGACATGTTGAAGATACGTGATAACATTTCTACGAAATGTATAGGGCAGTTTGTACGTATTAAATTCTGTATCTCAGCCGAAGTCCTTGCAATTTGTAGATCATAGGTTTCTTTGGCCGAGGTCAAAGGCACTGTTTGCTGTAAAAGCATGGCTTTCATTCTGCTTAAAGTATCAAATCTTATAAAAGAGACATTCAGTGAAGGCCATAAAGCCGACTCCCTGACTACGTCTATCGGGGGAAACAATACTTGCATACAGCAAGTGACCCTGTAGTTGACCGTTACTAGATATGGGATGCCGGGCAACATTCCACAGCAGCTCTGATCATTCAACACGAGGTAACTCCCATTAGAAAGTTGTCCAAACGTTGGTTTAATCACAGCAGCTGGTGAACCGTGCTGATGGCAAGACAGGTTGCCGCAGAACCATTACAAGCTCCGTGCAAAATAATGTCCTGACATATGAGTGAACCGGTCAGTGCAGGTTTACAGTTAATACCGCTAAGAAACACTTCACGATCCCCACTCCAACATTTATGTGTATACGGTAAATTCCAAGATGTCTTAATGTATTCCCTACCCAACCTTTCATATTTGCCTGCTTGCATCTGTCTGAGGCAATACTGGAACTGAAAAGTTGTCACAGGTAATGTTATTTTTCCATGAATAAGCCATTCTGTAGCTGGTTTTTCTGCCACTGTGAATGGTAATTTGTCAATTTTTTCAATGCTCAGCACTGTATACCTCGCTCCTCTTTGTGCCAATTCGATCTGTTTATCAGTCAGATTGTATTCTGCAAACAGGGACGACGTGTTGATGAAACGCCAAGGCACATAGCCCGCTCGCAAAGATTGCAGCGTCCATGTCAATAACACAATAGAACGTAATTGAGACTGACCTTGTTGTAACATAGCCAAATCTTGTTCTAGAATGTCGATAGCAGAGGATACAATGCCATCCAATGAATAAATTCTGGAGGACAAAGTTGTTAACCCATTGTCGACTACAGAGAGTGTTTTCTCTAAATTGATACGATCAAGTTCACGTATTCGTTCTGCAGCCTCTATCTGTGACACTTTCCATGCTTCGTTATAAACAGCGTAGATGCCGGCATATATGAAACGTTTTTGACGCGGTTTTCTTGGTCCAAGCAAGAATTCCTTAAGATCTGCGTCATGTGCAAGTAAGGTTAAGTGTTGCTTCACATCCTGTAGTGTAGATTTATGCAGCCAATTGAGGCATAATTTTCCTACACTGTATGTTGTTACTACCCCCGGATGTTGTCTCTGGACATATCTTGGGTCTGGCCTATGAAGAGCAAAGCCCTGAGTTTTGTTCAAGAACCTTTCCTGACAGTTGTTTGTGTCTGTGGGCCAGATCAACCATTTATTCCAATTTGAATTGGTTCTGTTGAGTTGTAGTATATTGCCAACTGTCACCACTGCCTTTGTTGTATTATCACTGGCAGGTGTTGGCACAGAAGGTGTTTTCATCTCTTTGATCTTGGCTAATCCAAGACAAGATGTCTGTTGGACGGTGTCATTCAAAAACAGTATTTGTTCAGGGTTTATGCAGGCCCTAAATAAAGCTTCCATACCCTGTACTTGCCAATCTTTACTACCCCAGACAGTTTTTGTCTCAATTGTGTCTTTCCATAAGTCGAAACCCTGTGTAGACAGTTGGGCAATAAATGCTTCAGAGTAAATCTGTTTTGTATTTGTTAACATAATTTTCAGTCCTGCCTTGTTTACATTTTTATAGTAAAACGTTTCTGGATCAGATGTATTATAACCTGAAAAATATGGAAATTTACTAGCAAATGTTTTCGAACTACCTTGTGGTGGTGTAGGACAATGTTCCCATTGATTATACATAAATACATTTCTCAGATATGCAGTTTTGTGCAAATAATGATGACCATAGTGGTTATAACAATACATTTCTTCGTAATCGGTTGTACCCTCTAAATATTCATGTTTAGAAAATGCAGCAGATTTTTCTAGATCAAACATTATATCTTGAACAGTCTCTAAGTCCCAATCATCTGAATAGGTACTGGACGTTATCAAATCGCTTAGTGAAATTTTAAACAAATGTGGAATGTTCAATTGTTCACTTGGGCCGAATATTTCATAATCTGTTTTGTCCCACACTATACCATCCTGTATAGGAACAGCTGTGATGTTCACTGATGACAAGACTCTTGCTTCACGATGGGAAGATTTATGTGGTTTCAAAAGCATGTTTATGTCCTTTCCTTCAATGTTCACATGGATGTATCTGCCACCTATAAGCATGCTTACTGTTGTTACCAAAGCTAGCCAGAGCAGGAAAACAAAAAGTCCAGATGTAATCCAGAGTTCAATCCATGGAGAAACCAGATAAGTCTTTTTCAGAAAGTGAACAAAGTCTTGTACTTGCTGCTTGAGTTTGAATGATGCTGGCGTCGTTTCAGGTTCGCTTGGATCCTCTGAGAACGTATCAAAGTCAATGAAATAGCCAGAAGCAGTTCTGTCAATTGTTGGAATTGCATCAGGATTCGTTGAAATCACAGGAACCAGTTCTTCACGAGTCACATTGGTGTAGACAGGTGTATTTGGACGAACTGTTATTTGGTTTTCAAGAGGGATGAGTTCCATAGCTTGGTTGCATAGTCCTTCATTCGTTACAGCTGAATTCTCGATCGTGATCAGTCTTTCAGTCTGAACCTCTTGAATAGTAGCGAGAGGAGTGCGTCTGCTACTAGGTCGGAGTCCACGAGGCCTACTGCTTAGTATTGGCCACATACTGTGGTTTGATCAGGTCGATTGACACAAATCTTTTCTCCTTTCTTCCAGCAAGGGGCGGCAGAAGTACTGTCCTTGTTCCTTGAACAGCTAGAACAGGTACTGGTTGTCTGTAAGAAGGTCCAAATTCCTTCTTGTCCGCGATTTTTTCTCTGACCAGATCCCCAACTTTTGGAATCCAGACAGGCCTTGCTGGGACCGCCGATTATTCCCCAGTGGTGGTTGGCTGTAAGGATACGTTGCTTTGTTTCGTTCTTAACTTGTTAAGTTCCTGTAAAACAGCCAAACGATCTTTGATATCAAATTCTTTTTTGTCCACCACTGTGCCTACGTGTTCTAAGTCTGGAACCCACATTCTTGTCCCAAATAGGACCTCATATGGAGTGACTCCCCTAGAGAACTTCTTGGCAGATTGTTAAGAGCGCGCTGAACGCTAATGAGGTGTTTGACCCACCCAGCACCCGAACCTAATACCCTAGCTGTTATAGATTGCTTTATGTCCCGGTTTTTCCTTTCCACAACAGAATTTCCCTCAGGATGGAATGGAGAGGAGTACCGCAATGCAACGCCCAGACTGGCCATGGCCTCCTTGTAAGCCCTAGAGCTAAACGCAGGACCCTGGTCAGAATGAAACGTGCCTATTGCGTATGTGCCGATAAAGACTCGCAAATCTTTTATAATAGTTCGAGCGTCAGCTGAGCGCTGAGGCCATAACCATAGGAACCTAGATTTTAGTATTTGCGGGAATGCCTATGTCCAGTAGGACGCTGGCGATTAGATAGCCTAATGCTGTCTAACAGTGGTGTCTGCACTGGGCTGCCGCATTCGCTGCATGGTGTCTGATGGCTCTCTCGCTGTAATTTGCAGTCTAAGCAATTGTTGATGAATGTGTGAATGTGTGTATTCATTCCAGGCCACCAGTACATCTCTTTTAACTTCAAAATTGTTTTTGAGATCCCTTGATGTGACAGACCCTCCCCCAAATGTGTTTCATAAATCAAGGCTGTTCTTCGTTCCATGTTTGGAATTACCCTATCCCCCACTCCAGGGATTCGAGCAAAAGGAACGTTATTCGCATCAATTACATAAGAGTACTTGAGTGGAAACTTTTTGGTAATGCTGCATTGCTGCCTTTGCTTGAAGCATTGACAGCTAACATTATCTCACTGTCTATTTTTGTTTTTGAACGAGTGATCGCAGCTACGGAAGCCGTCTGAACAGCCCCTTCGCGGCTTCGTCAGCCAATGAATTCCCTGCAACGTGAACGCCATCACGCTGATGACTCAGTGTGTGAATCACGTGAACCTTTGGTAGTTCGTTTTTCAACAGAACTACTTGTTCCCAAAGCAGTTTGTGCTTAATTGTGCCACCTTTTGCATCCTTAAAACCATTTTCAAGCCAGGTTCGTATATAGTCATTATACGACTGAACACAGTAAAAGGAATCGCACACTATCAGTGTGAGGAATTCTCGATCCGTACTCTCAAGTGCCAGTTTGAATGCCTGTAGTTCAGCTCGCTGAGCTGTACAATCACCCAGTGACTGAGTTTTTGTGACCATAGGTCTGAAGATGCCATTTCGCATGCGACCTTTAACGATTGCACACGCTGCACTGTAAGCTTGCTTACTCCCTGTTGCGGGCTGTGCGGATCCGTCAGTGTAAATTACGAATTCATACTGATCGAGAGGCAGAATTTCAGTGGGCAGAGGACATTCTTGTTCATATTGGAGAAATGCCTGTGTTTTTAAATCTGGATCAAATACATATTCAACATCAGTTGCAGCAAGAGAATTAACCCATTGTATCCATCTCGGATGTAAAGCTTTAGCATTTGGAATGCTTGCTTTTGTGACTGCTTCTAAAGCTGGTACTGGGGTAACGACAATTATGCGTTTCCCTTGGGCTAAGGCTCTTTCTTGTGCTACAGCTGTTTGAACTGCTGTCAGAATTTTTTCAGTCGAACTGAAGCGCATTTCTGCTTGTGTGTACAAATGTGATTTGTACGCGATTGGTACTTTCTCACCCTCATTAAAGGTTAAGTAAGTGAATCCATATTGACCCGAAATTATTCGAATCACCAAATTTCTTTGACTTACGCGTGTTTGTAAGTGATTTGTTGCTAACATGTTAGCCTGGAGTGAACGCAAAATTTCTGTGTGTTCCTGTGTCCAGTTTTTGATTGAAAAATCAGGTTTGATTAGTGCGTAGAGAGGTTTAACCCTTTCTGCATAGTTTAGAATGTATGTTCTACCAAAATTGAGGAAACCCAGGATTGATTGTAAGCTTTTTAGCGTCTTAGGAGGTTGGATCAGCACACACTTCTCTAGAAAGTTAGCTGCCAAGCTCTTGCCTTCACTTGAAAGCTCATATCCCAAAAATGGGACATTGAGATGGGCAATTCGGGACTTTTTAAAGTTGAACTTATAGCCCTCAGAGGCGAATCCCAATATAATGGTGCTCACCCTGTTCAAGTGTTTTTCTAAGTCATCGTCTGTCAGATAAATATCATCGACATAGGACAATGCCTCGTTGTCATAAATTTGTAGCAACTCCGTTACTCTCGCTGAGAATAAACCTGGGCTGTTCTTGAACCCTTGTGGGAGTCGACAAAAGTGACGCTGGGCCCCCATTATGGAGAATGCCGTTAAGTACCTACTTTCAGGTGCTATATTTTGACAAAAGAATCCATTTGAGATGTCTAATGTGGTTTTGTATTTTTTGCGCACAATGTTATTCATTAATGCTGTGCTATGTGCATTTTGCACTGCAAAAGTTTTAGAACAAGTGTTTAAATGTCTGTAGTCCAAAACTAGACGATATGTATTGTCTGGTTTGGAGACAGGAAACAAAGGATTGTTCATAGATGAGGTGCTAGTTTCAATCACCCCTTGGTATTCAAGTTGATTTAAAATCTACCTGACCTGTTTTTTAGCTTCTTGCTTAATTGGATACTGCCTCTGTGCAGTAGGTTCATGTTTCAGATGTATTTTATGGTGAGGGGAGTCCTCATCCCATCCTACATGATTTTTATATAATGCTGGAGCCTGGGCTACTGCCCATTTTCTGGCATATGTATATTTTAAGTGAATTGGAATGTGATTGGAGAAGGCAGGCATAATCATGTCCTCGCCGTGTGGGCACTCCCTGACAAATTGTGGTGGCCAGTCTTTTTCTGCTAGAAGTATGTCATAACCTTTTGATAGTTTTTCCCAAAAAAGTGCTTTAACCTGTCTAGGTTTGTCTCCCTCCATCCGGAGTGTTATTTCATATAACCTTTGTGGAGTACTAACCCTGGTGTCTACAGTTTCTACCGTAATGTACTCATTCAAGTCCACTATCTCCAGAAGTTCCATCAGGTTCTGGCGAGCTATTGTGACTTCTGCTGCACAGTCCAGCATCGTCTGAGCCCATTCCCCGTTTTTGAGTTGTGATCTCATTATTCTCGGCATGTCTTATCTTCAGACCTGCTACTTTCTTTTGGAGAATTGAGGTTTAGCTTTAATTTTTGTTGCGTGCTTGTCGTCTTTCGATTTCACGCGTTCTTCTCTATGTTCTGTACATCCTCTTCTTTCCGAAGTCTGTGATGAGACCTGAAAGGGACGAGAGGAACGTGTATCATTATCTTGATACCTATCAGGTTTTCTCAAATTATCCCTATTCCTGAGGTTATACCTCCTTTCAGAGGGCTCCTTTTGAGGAGACCTACCTCGGGATTGAGATCTTTTCTCGTTTGAATTTTGTTTAATAGACTCCCACTTCTTTTTAGAAGATGTAGGAGTTTGTTTAATTGAGTCCTTCTCAGGACTTTCAGATAGTTTTGGTTTAACTGGTCTCCCACCCAAGCTATCTCTGCCTAATTCTGCATATGACTGCTCTATAATTCTGGGTAGCTCGGTTTGATGTTCTGTAACATCAAATTCCCTTAGTTTTTGTCGGATCGCCACTGCTGCTGCCTCCCCTTTAATATTAGATAATATTATTGTTGAGACCTGTTCAAAATTTTTCAGTAATTTCATACCTAAATTTAAAGCAGGCTCTGCTCCATATTCGTTTTGAATCTGTTTTAGGACATCTGGTATTACCGCAATTGACGGAATGCCGTGTGTTTTAGTGTAGATGGCAGCAAAGACTGAGCCCCAAGTGGTGCAGTCTTCCAGTTGTGGTGTGATCCCCATTGGTAAACTGATTGTTAGGATTCTGTGTTTCTCATATGGGCTAGTATTTGGAAATACTGCTTCGATTTGAGTAATTTTTTGAGCTATCCAAAACGGAATTTGCTCCCGCTTAGTGGGCATTTTACCCATGACTGCGTATAGAGTCTGTGGTGTAATTTTTAGTGTACTCCCCTGTGGAGGTGCTTGATTTGGAAGTGTTAATGGTTGTTGGACTGTGAAAGTCCTCATGACATATTGAACCAATTGTCTGTAGATTTTTATTAACTCTGTGAGTTGATTAAGTAGTTCCTCGTCTGACATTATTTTGATGTCTGGATGAGGTGTGTAGCCGGCTAGAATCGGCCATGTTGCTCCTGGTCTGCCTAGCGGACCGAGCCTGGTTATATTTCTGTGATGTTTTAGGGCGCCTTTAAACCAGAGCTGGTGCTCCTGGTATGTTAATGGAATTTCAATTTCCTCGAAAGGAATGTATTCCTCCGGTTGTTCATCTTCTTTGTAGAAGTTAAACAAATGAGTTACTGGATTAGATTCCGGAAATATTACCCATGAATAGAATACCTCTGTCTGAAAAGACTCGTGTGCCTCTATCACGAAAACTGCTCTACCTCCTCTTGGAGATAGGCCATGTTTTATAAGTTTTAGAGTAATGGCTCTTCTTAAGTTAGGAGGAATGTCCTTGACACCCTCTTCGGCTTCATTTAAACCTGTGTTGTTAAATAACGCTGCTTGGGCTGGTTCAGCCGCAGCTACACCGCTTTCGGCGTCTACATTCATTTTGTAGAACTAGTTTCAAGGAAACAAAGATAAGATGCACAATATTGTGGAACAGTCTATCCTTCAACGTTGAGCAAACCAAACAGCTAATATATAGGGCCTTCCCTATGTAGCCGTGGCGGATATTAACCCTGCCCACTCCAGACGTCTTTTGGAGTATATGGGGTAGGAGTCTCTGAGAGAAAAATAAAAGTGCACAGCTGAGTTACTCAGTATCTAACGTTGAATTACTGCCTTACCAAACGTTGGGCGCCATGTAGTGTAGCTCCTATTTCCCTTATAGGCTCTGCGCATTGGAATAATATATCCTATAGGTTTGACATAGGACTAAGGTCGGTATGTCCCTATCGAGTATATTAAACTTAATTACTTGTGCCAGCTAGCTCAGAGGCCACTAGAAACTTCTTGACGACAAGAAGGGATTAGTTTCTGGCTGCCGCAGAACATGACCACTGTGTTTCCCTTACAGAATCAGGATGTGTCCCAGAGTCGTAGAAACAATAGATAACCATTTCACTCAGCTCAGTCGGGCATGTTTCAGTTATTCTCAGAGTTACACAGAAATAACAGACGGGCGTTTCAATAAAGGATTTATTGAACAGTCTTGTTTCTGTTGTAAGTTATATGTGCTGTTATGATCACAAGACAGTATGCGAGATAAATAATGTACAAGGTGAGCAGTAAAAATAAATAATACTGCGTCAGCATTATCTTTTCAGCATGTATGCATTTACATAAAATGACACAACCTAAAAATGCGAGTACTCATACGATGCGTTTCTACCCTAGTTCTATCCCAGTGTACCTAACCTATCCTAGGTATAGGGAGAAGTAGAAGTAGGTGCTGTATTCCTGACTAGAGTATACTAAGAGTAAGTTACGCCTAGTATGCCAAGAGTCTAGTATGCCAAGAGTCCCTCTAGGTTCTAGTCTGCTCCATACCTGAAGAATGAGAGAGGTAGGAATCTCTATCCGGACTCGAACTCCAACACCCCGCAAGGGAAGTTAGATCACTGGAAGCTGGACTCTCTGCGTGCAGGAATGACAGTGTCTTCTCAGTGCGTCTGGCCGGGAATCGGGCTCCTCTGAAGTCGAGGTCTCCTCTGATTTACAGGGGTTTGGGAAGGTATATTTATACCTGAAAATGGTAGCATTGACGTGAGTTGGGCAGCGAAAGACGTCATGAATGAATCCCTTAGGGAATAAGAGGTTCATGCATAATGTATGAGTCCTTGAAGAAATCAATAGTCCTGGGCAAGGGAAACTCCCGCAGCCTGAGGGTCTGTTTTTTCATGGACTCGTTGAGACGCTAGGGTGGACGGATGTCGGAAGCCATGCCTGTATTTGGTGTGCATGGTTTATGCCTAAATAAGGCCTGGGATTCTACGCCTATATAAGGGCAGGTTGGGTTATGCCTATATAAGGACATGAGTCTAGAAAGCCCGTTTATGGACACCCTATGAAGTATACAACACACCATTCCTTCTTTCATCTTTACCGATTTTGCTTTTATCTTCGGTGCCAACATTATTTTTGCAAATTCATTTTTGCTCGAGAGTTCATGCAGTGTTTCGTAGCCATGGAAACTACTTACTCCCTGCATATGTCTGCTTCTACAGTCGTCCCCATGAACACTGCTTCGTCCTGGCTTGACAGTTCATAGTGCCTTTTGAAGATGGAAACACCTACGGGTGCCCCTTTTTCAGGCACGATTAAAAATTAATAATTATAATAAAACAATTTACAACCAGAGGGGAGTTTCAATAGCTAGAGCAGACTGCTTGGATAAAAAATACATTTACAAATAAACCAGGCTGCTATGGAGCAGATTTGTTTTGTGTGCATGGACAAGCCACCCTTGTAGATGTCCGCTACGAATGAGCATAGTTTATCCATGTTTAACCGTGTATTTCGCAGCACATTTCACCGTTGTAACCCATGTGTGCAGCACCAGTACTATGAGCCTCTGGTGCTCAGTGCCACAAAGGCTGCAGCACAGTAACTTGCTACAGTACAGAAAGCCAAGCTTGTGAGCACGATGCTGCCGTCCAGTCCTAGATATTCTTACCAGCCTGCCAGTCCTCTTCAGACTGCAGCTCCTTTCCTCCCCCACTGGAGATCTAATGTAATTATCGCGCCTGCCGCTGCTCGCTCCGCAAGGTAAAGGCTGTCCATGGACTTCCGGCCGCGCTTGCATTCACCCCTGCCCTCTCGCCCCCCTGGCAAACCTGTTAATTACCCTTTACACATACAAATCTCACCCAGTGGCGGCTGGTGACATTTGAAACTGGTAGGGCGTAACATTATAGTTGTACTGCACTGCTACTTAGTTTTCCTCATCATGCCTCTATTTTTGGCCGTTTTTTTAGATCTCTACTGACTGTCAATAAACAAAGAGGAGTTGTTCAAATATTTCCATATTTGTTCAGAACCTCTGCACAAAACGGCCCCTCCATTATTCAAGAACTACATTCATTTGACAGGCGCCTTACCTAAAATCAATAGATGTTGTCAAAGACGGCTCTGTTTTACTTGTTAGGCAGCGAATTCCTGGAACTGAATGCCCCAGCCCCGCGACCAAAAGTCCTATGAACCTTGTATTTTAATAGATAACTGGCTCCATCTTTTCTGCTATCCAGGAATTGTAACCTGTGTTAGGACAACATTTACGGCAATCGTGCGATGATTATCAGCGAACGTTAATCTCACTGAGCCATCCTCCCTGACGTGCTTGTCAATGACGTATCTCAACACAACTGACACAAAACACCATAATCCAAGTAAACCCACCAAAACACAAAATAACGTCTCCCCACAAGTAACACCGCATCAGCACATCAGCATATCAACAAAACAGTGAGTACACTAACACAACACGATACCGGGGATGCTTGGCTAAGGTAGGGCAGTCCTAAGCTGATAGCAAAACACACCCGACTGCCTCCTCAAAGCAAAAAAACAGGACGTTCTCTAAATATGCCAGTTAAAAAATGTAAACCGTCAACACTAGGCCTACCCACCCCACTACTCTATTCACCCACCAATCCTCTCCCCCAATGGGATGTTTATAATACAGACTTCCTTCACAGCCCGTAGTCTCCAGAAGAACCAGTTGTCAAGAAAACTCGGACTTGTCACCCAACAAATAATAAGTTACAGCGCTTCACCAAAATACCACTTTTAAGTGCTTTAAATAATGTACTGATGCTTACTTTGGCGATCCCCCAAAATGAAAAGCTGCCGAGACCGTAACTCGTGACCAACGCCCATACCGAGGGCTGCCTATCTCGTATCCAAAACACTTTTAGACGCAGGCAGAGGACATACCTGTAGTGTCGCCAAACACAATAAAGCCTATAATAGACATAAATTTTCTACGTGCCTGTAACTCCAGTCCTGGTCATTTGTAAATGTGTCAAAAATAGAGTGGTCATATATTTTCGTAAGTGACCTCAAATCATGAATGTGTAGAATCAGCCGCGGCTCGCAGTACTCGGGGGGGTCGCGCGGGGGGTGGGGGCCGAGGGAGAATACAAATGTAAGAAAACTTACCTGACCGCCTCTGCTCCTGGTCCGCGTTGCAGCAATGGCGCTCTTCGATCAGGAGTGGAGTGGCAACCCCTCAGCCAATGCTGGCGCTGCTGCAGCGCCAGGATTGGCTGAGGGCACGGTTACTCTTCGCCCGCTGCCTGCCCATTAGGAGACCGAGGGGCTCCTAATGGGCATGCGCAAGCCAGTGGAAACACAAGTGCGCATGAATGGGCACGGGCGAAAATTCGCTCACCTTCCCCACTCATGCGCACTCTGTGCTGCTGCCTGTCCCTGGCTGGTCTGTAATGCACGTCAGTCAACATGACGCCGGACCGCCCACCCCTTCAGACTCTGGAAGGGGTGGGCGGTCCGACGTCATGCTGACTGACATGATTGTCAGACTCAGTTCTCCTTCGTGACGGCATCTCTGAACTTAAGTAAACTAAGTTCAGAGATGCCGAGGGAGCTGCGGGCACGGGCGGGTGGGCAACGCCCCAACGCCCCCAATGGACGCACCGCCACTGATCTCACCCCCTGGCCAACCAAACGCCTCTTTGTGCTCAGTAATTCATCGCACCAGCCCCCTGCTTGGAATTCGCGCCCCTCCCCGCGCTGGCACATTTACATGCTTATTTTCTGTGGAGCTCGCGACCATGACTGAACTCCTCACTAAAGTAAAACCCTCCCTCAAGCTTCAGAGGTTTCCAGGGTCGGTGCACCATCTCCCTGGTGAAAAATTGTAGTCCCAAATCACATCCTAATATTGACAAGAGTACACAATGAAAGTGAGTTTTAACACTGACAACACTGCCCATTATTATAGCGCTCACCGCTCTCTTGGCGCTTGAATAATGCACGTCATTCGCGCCCGCTGGTATGTGCCTTGCAGTGATCTCAGAAGGATGCTTACACCCATTTAAATAGTTGTTCGTGTTCCATTGACCCCTCCCACTTCATTTCCCCCTCCCCATTAGCCACCCTTTCCACCTCCTCCGCTCTCTCCTTCCCTGCTTTACCACCCCCGATTGTTTGCCCCTACCCCCTCCTCCTGCTGCCCTGCTCCACCGTCATAATGCCTCCTAAATACTGCTCCTCTCCTCTCATCTCCTCTCTCCTCTTCTCCTTCTCCCCCTCCTCCTCCTCGCCTACCCCTCCCCTTCCGTTCCTCCTCCATCTTCTTCTTCCTCTTCTCTTCTACCCCACTGCTACCATGCCCTCTCCACTCCTGCCCCACTTCTGCCCTTCACTGTCCTCTCCCCTGGTAAACTGCCCCTAAGATCCCTCCCCATCTGCCCCGATGTTGCTATGTCCTCAGATCCCTCTTCTCCTAACTTGCTCCCCTGTTCTCCCCCCCTGTCCTGCTCCACTGATGCACTGCTCCCTCCTCTCCTTCTGCCTGATTATTTGCTCTCTCACTCTCTCTCTCACTAACTTACTCTCTCACTAACTAACTTACTCTTTCACTAACTAACTATCTCAATCCCTCTCACTAACTCTCTCACTATCTAACTCTCTTTAAAAACACTAATTCAAACTATCTCTCTCTCACGGACTCTCTCTCTCCAAACTAACTCTCTAACTCACTCTCTCATAGACTCTCTCTCTCAATAACTAACTCTCTAACTATCTCTCTCTCCCACTAAATAACTCTCTCTCACTAACTAACTCTCTAACTCTCTCTCTCTCCTCTCACTAACTCACTCTCTCACTCACTCACTAACTTACTAACTTTCTCACTCTCTCACTAACTAACTAACTAACTCTCTCATTAACAAACTAACTAACTCACTATCACACTAACTGTTACACAGGTACTATTTCCCAAGCTTCAGCCTCCTGTTATTTATGCCCCCCCATAACAAAACAAGCATTGGCATAGCCAATAGGTCTCGCCTATAGGACCTTATAAGTGTTTAGTTATCCAGCACAATATCCTTGGTGCAACAACATCAACTGTTGCATGGCTAAACACTTATAAGGTCCCAAAGGCGAGACCTATTGGCTATGCCAATGCTTGTTTTCCTTGTCCTCGCGCAGGAGAGTGAGCCTACCGCGGAGTCGACTTCCCTGCTCGCAGGAGTGTGAGCCTCTCTCAGCTGCTTTCCTTGCTCTCGCTCAGGAGAGCGAGCCTTCCTTCTCACAGCCGAACCGTCACCACTGAGGTCGGTGTGCCGGTGGGACTCTTTCTGTTTCTTTGACATACTTGGAATTCCTCACGCGGTGGGGGATCCTGGCAAGTCCTGCAGCGGACGTTCTGCCCGCATAGTGTTCACCGCAGGCAGAACCCTTCCGCTATTTCCCTGTCTCCCGGGCAAATGGTATACCTTCCAAAAAACCCCGTGATTGGAGCCTAATTTGTGTCACGCTCTGTGTCAGCAACATGGCGTGACGAAGCACAGCTGCAACATTGAACCAACGCAACAGCTAAGTACATTGGTGCTTGTTTTTATTTGGATAAAACAGTATCAAATTCTTTTTACTTTTCTTTTTGGTTTCATGAAGAGACTTTCAACTGCTTTATTTTATCCTTGCCGTGACTCTCCTCTTCATTCCAGTTGGTTCTTTTTTCTGTGGGATCAATATATTGTCTTGCATATAAAGATTAGATTATTCTCACTTGAATTGATGATTGAGGTGTATGGTGTATGTAAGTATGTTTTCGTAGTCAGCACATACTAATGATACTGGGTTGGAAGCATACAGTGCTTGTACATGTGCCTTTATTTTGTTTTACTACAGGACACATTTACCAGGCTGCCTTTCCCAGAGAGAATAGGACGGTGTCTTTCTTCCTCCTGCGGACGACGCTTGCCTGTTACCTTGAAACCAGCCTCTTCATTTGTTATTTTATCCCTTTTTAGGTCTCGGCCTGCACCAGCGCTTGCGCTGGTCTGGCCGAGAGTTTTAGTAAGCGGGTTTTGGAAGTGCAAACACTGGCTTTCGGCTGGCGACCAGCTTGAGTTCACGATGGCGTGCACGCGCAGCTGCCCTCTGGGTTTCCTATCTCTTCCTCATTTCCTCGTCATGGCTCATTAACTCTCTGGACTCTGATGTTTCAATCGCAGCAGCAGCTCACATTACCAACTGAGGGCCCTGGACTACAGTCACATGAAAAACAACAGCGATTAGCATTGAAATGCAATCTTTTTTTTGTCTAGTTAGAAATATTGCTTCGGTGGGTTGATTTCACCTTATATCGCTATTTGTTTTATATTGGGAGTCACAGCCTAATTACCAGTATTTTTGTCTCTCACTGGTTTTTTTATTTATATTTATTCGTGCAAAGCACAAAGCTATATTTAAGGTTACTTTTTCCGCGTCACTTCTTCACTCTATTTAAACTCCACACCCCCCACTCTTATTGTCTCTCTCCTCTCTTTCTCCCCTCTCTAATTCTCTCTCTACTTAATTAACTCTCCCTCTCTATCTTTTTTAGCCTTTCATTCTCTCTCACCCCTTTATCTGTTTCTCTTTCAAACTCCTTCATTCACTCTCTCTCCCTTCTTTCTCTCTCTCTCTATCCTGCTCCACTCTTTATTCTATGTACACCCTTTCTCTCTCACCACCCTCTCTAATTGGGCATTATATCTTCACTCTATCTCTCACTCGGCAACACCACTGCATCACTCAGCGCAACCACAGCATCAATCAGAGCCAGCACAGCATCAATCAGAGCCAGCACAGCATCACTCAGCACCAACACAACATCTCTCAACTCCATCACAGCATCACTCAACGCCATCACAGCATCACTCAGTGCAACCACAGCATCACTCAGTGCAACCACAGCATCACTCAGTGCAACCATAGCATCACTCAGCACAACAACAGCATTACTCAGCACAACCACAGCATCACTTAGCGCCACAACAGCATCACTCAGCGCCACCACAACATCACTCCGCGCCACCACAGCATCACTCAGCACCACCATAGCTTTACTCAGCGACACCACATCATCACTCAGGGCCAACACTGCATCACTCAGCACTACCACAGGATGACTCAGCACCACCACAGGATGACTCAGCACCACCACAGCATCGCTCAGCGCCACCACAACATCGCTCAGCGCCACCACAGCATCGCTCAGCGCCACCACAGCATCGCTCAGCGCCACCACAGCATCACTCAGCGCCACCACAGCATCACTCAGCGCCACCACAGCATCACTCAGCACCACCACAGCATCACTCAGCTCCACCACATCACTCAGCGCCACCACAGCATCGCTCAGCGTCACCACAGCATCGCTCAGCGCCACCACAGCATCGCTCAGCACCGCCACTGCATCGCTCAGCACCGCCACTGCATCGCTCACCACCGCCATTGCATCGCTCATCACCACCACTGCATCGCTCACCACCACCACAGCATCACTCAGGGCCACCACAGCATCACTCAGTGCCGCCACAGCATCACTCAGTGCCGCCACAGCATCACTCAGTGCTGCCACAGCATCACTCAGCGCCGCCACAGCATCACTCAGCGCCGCCACAGCATCACTCAGCGCTGCCACAGCATCACTCAGCACCACCACAATATCACTCAGCACCACCACAGCATCACTCAGCGCCAAGACAATATCACTCAGCACCACCACAGCATCACTCAGCACCACAGCAGTATCACTCAGCACCACAGCAGTATCACTCAGCAACACCTGAGTATCATTCAGCATCACCTCAGCATCGTCTCCGCAACAGTCACCACCACCACCACTACCACCTCAGCATCACTCAGCACCACCTCAGCCTGCTCTCGGAATCTGGCATCTCTTGATTCTCCCCTAGCGTCTGGCCGCTGCTAGTGTTATAATACAGGTACTAGTTCCCAACCTTCACCCTCCGATTGTTTATGCCCCCTCAAAAAAAAGCTTTAACAAACAACCATTGCAATAGGCAGTAACAAGTTGCCAGCATTGCAAGAACAAAAGAAAACTGAGGAAATTTTTTATTGTAAATACTTTTTTAATATGGTCGTTCAGTTTTACATAATGCCTTCTTGGTCATATATAAAGTAACAAAAATGCTTCTGACACTTTTTTATTATAACTTTTCAGCATGCCGCACAGCAGCCACACTGCTCTACAGCACAGCTTGAAGACATTGGCAAAGTCAATAGTTCTGGCTAAACACTTATAAGACCCCAAAGGCGAGACCTATTGGCTATGCCAATGCTTGTTTCCCTTTCCCCTACGTGGTGTCTTTTGTGCGAGCTGTGCTTCACTCACTCGCAGGAGATACCATAAGGGGGGGAAAGGGTTAAATAGCCTCGTACATCGCCCCTCCGCTAGATTCAGGTTAGTGGTATCTCAATCTGACTTCCTGACAGAAGGGTAGTCACCTCTAAATATATCTAAGTAGTATGTCTTTAAACCAGCAGCAGGGAAGAGGAAGCAGATAAGGGGCTTAATAGCATGGGAATATCTATGGGGGGTGGGTCCAGAGATTTCCCACCCACAGTGTACTTTTCTTCTGTACAACTACTCTTATTAGGAATACCCTAATACTGCTACTACCACAAACTATTTAGAAAATTACAGAAACGTGATGTGGCTTTTGAAATATTGTGCAATAATATTGCATGTTTAATCATGTCATACAGTCATATCAGTGGACAGCATCAAACTAACATTTTCAAATACCTTTGCAACACATGAAAAGTATTTATTCGCTCGCTCTTTATGACCCGGACATATTTGAGGAACATTGCAGGTACCTAACTGCACCATGCTGCCTCAACATTCAAGAAATTCAGGTTAATATTTAAAGTATTTGAAGGAAGAACATATCTTTCTCTTTGTTGCCTTACATATGGTTGGACTATGCTGTGAAGCAAATACACGTTTTATCCTTTCTTTCTAGATTAACTAGTCCAACCTCACTTCGAATCATGTCAGTATCAAGTGGTGAACACAGAAATATTATCTCTGCATGTGAGGGAATAACTAATCTTGTTGTCTAAACACTGTCGTTGGTGAGAATTAGTATTAATAAGTAATTTTATCCTTAATGTAAGTGTGATTTAAATGTTCCATTTAGTGAACTTCTGCCATCCTGATTGAATGGCCTGATTAAAGGGTGTTGAAAATGCTGAGGAAAATCACAAATGTTTTTGATTACTTCCAAAACTAAAATAAATTTGAGAGGATCTTTCTAACCAATGCGTGTGTAAGTGTCATAGTTTTGTGCACAGAGACTTTGTTTTCCATCCTTGGGTATCATTACATTTTTAAGTCTCTGGTGTGTAGCTGGTTGGGGTGTCTCGATGGATTTTGATGAATGTTAACTACAGACTAAGAGCCTAAAAGGGTATGTAAATTTACTCAAAGTAGATCTGGGAACAGAGACCTCTATGGCCGTCACTGTGTTTGATTTACCCACATAAATCTTAAATAATGTCCCGAAGTGCGTCACCTGTAGCAACCATGATATAGGGATACAATTTAATAAGGTTGCAGGATGCAGAGAAAAAATGTGACACACGTGCGAATATCTGCATGCATGCATTAAGGCATTCAGGAAGACTGTACAGCATCAAGCTACCTTTACTGTTGAAAATCTCAATGGAAATGCACTTTCAGATTCAGAATTATGTTGAATTCAGCAGCATATTCTTAACAATTTTTTTTAATCTTTTTATTGGCAGTAAGCAAATTAGGATCATCATACATATATTGTTTCAGAAAACATCGGTAGCTGTGTGATCACCCCGCCAGGGGACCCTTAGTACAGTTCTTATAATCATAGAGCGGCAGTTTGCAAGCTTCTTACATAAGCAGATCCATTTTGCACTAACCCAGCCCTCATCTTGGGTACATTATTTCTGATAAACCCAGCGGGTGAGCCACTCCCCATATTGCCCGACCCACTGCCACTTGTGCGACTGTAGGCGTGAGGTATGTGCTACCCTCCCATCTTCTTACTCCTTTTTTTTTTTTGTAATACTAAACTAAACATTTAAACATGTTGGTGCTATTGACAGCATCTGGCAGTTACGGCATCCTCCCTCCCATTATATTTCTATGTCTATGATTAAGTGTAGAGAGAGGTGTTACTGAATGATGCAAAGGGTGCTTAAGTGAAGAGTGAATTAGTGAAAAAGGCACAGTTAATCCATGAGATCTCCGAGGCAGCGGCATGTGAGCTAGCTAGTGGCCGACACCCTGGTGCATGTTGTGGGCTAGGAAATGTTTCCTCAGTGAGGGAGGGGCCCGAAGTTATGATCATTCTATTCTTTGCAAATTTGATAAACATTTCACATTTTAACAAAGTTGCTGCCTAAATCCACACTGCTCTTGGTTTACTCAAAAAGGGCATCCAACAAAAAGTGTTTGTTATTTGTCGAATCAACAGCTGTGGCCTCTCATGGATACAACATGAACAACTATATCGGATTATAGGACAGTGTATAATATGGCATTAAACATTCATGCAGAAAACAGTCCTGCTAGCATGATAAACTAAGAGCTGTATACGCCGAGGAAAATGGCAATGTAGAACCAGGATGGAAAAGGGTCACACAGAGCCAGCAATTCTTGGGAAGCCTAATGGATGCAGACAGGGCTTAATACAGATTCAAAAGATGAGGCAGGAGACTGAAGCAGAAACTATAGAAACAGAGAAACATGGGCACAGGGAACTGAAGAGGGAAAACAATTACATTTTGTATTGGTCACAATAATGACCGGCGCCACCCGCACCTAGGGGCGTGGCGCCCTTAGTGGCATCTCGGGCGGGAGCCGGTCTGTTTTCTCTTTCTGTAGGTGGACGGAAGTAAGGGGCCCGGGCCCTGCTGACGTCATGCAAGGGGTCCCTCACACGCCACGGCAACTATAAAAGCGGCGGGAGAGGTCGGGAAACCCTCTTTGTCCCTTCCAACAGCTCCAGAGGCGGCAGACCAGCGGCAAATTTCCAGAGATTCAGGCATTCCAGTTTCTACGTGTGCGAACGCGGGTTAGTGGTCTGGCCGCAGTTTTGGGGGTTAGCGAGGGGGCCTCATAGCGTAGTCAGTTTTTGATGGTTTAGGAAGGAGAGGGCAGACTCGGCTCTCTCCCGTGATACAATGAGGGGCGCTGCGCCTCTGGGGGCGGTTGGCGCCAGTTAGAAACGCATGGATGAAAGTATAGGTATCGATACTCGGTGCGTCAGCCAGGCGTTGACAATGAACAAATTAAAGAATAATACTTTAAGGTGTAATAAAAGACTACGCCGTGATGACCAACTATCTGCCTGATGTCTCTCTGTGGTGCCAGATGATGGGGAGGGTAAAGTTGTTATCTCACTGGGGCGATTCGCACGATGTATGCACACTATGGGTAAAGAACTGATCATTAGAGGAAAGAGCCTAAACAACTGGCAGATTTTGCCAGGCATCTTGCCATAGCCTATGTGGGTCTTATATAGACACTCTCCACTCTTACCCCAGAAGTTGCAGCTCTAACCCAGAAGTGAGGATAGTCAGTTCTCAAAGTTGTCCACCATATCTTCCATTAAATGAAGGACGGGTCCAATACATTTTGTTCTTACCTGCTGGTTTGTCCAAGCGCTGTTCGAGCATACTGGCCACGCCCCTGGACATGATGGGCTATATCAACAACACCAAAGCGCGTCTGTGCAGTAGGTCCGCGCATCGGGCGCTGCTGGCGCTTCAATGGTGCGCCAAAGGTAAGCCCATCTGCGCCCGTCCGTGTTCGGACCGTGGCCAGTGCCGGTCCCCTGGTTCTCTGGTCACAGATTCACCGATAAAAAGATATTTGGGCGCCGACCTGCTCAATCACCATTCAGGAAATAGTATAAACTGCCCTAAACTTGACTGTCTCACAACCCCAACAAAAACCAGGCACTGTTGTACCAGCTGTGGGAAAAAATTAATCATACTTAACACATCACTAGACATGAGCACACGCTCCGTTAATTGGCATGCTAATAAAACTGTTCCCCATAGCCTGCTCCGCGTCCTATCAGTGCTAGATCTTTAATTAAGCACAGCCTGGAATTTCACGTATTTTTAGACACTTATAGGCCTGCCGTGGCATTTATCACTGAAACGTGGGGGACCCCGCATGCACCCCATATCTATTAGCAGCCTTAACGCTGGCCTATTCCAGACCGCATCAGAGTGGAGGTGGCCTAGTGATTGTTTTTTAGGACGAATTGAAAATAAGCTATAGCCCAGCACCATCACAAAATTGTGAAGCGCTCTTTTTTAAAATTGTTCTTACCAATACCAACACTTTTACGGGCATGCTCTTATATAGACCGCCCGGCCATAGACATACTTTCTCACAGGAAATCACAAATCTCCTGGAAGGACATATTTTATGCAATGATTTCACCATTCTAGGTGATTTTAATTTTCACCTAGAAGCATTTCGCGACACGTATACTTCAGCCCTCCTCCAAACCATGTCCATTCTTGGTTTCTGCCAAATTTTTGAAGGTCCCTCACATCAGGCGGGGCACACCCTAGATGGAATATTTACCAATAAGTCATCCATAACCACCACTAATATCCTCCCTTTAGTATGGTCTGACCATAGCAGGATCTTTTTTCACATCGCATACAACCCCCCTTCTCACACGTTCAAAACCAGATCGAGAATGTCCATCTCTCGAGCCTGGCATAATATTCAGCCAGACCTGTTCATGGATAAATTAAACTCCCCGCTTCCTACCCTCTCAAACAACACCAATGAAGTGACTTTTAAATACACCACCTGGGATAACAATGTTGCCTAATCACTAGCGCCACCCAAACAGAGGAAACCTAAACAGAACAACTTTTCAGCTCCCTGGTTCACAGTTGAACTAAGGGCTCAAAAGCAAACCTGCCGCAGACAGGAGAAAGTATGGAGGTGAAACTATAATGAGACAGAGAAGGCTAACTACAAGCTCTGTCTAGCCACTGATGGAGCAGGGTTTTCGCGAAATAAAACCTGCTGGAATTGAACCTTCAGTAACATTTACTAACTGTGTGCGGTGAAAAACTAATGTGGAAAAGAGCCTAACATGAGGGAAAATGCTACTGCGCAAGCGCGTACTAAAGCACTGAAGTAGGCCGCAAATGCTTTTTGACAAACAAAAAATAAAAGACTAATGCTGCTTCTGTGCACATTAATAATGCTTGCTAGAAAAATAATATTAACATGGGTTGCGCATGGATGAATATAGCACGTTACAACGCATGCTATAACATCGCGTACTATTGCAACGCGGTCGTTTCAACGACCGCGTTGTTAGTACGCAATGCATTTACTTCGCAAGTCATTACAACGACTTGCACTAGGGGGCGCGCTGCACTTAGGAATAGTATTAATTACTATTCCTACTCCATTTTGCGCAACAGTAGGGAAGGTGTTGGAATTTATTTTCAATACCTGAGCGCCCTCTAGTGCAAGTCGTTGTAATGACTTGCGATGTAATTGCATCGCGTACTAACAAAGCGGTCGTTGTAACGACCGCGTTGTAATGGTAGCGCAATGCAATGACAGCGTTGTAAACGCTGTTTCCCGCATGGATAGATGCAACATGGGGTGGATGCGTAATGAAAAGCATTATAAGTGATTAATAATGCCTGTTTGTTTTTCATAGAAGCATGGTTTTCTGTTCTGCGGGAAAACACGGGGTTAATGAAAATAAAATAATTCTGCAAAATAGAACTGAGCAAGACGATGGCAGTAGAAGACAAGTGTCCTTCGCCAGTCCTGTGTGCCTGCCAAGAGACAGCTGATAGAAATACATTTTCCTTGAGTGAAAGAACATTTCCTCTTCGTGCGGCACGAACGGATAAATGAGACACATAATTTGCTACATGACTGGGATGGAGGAAACAAATGCTATGACAGAGGCTCGAATTTGTATTTCCTGGGGTGGAAGTAGATATGCAGAATAAATAAACAATAAGACATTGAGTGAGATGGACATGACGAGAACGGTGTGACAGTACACCCCCTTCCTTAACCAATAATGTGTAGAGAAATCCTCTGTTCTGACACAAATGTGGGTTGGACATTTGGGTTTTAGGGTATAATTGAGGTTCCTGGTGGGAAGGGTTATGTCAGTTAGTTTGTTGGTGGTTAGTTGGTGGCTTGCTTTCCTACCTGCGTGAGGAGAGGCCTTCTTTGCTGTCTCCTATTCTTGAGCTGGCTGTTCCTGTCTGCTGATTCCTGACTTAATCTTTGCCTCTTCAGCTCTTCTTGAGGGGCCTTACTGCTCTCATGGCCAGGGAGTAGATTTCCTATTCAATTGGGTTAGTATAGACAGAAAACTGAATTTGCATAATCATTTGCAAATGTATTTTGTCTCTTAACCTTTTGTCTCTTCGCCTTTCCACTCCTTTATGCGCTGACATGTTGAGATGTGTTTTTATTCACTATTTTTCTGATATTGTTGCTCTGTGATGATCTATGATTTGTACTGTATTTTGGTATTGATGAGCATTTATTTCACATTATTTAGATAAAAATTATAAATATACAAATGTGTCTGTCTTTATTAGAGGTGTTTTTCTAGTTTATGATTATTCTAGAAATAAGTATTGGTTTGCCACACCCTGTCAACTATATAAACATCGCATCGCCACAATTGGTATAATAGAAATGAAGACACAAATTGGATTTTGGTAATTTGTTTGGTAATTCACTAACCCAGCATGAAGGGACTTGTGGGTAATGAAATTGGGCCTAGTCTGTGGAAAATTATTAGTCCCAGATCGCTGGATCAGTTTTGGTAGCAGCCCGATGGTTTATATTGATTATTTTGGCAAATTAATGGTTGAATTATTGATTTTGGTTACTAATATGAAAAGTTAGCGTCTTTGTTTTATGTAGTCTGGAAGTACGGGTACGGAGTTGCCTAAGATCCCGGGATGTTGATTTAGCCTCAGGGGCAGAGGAGTGTGGAAAAGTATTACACTGCAGAAGTACTGTTGTTGTAATATCGAACAGTGAAAGGCTGTTGATATTATTTTAAGGGACCTATTCTAAAGTATGTTAGTAAGCTGGATGCTATAGTGAAGTCCTCTTCCAAAACTTTAGAAAGTACACCTAAAGGATTACCAAGACCTAACTTCGCTTGACTGCTATTGTGGAAAGTCCTCTTCCGAAACTTTAGGAAACCCACCTAAAGGAGTACCAAGACCTCCTTTCACTTGATTGAGAGTAGAATGAGGCTGGTCGTTATTATGCTGGTTGTAAAAGGTTGTTTTGAACGACTGAACTATCTTTCATTTAGTGGAGCAGACAAAGTAGCAGCGTTTTGTGTAGTTTCTAACAAGAATTTATTTAGAAAGACTTTTGTAGTACATTGCCGTATTATTTTGTAAAGGGAGGGTCAGTCGCAGGAGTTATACTGACGTCACAAAAAGCAGCGCTGGCATTGGTCAGATAGCGGGCGTGTATTGTGCTGTGATTGGTTGGTTGGTTTGAGTCGCGCTGGTATTGGACGAGTGCAAGCCAATAGAGTGAGTGGAATTACGGAAGGATTTTCCTTGATTTCTAAAATATTTAGCGGAAAAGAGAGTTGAAAATGAAGTTGGTAAAGATGATACAAGATTTGTTTAAAAAACACAAGCCAATAGTTACTAGAGAGGGACTTCCTGTACCTCCTCCAAGATCGACTGCTTCTTTTATGATGATAGAGCGTGGATATCAAATCAAGCTTTATTCGGTTTAAAATCACAAACCATGAAAGCATCCTAGAAATCATAAACGTCTACACATCACAAGATTATAAAATTCATTAAAATGATAAATCAGGTTAAAATTCCGGCAACAGACCCCAACAGACCATGTACATAAGGTGCTATGTGCAAAATTTCCAGTTTGGTACAGTACTAAGACAGAAGAATCTCTTCTCCTCACAAAGTATACAATAAGATGCATTTAAAATTAGCCATAAAATTTAACAACTCAATAACAATCCTCAAAAATCGATAGGCACAGAGTGCTTGGTGCAAAAATGGCCATTTCGTACTTCTGTTTTTCTCAAAACATACCAAGCTAAAGTGCATTAGATTAAAATTTTTCATCTATATTTCTAAAAAGCATGATACAGAAAGTGCAAAGTGCTGGGATATGTAGTGTACAGAACACAGGATATAATTAGGGACATCATTCATCATTTTGTGACCGATTACTTCTGTTTTTCTCAAAATATTTCAAGCTAACGTGCATTTGATTAAAATTATCATCAATATTTTTTCTAAAAAGCATGATACAGAAAGAGCAAAGTGCTGGAATATGTAGTGTACAGAACACAGGATATAACTAGAGGCATCATTCATCATTTTGTGACCCGATTCCTTCATAAACAAGGGCCTCAAGATGTGAGTTATTATGTCCTATTTTAATTGCCTTCTGGATAAAAACCGCCACTGCATTGCAAACTTTAAGATTTACTAGGCCACAGATGTATTCAAAGGCAGATTTGTATAAAAATAGCCTCTCCCTTAAAAACAGGGGTCGTAAAAGACTCTTCCTGATCCCTCAATAGAAATCACAGAATAAAATAAAATGCAACGTTGTCTGGTTAGATTTGCCGTCACAGGAGCACTTTGGCAAATTTCGATTCCACTTACCCATTTTTGGAAAGGCTATTAAAAAATGAGCTAATCCCATGCGTAATCTTGTAAGGTAGAATCTATGTGTTATATTTGTGACCTGTAATAAATAATTTTGTATCCCTATCCCGAAAGTCCTATCACAGTATTCCTTTGTCAAGGGTTTCATATTAGCATCAACTTCCCTCAACCAAGTGCGTGAGTCCATCAGACTAATCTTCAGTTCCTTTTTATCATACTCAAGTATTTGGGAGGGGTTTTCCAGATCAATATTCATGGCGCATTCATTTAAGAGATTTCTAATATATATCAGCCACGGGATTTTATTCCCATGGTCGAGTGCAATACAGTCTTTAATAACATCCTGTGTAAACTTTGTGCCCTCTTTACTCCATATCCCATACCAGGTGTTTAAACTTATAGAACTTATAGAGTCACTAATATACGGTGCCCCCAGTTCTTTATGTACACTATATATAGGGGTGGAATTGGGCACAGCTAGCAATCTTCGTAAAAAAGTATTTTCTTGGGTTTGAAGAATTGCACAATTAGCCGCCCCCCAAAGTGCTGCACCATAACAGATTCCACTAAGGCACTTGCTCTTATTTAGGGGCCGATTCCGATTCGGGCCGGAAATCTCACCGACCGAGTCGGATTCGGAGAGATTTCCGACCGAACCAGAATCGGCCCCTATGTGGGAAATGGGTATAACTTCCCCCAGCCTCATTCCCGTATCCGCAGTGTTTCCCTTCTAAGATACCACATTTCCTGCTGTTAAAATCTCCAACCCAGATCAAAAAATAATCACTTTTGATCTGTTTTAAAAATGAATCAAGCTCCTTTTCAAGTGATAAAATTACTTGGTTTCTAGTGTTGTCAAAGACATTATTATAGAAATGAATTACCACAAAACACTGATAATCATTAGAATGTAGCCACAAAAATTGAAAATAAGGTGAGTCAGTGTAAACTTTCTTCAGAGTCAGCAGGCATGTGACCGAGAGTAGAACTGCTAAGCCTCCCTTTGCCCTTCCATTTCGTGAGGGAGTTGCTTGTGTGTCTATTGTTGAGAAACCGTCAATGTAGAAGGGTTCCGTGTGCCAAGTCTCTTGTATACAGATAATTTGACAGTTTTTTAAAAATTCAGGCCATACATTGGCATTCAATTTCGTGTTAATGCCCGCAATGTTCCATGTTACTAGGATCAAGTTATTGGCCTGTATGTTTGAAGTTAACAATGATCCCTTGTCAATAGGGGAAAGATTTTGTTCAACACCCTGGTGTAGTCAGTCTACATCGCTACATCGCCTGAGGGCTAAAAATCTGTTGGACAAGGCAAGAGGTCTATACCTATTTACTATCAAAGGACCAGTACCATGCTCGTTAGGGTCTTTCATTGTTGGTTTATAAAAGTATCCAAGGGGTACCCCAATAATGTCCTTTTTCCAATTGTTGGATGACATTTCTCCTTTGTTGGATATTTCTTCGAGCAAGGCTCCAACCATTTCTGGATATCGAAATGAAACAACGACACAGTCCCCCTCGCTGGTTTTCGGCGAATTCCCCACCCAGGGTACTCTTCTCACCATAATAATGTTTTTCGCCAAAATATTTGAATTGTGGTGAGAGTATTTAGTAAACCAGTGCAAGACCTTGTTTTTCAGGTCTATCCAGTCCTCATTGACACCGTCCTTCAATACTGGCACATCTTTAAGGATAATAGTGTAATGCGTAGCCTCAGGTGGTAAGTGAAGGGGTCTTCGGTGAGTATTTCTGGGTTTGTATCTGTGCTCTGTTTTATCCAAATTTCTAGTTATGGATTTTGTTGTCTTTGCCACATTTTGGGATGACGACAATTGATGTGGGCCATTGTAAATAATTTCCTTGTCCATGGTCTCCAGGGTATTTTTCCCATCACCCAAAACTGCGGAACCCACAGAGCCAAATGCGGTATTATTTTTATTAGTGTGTTGGGTTTTGTCCGTTCCTATTCTGCCCGTTTTATCAGACAGCTTATTGTCAGATGAACATTTCTCATGAGGTGACAAATCTGCAATTGCTTTCAGGATCTGGGCTACGTCATCCTTAATTTTCACAATTTCCTTAACAGATTTTTCTCAATTAAGTCAATCTTCCCATATAATTTTTTTAGAAACTAGATCCAGGTTAATGGAGCAGTCATTACTCATGATAGCCTTTTGGCCCCTGCACTGTTTATTAGACATTGGCTGAGATTGTTTAGTTGGTTCATTAACTTTTCCTTTCAATAACTGTTTATTTTTGGCAGCTGGTGCAGTGGGAATATCTATACCCTCCGTTAAAGCCGATATTTCCAGTGGTTCGATTGATACTCAGGGAGCCCCATGGGTGTTGTGTATTAAGGCTGTTACACTTTTATGTTGGGGTTTGTTAATCAGATCTACTTCCAGCACAGGTGGGGCCAATATAGTCTCATCAACCGCAGTAGTTAATGCAATCTTAGTAGCCCCTAAACGCTCTTCCACATTTTCGATTTCGCTATTAATTAATCCCATTGCGGTGTTGAGGTAATTCGTTATAGGGGCGCTCGTTCTTGCATTTTTATTTTTACTGCCTGGGGCGGCACCCACAAGCTTACGTTTTCCCATTTTGTGATGAATTATCTAAAATAAAGGGGTTGCAAGACCGTAGAGTGACACAACAGGGCAAATATGTAAGTAAGAAGCGTTCTTAGTCTTAGGGGCCGATTCCGATCTCGGTCGGAGGCGCACCCAATACTATTCGGTCGGGAAAAAAGCCATGCGAAAGCCAGTTTCCCGACCGATCCGTACAGCACACCGAACGAGCAAGTACGATGCGCACAACAGCAAAAATTCCGGCCGAGCCGTACTCACCCAAACCAGGTCCTGTTCTCCGACCGAGGCGAATCCGGAAACGCCGAATCGAGTCGCACGGAAGGGAAAATGCAGCCCCGTCCGGCCGGACAAGTACGATGCGCTTCCGTACGCGCCGAACCCGTCGCTACGCACGGCACGTCAAAGCATCCGGGAGAGGCGCACATAAGCTCCGAATCGCGCCACAACACGATCCACGGCTACGAGACGAACACAGCACAGACGAGGACGACGCGAAGCGACGAGGACGAAGCGAAGCGACGAGGACGAAGCCAAGCGACGAGGACGACGCGAAGCAACGAGAAGGACGAACGACACGAACCAACCATGAATCCCTTCTTCCCGATCATACCAATATTCTACATCTACTACCGGAACAGGCACGGACGCGTACGGCGCAGAAGGTAAGTCAGACACCAACCACAAAACACATACAACACGTACACGACACATCACACACATACACTGGGAATCTGAATATACTTGCAACAGCAGCACCATAGGGGCGGGATGCCCATCACCAATGCCACACATGCACACAGGGGCCTGAATGCGCGCCACCACCCCAACCCAGGGGGGCTGGATGCCAACCACCACAACCACCCTTAGCCAGGGGGTGCCAAATGCC